>JACERP010000094.1:0-337108 GCA_014080715.1 Scenedesmus sp. NREL 46B-D3 | reverse complement strand
AGTCGGCTGCTGGCACCACCTGAGCTCACTTTTAGTGCAGCGTGGCAGCTGCCAGCTCTACAAAGAGAAGGTAGCCGCAAGGCTGGTCTTGTTCACGACGGCTGCACTCTTCGCTGAGCCCACACGTCATGCATTGCTGATGGCAAGGCATTTGTCATTAAATAGCCGCTCATGTACTGCTCCAGCTGTGTAGCAGTGTGCACGGCCCCAAGAGCTGCCACATGATCAGCTTTGCAAGTACCTGCTTGTGGTGCACCCGCGGTCACCCAGGTGTCCAAACTGGGGCCTGACCCGCTGCGGCCCTCGGACGACGCGGAACGCTTCTGGGTGCGTGTCAGCAGCAGCAGGAAGCCCATCGGCCTGCTGCTCATGGACCAGACAGCAGTGGCAGGTGGGTGGCTGTGTGGTTGCTGTTGCATGTGGTGTGTGCTCCATGCGGCAGCCAGGATCGGATCACCTGCCGCATCCAAGCTTTGAACTGAACTGCGCACTGCTTCAACAATCGCGTGTGTAATTGTAATCTTTGAATTGATTAATGAATCATCGCCTGTGCTGCACTGCTTACTGGATCACAAGGTGCCGTACAGATTGGTTTGCAGCAATCCATGCTGACAGCCAGGCAGCACACCTGTCAGTGCACTCTTTTTCACGCATGTTCTGCATGCCATGCTGTGCTTGGGCCGACATCGCCCCGTGCAGGGTGTCCGGCACATCTACCGTGCTGAGATCCTGTACAAGTCCCGGGTCCACCCGGAGCAGCCCGGCAACACGCTCAGCAGGGCGACCTTCGACACCATCTGGGGGCACTGTGTAGACCTACTGCAGCGAGGGTTCAGCAGCGGCAGCATCCTGACGGTTGATCCAGAGGATGCCCAAGGACGCTCGGCAAACCTTGGACGCGGCAGGTGAGTGCCTGAAGAGCTTGGTAATGTCAATGCTCTTGTTGCCTTGTGCCTGCTGCGCAGCTGCCAGGTTGGAGCGTGTCAGCGGTGCATCTGATGTCCTTGGCCACCGGTGCCTGCGAAAGGCCAGCTGGCAGCTGAGCCATTTTGCGGTGCGCGCTGCAGAGCATCATCATGCATGGGGTCGTGCGGTAGCTTCTGTCATTACCTATGCTGCTGCCTTATTATGCGCATGCACTGCTGGCACCTGCAGGTACATCTACAACCAGCGCCAGTGCGGCCGCTGCCAGGGGCCCAGTCACCACGTGGGACATGGCAAGCCGCACAGTGAGTGTGTCATAAGTTGTGACTCATAACACATGTAACATGTCACTGCGGCAGCCTTGTTTAATTGTGTCTCATTGGCTGCAAGAGCACGGTATGTTGGCGCGTTTGTTGTGAGCTGCGCTGTGACTGCGGTGTTTTTCCTGCAGGTGTACTGCTGCACCACCTGTCAGCCCCTGCAGCTGAACATCGCTGCGGGTGCTGTGGCTGCTGCTGCTGAAGTTGGCAGCAGCAAGAAGGCTGTGGGCCGCAAACGGGCCAGCAGCAAGAGCAGCAAGCAGGAGGGCGCATCAGAAGCAGCAGCGGCTGCTGCTGTTGCTGTCACAGCTGTGGGGGCTGATGCTGCAGCCAAGCAGCTGCTCAGCCCCGCACGGCTGAAGAGCATGGCGGCAGCACAGGTGGCCAAGGTAGGTGTGCTGGTGCGACTTTGTATCGCCTCAGACGCGTGACGCACCACGTCCTGCACCTGTTCCGAATACAATGCTTCCTCAGATCTGTAGTCGCATGATGCTGTCTTGTGTCTGCAGGCAGCCCTTATGAACGTGCTGCTTCCGTGTGTTTCGATAGCAAAAGTGCGTGAGCCGTTGTGCACCTGACAAGCGACCCAGCTGAAGCTGCATCTGTCAAAAGGGCGACTTGCGCCTAGGAATCTAAATGATGCATGCTTACGTATGCTGCGTGTGTCCTGTTGTCTGCCTGGTGTGGTGATCACCTGTTGCGTCAACTGTGCAGGAGTTTGTGAGCCACTGCGCGCCTGACGACCCGTCTGAGCTGCAGCCCTCCAAGATGACCTGCGCCCTGCTGCGGCAGCAGCTGCACGCCCTCAGCATGGACTGCCGCGGCAACAAGCCCCAGCTCGTGGCACGCCTGGTGGCGGCGCAAGCTGCCATGGCGCCCGCTGCTGCTGCCGCCGCTGCTGGGGCTGCTGGTGCTGCTGCTGCTATGGATGTCGACGGCGGCGGCCGCAGCAGCGAGGATGAGCTTGACAGAGCAGAAGACAAGCTGGCTGGCAACCTGTCTGGTGGGTTGAGGGAGTTGCGCTGCAGCTGCGGTCATGTGCAGGTGCCTATTGCGTGCCTATTATGTGCCTGCAGGCCTATGGTGGCAGCAGCAGCAGCAGCATGAGTTGACAGTAGGGTGAATGTCATGCTGCTGGACCTTCTAAGTCGCATGACTCACCACGGCAGACAGGACAATTGCTCATGTGGTAATGCAGTTTGCATGGTTTGTTGTATGCGCAGTGTGGGGTGGTGAAGACATGAACTGCAGCGCTGCTGACAGTAAGTGTTCGCCATGTGCTCTTGTCGCTGCCCTTGCAGTGCCTGCTGTGAAGCGCAGGCGCGTTGCGCGCAAAGTGCCTGCAGCAGCAGCAGCAGCAGCAGCAGCCCCAGTGACTCCCAGCCCCAAGCCAAGCAGCAGCGGCGGCAGCAGGAGGAGGAGGCCACGCACGGCAGCAGCCTCCCCAGCAGCAGCGACGGCAGCAGCAGCAGCTGGCGAGGGTGTTGCCAGTGCCAGTGCTGCTGCCGCAGAGAAGGCTGCTGCTGGTGAGAGCATGGCGGTGGAGCATGTGGCGCTGTTTGCTGACGCAGCCACCGAGGCGATGATTTTTGGCGGGGAGCAGCAGCAGGAGTGAGGCATTGGAGTGTGGAGGGTGGCGTGTGTAAGCCGCGTGCTAGGCCCACGGATGTTTGCTTGTTGATTGCATTGTTTGTCGCTAAGTATTGAGTGACCTTGCTATGAAGCAAGAACTGGAGCATGCAGTGCCAAGCGGCATACAAGTGATCCAGAGCTGCCCTGACCTGGTTCTGGGTGGTCTTTCATGCCAACCTGCACCAGCCCTGGCTCTGCTGGGGCAGGAGCATGCACAATCGCTGCAATTCCATGCAAAGTAGTGATAATTGCACAAAAAAATTGCACTTGTTTATGTCGTGTGCATGGTGGCTGCCATCCTTCACTGCCATGTGAACCATAATCAGCCTGGTAGCCTGGCAGGCTCGCTTTGGCCTACCGCTTTGGTGTTGTGTATCTGTGCACCCTAACACCTGCTGACCAGGTCACTGTCAGCTTGTCACTTCCTTGGACGCTTGTTGTGACCCGCCAGTGCTTGATTATGTATAAAATTAAATTAAAACGAACTTCGCCCGGTCACACGCTGAACAGGAACATCGCCTGCGCACCTCCGGTTGCAATAGTCTGTGTGCAACAGCCAGGACAACCCTTATTTTGACACTCGTGCCTTTGTCCTCTGTGGTCTTCGAAACATACACTGAAGCATAATCATGCTTAAACTGCAAGCTTTGCATGGCGTGGGGCCGTCTAGCAATGTCTGTCGCGGTGCTTCTACAGTAGCGCCCAGCACTTGCAGTCGGTAAGTCCGGATCACGAGCTCTTACGCAACCTTGCACATACCAAAGGTCTTATTTGTACCTTAATTTGTTATCTGCAGGACCAATCTCGTAGCAAGGGCCAGGACAGCGCGAAAGGGACGCAGGTTGCAGCAGTTGCAGCAGGTACAGGCATGACCACATACCATCGCCTGCATGCACTCCTTGCTGATCAGTTGCTGATACGTTCTGATCCCTCCTCCAGGCTAGCCGAAGCCTTCTTTTGCAGCCCCAGCAGCAGCGTTGCAGCCATGTATGCAGAGCGACCATTGATGAGCCAGAAATACAAGAGCTGGTGCAGCAGCTGAAGCAGATGGTGAGCAGGTCAAATGGTTGAACTGGATGATGTCAAGAGCATGTAATGCTGCGTTGTTTGTGTGAATTTCAATTGTGAACAAAGTCTTCAAGGTTGCAGGTTCATGTGGTGTGCTGCCAGCCAGCGGAAGAACTAGTAGCACATCCAGCAATTCACTCCACATATGCTATTCTAGCAATGTGTCATGCATGTACAGCTGCATGCGCTTCCTCCTCATCTTGATGCATGCGCTTCCTCCTCATCTTGATGCATGCGCTTCCTCCTCATCTTGCGCTTCCTCCTCATTTTGATCTGATTGCATCGTACTCTGATTGCATTGTGAGCCATAACTGCGGTATGACCAGTGAAAAGGCCACTGTACTTGTGGCATGTCCACTTCGCCTGCTTGACCCCATGCAGTGCCTGAAGCTTCTGCCTGCCCCTCCTGGTGTTCCTGCAAGTATCCTTGCCTAGCTGTGTATGCTTTTGAACGTGCCCCTGTTGCCAGCAGACGTGCCTGCATCTGCTTGCTGCCTTTGTTCACCCTGTTGCTGTTGCTGCTACGCAGACTCCGGACCTGCCAGCGCAGCGGCCACAGCTAGAGAAGGTCATTGCACTCATAGACGAAGTCAACGCACAGGACCCCACCAAAGTGCCCGTGGAGGGCGGCAGTGCGCCTTACAGGTCAGGAGCAGCAAGGAACAGGGGCCGCAGCAGGGCTAAGCAAGCAGAGCCTAGCACGTTGCAGCAGCAGCAGGGTTAGCAGATGTCCTTGATAGTATGCTTGCTGCAGCAGCACGAGCAGCAGCTGCAGCATGATCACCGTAGCAGCACGGCTCATCACAAGCAGGAGCATGCGAGCTGCTGCAGGTATAACAGCAAGTCATTCATGGGGCGACACGTGCCTTTTTGCACAGGTCTTGCACACACAGGTACTGCACGCCTGCATTTCCCATGCCCGTTTTCACACATGTGTGCGCGCTTGCGGCATCACATGCACCCCTGTACATGCACGTCCATCAACCAGTCCCACATGATATCGAGTCACATGTGGTAACCTGACCAATGAAGAGCCGCGCTGATATGATGCGGTGACTTACTCTGCCTCTCCTGCTGCTGCTTCTGCTGCTGTTGCTGTTGCTGGCAGGCTTGCCTACTCGCGCTGGTTGACTGAGTGGGTGCAGCGGCTGGACCCTAAGGCGTCTGACGAGCTGCTGATTCTGGCGCGCGGCAAGTGAGTGCATGTTGGTTCATGCCTTTGTGTCATTGTGATGGTTTAACGGTGGTCTGCAGCTTGCAGCAGTGCAGGTGCTTGCAGCGGCTGGGTTGGAAGGCCTCTGAGCAGCTGCTAGGGTTGCAGAGCTGCAACCACCGCATGCGTGCATATGCATTGTTGCGTACCGCATGCTTGCATTGCGCTGTGCACTGCTGATGAAAGTGCTGCTGCGTAACAGCGGTTGGGCCCCACAGCCTGCGGTCTGCTGGTGCTGGCAGCAAGCGCTAGTGCTGGTGGTGTGCGTGCTTGCTTGTGCATGCATGCGCACGTGTTCATGTGTGAGCAAACGGCTGATGCGGGATCACAGACAACCTTGCTGCATGTGCACACCGGCCCCGCAGGAGCACTGAGAGCTGGCAGCTGTCCCAGATTGCATCATGATGTGTGCCAGCCCCGCCTGTCAGTGAGACGTTAACATTGTTGTAGCTGTGACCTAAGACCGGTCCTTTGCCACTGCAGGAGCATCGAGAGCTGGCAGCTGTCGCAAATCAAGCGCGATGACTACGCGCCCAACACGCCCGGCATGCGTCAGTGGGAGATGGACCGGAAGAAGTGGCTGGCCAACAGGCTGCTAGCAGTGGTCAAGGTGCGCACTGCATTGTTTGTCAGCTGTGTTGCGCTGGTGATGGCCGTGTTGACGGGCTCAGGGTAGCAGGCTGGCTGGCCAACAAGCTGCTGACAGAGGTCAGGGTACCGCACATGTCTGATCACGCATGCATGTGTGTGCGTGCGGGTGGTTGGGGGCTTGTGGGCGTGCGTGCGGGTGGTTGGTGCAGGCACGTGCGCGTGGGGATGTGTGTGCATGCACCTGTGCGCTGACTGTTGCAGGCACAGGAGCAGGGATGTGCAAGAGGGCAGGGTGTGGTGGGCGGGTGTGGGCGGTGTGTATGTGAGTGCGAGCGTGCGCAGCAACTGCAGCGTCGAGTGTGGGCATGATGTGACGTGCCTGCCTGTGGCCACGTGGCGCGTGTCTCCGCATGCGCACTGGTGGCGCAGTGGGCGTGCACATGTTGCATGGGGTCTGTGCGCGTGTGGGCGTGCATGTGCAGTTTGATTGCGGCTTGGTGAGGTGACCGGCTAGTGCTATGAGAGTACAGTTCTATACACAAATGTGCAGGCCTGCAAGGGCGCAGCGGCGTCTGTGCGTGCATGTGGGGATCGGGTGTGCGGCGCAGGCAGGCGTGGCGCTTGCTGGTGTGCGCCTTTCGAAGCATGCACCCGGCGCGCACATCTCCGCACACTCGTGTGTGCAGATGGGTATGCATGCAGCAAGCGTGTGCGCATGTCGCAGCGCACACAAGCACTTGCCCTGATATCCACCGTTGGATGTGTGCTCTGTTGTATGTGCGCGCTTGTTGATTAGCTGGCTGGTGCGTTTGCTCCTCCTCAGTGCGGGCAGCCTGAGTGCGTGCACAGGGCGGTCAAGGCAGCTGGCGCAAGCTTTCAAAGGTGCCTACCTTTTTGCCGTGGTTTGCTGACGGCATCCTCAATGTCAAAGGGCTTGCATACATGTGGACACCGGGTGTGTGCATGCCTGCGGGGTGCTCTCGCGCTCATCAGTGGTGGGCATGGCTCCTGAGCTGATTTCAAATGCAGCCAGGGGCGCAGCAGCCTCTGTGTTGTGGCTTCCTCCCTTTTCCAGCACCTGTTCATCTTGTGCACAGACGTGTGTGTGCGTGGCACTGCTGTTTGCAATGCACCAAAGGCTGGGCATGTCAAGGTGGGCCAGGCACGCTTGGAAACCGGCTGGCGCGCCGCAAGCTGCATGCTTTGATGCAAGTTGGTCACTGCCTGTTTGCATGTGCTGCCCGGTGTCACATGCAGGAGGCTGGCTACGATGACGCAACGCAGGCGCTGATTGAGAATGTGATGATGGGCAAGAACCTGCCGGACCCGCGCGATGTGCGCAAGTACGACCTCATAGGGACGCTGGGCATGGTGGACTACAAAAAGCTGCAGGTGACGGCCGCCAGGGAGTGGCTCAGCATGTGACATGTTTACAGTGCGCGCCGCTGGCTCACACCGTCGGGTCCCTGGGCACGAGCGCTGCTCACATCTGGTTGGTGGGCTCATAAGGCTGCAAGGCGGTGCATGCGGCCGTTGAGGTGTTATTTGTGCTTGGTCGGCGCCTTCTGGATTCACCCGGCCACTGCCTGCTCAGCCCTGCAGGGTTGCACGTGTTCAGCTGACCAGGGTTGTGCGGGCATGCTGTGCTGTTGCTGTGCACAGCCCTCAGCTGCGGGAATGGGCAGGTTGCTGTCAGGGTACATCCAAATGTGTGCAGCTGAGGCACCGCTGTTGTTGATATACCATTCTTTTTGTTTTGATCAGGTCGGTGCTGCCGCTGGCGCACGCTTTGCCTGTTGTTCTGCAGGCTGTGCACTCCATCTACACGTTGGATGATGCCGAGGCACTGCTGTTTTCGGAGTAGCAGGATGGACCTGACTTTTTTGTATCATTCAACTGGTGCTCATAACTGGCTGTTTGTAGGCGGTGTGCATGATCCAGACGCTGGATGATGCCGAGGCGCTGCTGTTCCTGGAGAAGAACTTTGAGGAGATGTTCAACAGGATGCCCGCGGACGAGGTGGCTACGGTGTGCAAGCGCGAGCTCAGCAGACTGTCACAGGTGACAGGGTGTGGTGTTGTCTGTGTTAGACTGTCAGGGAGTGTTGCTTCCTGCCTGCTGTGCATGCCAGCGGACAAGCGACTGTGCTGTGCATGTGCATGACCTGCCTCTGCTGCTGCAGCTGCAGCTGCTGTTTCTTCCTTTTGCTCTGCAGGCGTAGAGCAGCACTATGCATCGCAGCAATTTGCCTGCTGATTTATGTCTGTTTTCCGATGTGTTTTGATATCTGCAGAATGGCATCATCACGGTGCTCAAGCAGCGCTGGTCACCTGTGCAGCAGCGGCTGCTGCAGAAGGTGCTGCCGGTGCCATACAAGTTTGCAGACATCATGATGGACGTGGAGGGGGTGGCGGCAGCCAGCACACACCCTGGGGACTGGCGCTACGCCAACTTTGACTACGACTAAAGGTGTGGCCAACGCCCAGTCCACAGCTTGGTCAGGTTAGGTCAATGGTCAGGCATATATATGATCATGGATGTGGAGGGGGTGATGGCAGCCAGCGCGTACCCTGGGAACTGGCGTAACATACTTTCATCGTGGCTAAATGGTGGCATGTTGCAGTTTATAATGTGGCTAGATGGTGGCATGTTGCATTTATGTTGACGGGAATGTTGGGGCATGATGTGCAAAGTGTGTGAAAACTCGGACTCAATGGTGCTGCCAGTTGCCGAGCGTGCTTGCAGCTTCCGTGCGTGCTTCGCTAAGCACTGGTGTTCGGACATCCGCTGCACTTGGTGACAAATGGCTCTTGATGTGCGTGGAGCGTTTCTGCTGATCGCTTGCAATCAGCTGGGAACTTTTGGGCAGTGCCACGCTGAAACATTCATAGGATGCGCGGTTTGGTTGCCAGCACAATGCTAGACCACGCTGCAACACACCGTCTGCGCTGCTGGCCCATCAGGGGACATGCCATACGTGTGCAGCTGCTGATCATGGTGTGGTTGCCGGCGTGTCATGGGTTGGTGGCTGAATGTTGCTGCCTTGGTGGCTGGATGTTGCTGCCCGGCGGAAACTCCATACGTGTGGGCTGTGCTGTGGGTCTGGTTTGCCATGCACCGGGTGTCATGGCTGTGGCTTAGTCAGCATTAGCTTGGCTGTGGTACAAGTCAGGGCATTCTTATCGCTTGCATAGGGCGTTGCTTTCTGTTTTTTGTGAGGAGCCTTGCGCTTTTTGGTGGTCGTAGCGACGTTGCCTGCATGCCAGAGGCGAGGTTGTGCACGGCATGCTGGCCACTAAAAAAGGTCACAGATGTGTGCTGCAAGAAGATGTTTCAAAGCCGCTGTCAATCTTGACTTGGCGGCTGCCAGGTCTGTGACGCACACGCTTTTGAGAGATGGAGTTACACGTAGGCCGTTTGCCATCTATGATGGCATGCACCACATAAGTTCATTGTATGTAACAGGGCACATGTACGTGGTGCCGGTACCGGCCTTGTGGTGCACACTCTCACTTGCTTGCCTTTTCATGCTAGAGTGCTGCTTATTCTTCGCTCTCATGTCATCAGTGGCGCCAGCATCATTTGCAGTGGGTGGTCCGCGCTGCAGGCATGAGCAGCAGCAGTCATTGGCTTTCATGCGGGAATTGGGTGAGCTGCCAGTGTGCTGCATGCTAGTGACGTGTCCTCTCACACTTTCAAGAGTGGGCTGAAAGGCTGTGAGTGGTGGTTTGTTGTCCATGTAGCACCTCAGCACTGCAAGGCGCTAGCACAGATGCCCCATGCTGTGTTTGCTGCTCAAGAACAAAGGGGAAGCCAGGTTCTGACACTCTAGTGGTTGAATGCAAAATGCTTCTCTTCTGCTAGGTCACAGTGCTGCATCTGCTGCATAGTTCTGTGCCGTGTGTGCTTGCCTGCGGCCATTCATTTACTGCCAGTGTATGAGCGGCTCACGTATGTGGCGCGCCAACGGCTTTGTGTGCAGCATTGGTGCGCTTGCGCAGCCGCCTCTGGCTAGCGCGTGGGCGCTGGCCACTTTGTTGCCTTGCACGTGTGCAACGTGCTACGTAGCAGAGCTGCTGTGAAGAATAAGCAGCACCTAGCATGAAAAGGCAAGCAAGTGTCTCCCTGCCCCTGCATGCGAGGCTGCTCATGTAAGCAAAGCTGGCTCCACCCACTGCGCCATTGGTTGTACTGATGAACATGAAGCAAACTGAGGCCACCGGAGCCGCTTCTGGGGCGCCAGCCCTTCCATGTCCAGGAAGCAAAGGTAGAGGCTACGCACGCACGCTCTTGAACATCCCCTAAAAATCACCTGAAGCAAGCAGAAGTTCAGCGGACAAGCACAGTGTGAGGTGGGCCGGCGCCACCCCACCCCATGCTTGCCGCTGGTCTTGTGATCCAGTCCAGGATGTCACTCGCACTGAACCCATGCATGCCAGGGCTGTTCCAATTTTGTCTGCAGACTGAAACTTGATATGTATCTGCAGCACAAACCAGTTACAGAGCAGAGCAACACATGCTGCCAGCAAGCTGGCGTTAGGGAGCAAGGTTGCATGCATGCACAGTGCATTGCTGCACCTCAGCACTGCTACTGCTGCTGATGCATAGTGCAGAGCTGGAAACAAGCAGTAATCCCCACCAGAAGCCCTCCCCCCTGTGTTTGTGCAACAGCGCACCGGTGCCGGACGGTGATGGTACACACACACATGGCATGACAGGCATTCAGGCATTTGCAGGCAGCGGCGGGTAAGGGTGTTAGCTAAGCGAGGTTTCCTAGGTGATTACATTTGCAACAACAATGAATCATCATCATCATCATCATCATCATCATCATCATCATCATCATCATCATCATCATCATCATCATCATCATCATCATATTACCCATTCAAGCCATAGCAACAGCGCCATCGGCCCCACAACATCGGCCCCACAACAATGAATAACATAAGATGGTGAACCTAAACTGTGAAACTGTGGTGTACCAGACATTTTACAGATACATGACTTTTCAGGTGATTGCATATGCAAAACATAATGCCAAAACGGTGACGGAAAACCCACATGGCATTCGTCAATCAAGGTGTTGCGCTTTGTATCTGATGATATTTGGGGCAGTTCTGGAAGAAGTCGGATGGTGTCACCGTGTATTGCTGCTTTTCTTGTCAAGTCTTGGGATGTGCGCAATGCATGCAAACATTCTGGAGCAGTGCTCCCTCCTCTTTCCGCCCCGGCGGGGCGCGGGGCCGATGGCGCTGATGCTATGGCTTGAATGGGTAATATGATGATGATGATGACCCACATGGCATTTTGCAGGCAGGCATTTCAATCAAGCGGACACATGGTGTTCCCCGCTGGAGCTAATTTCATGTTGCGTCCCATCCTGCAAACAGGCACAAAACCCAGCAGTACAATGATGGTAGGTGCACATGTGTTGTCAGCTCCCGTATCGTGGCCACTTATCACATGTGAGACACTGCTGGCTTGCTTTTTTGCTGTTGTGTAAAGTGCTGCTTCTTTTTACATGTAAACAATGATTGCAGCAGCAAGCATGGCAAACAGCAGCAGCAAGCAATCTTAAGTTTGAAAATGTGCAGTGATGGGCTCATTGTGAGAGTTTGTTACAGGCAGCAAGGCACGCAAGATGCAGTAAAGCACATGTGATGGTGTAATGATGTTTGGCCACCACCAAAGTAGAATGGATGCCTAGATGTCAACAGTCCGGACCGGTAGGCAGACTCGAAACGCACCTGGCAAGAGTGAAGCAGGTAGTGCACGCAGCGACAAGGGGAAGGTCATTAGTAGCTAAAGCTGAATGGTGGTGGCAGCGTCCAGCGCCTCCCAGCAGAGCTTTTCAACTGTAGCCATGCAGCTGACACTGAAACCTCGTTGTCACAACATTATCATCATAACAACAACCAAAACATCTGAGCTTGACCTTAGGCTTGGGCGGACCGGTAAGTAGGGGAGACCTCAAAGCACACGGGGCTACCCCCTGGACTCCCACGAGCGTTGGTGCGATAAGCCTCCGAGACCAGCATTAGATAACGAGCACGAGAGCAAGTTCGCGATGGAAACATCGACCATATCACCATGTGACAGCAGCAATATAAGAAGCCTATTACACCAGGGCACCTGATTAGGGTGCTCCAAATCAGGTTTCTGCATTCGCTGCGTATGCCGTGTTCATCGCCTGATTAGTAAAATATATCAGCTGCTATGCTCATTTCTGGCAACCGTAACATTACACCACACGACAATGCACATGCCCAGCAAGTGGTCACTGTCTGAGTCTGCTGTGCCTTGCAAGGCAGCCAATTGGCTCATGGTGGCTGTCGCAGGCTCGGTAGCACATGAAGCCACGCAAGTGCTGCACACCCCGGTGTGTGGAGTGCCGACAGTGGAGAGGCGTATGCATATGCTCATGCATGGGCAGGATTGCTCTGATGCTGTCAGGCAGTGATGGAGCATGATCACACGGCGGGCTGCCAACATGTAAACTTGGAGCGCGACAGTCCATCCCATGCATGATGTGCTACTTGCTGCGTTGTGTCTTGCCAAACTTCGATTGCGCCTTAAGCTTGCTGCAACATTTACCCGTGCGCACACACACCTGGCCAGTGCTCCCTCCTCTTTCCGCCCCAGTGGGGCGCGGGGCCGATGGCGCTGATGCTATGGCTTTAATGGGTAATATGATGATGATGATGACACCTGGCCAGGGAAGCAGCCTACGGGCTGGGAAAGTTATCATGTCTGAAGCCAAGTAGTCAGCCCTGTAACCATGAATGCACATCTGCTTGAGCCTCTGACCAGGCTGGTCTACTTTAGTGTAAAGGGTTGCATGGAGGTACATGTTGCCAAGCGCAGTGCAGCAATTGCGGCAAGCCCTGGTTTAGCATGAGCCCCCCGCCACCTATATCAGCTGTACCGCACAGGCGGTGCGGCCTATGCCAGACAGAGCAAGGATTTGACACCGTGTCGCCATCCATCTATTTTGAATACGCACACGCAATGCACTGAGGCTGCAGCTGCTTGTGCAGCAGCATGACAGCCAAAAAAAAACACCTGCTATCCCTGTGACCCCCCAAGTTGCCCTGTACCATGTACCAGAATACACGCTCAACACACCCAAAGCTACAGAACCACGAACTGGATGATGTTTTTTGGTCAGCAGCAGCAGAATGTACAAAATACAACTATTTAAAACTTTTATCTGGATTGAAACCCCAGGGTGTGCATGGTGTGCTGCCCTGCAGCACCTGACTTGTCTGGAAGCCTCGTTGCAGGGCACCTGCCTGCCAATACAAGCCACCACTATTTGATATGTGAAAGCATCACTTAGTGCGTATGGCTGCTGCTGCAGAGTTGCTGGCAGCACTTACACACACGCCTCCAACAGCTGCAGCAGGCCTTCGGCCTTCACACCAATCACTCCTTGCAGCAGACCGACCGATCTGTTGGCACCAGCAGCGCACACCACAGCACATCATGTCATGCTGCTGCGTTAGCGTGCTCTCTTGTGACATCCATGCCCAAGCACACATTGGCCCATCATACAGCAACCATTCTCGCACAGAACTGGATGTTTGCCCGCCCACCCTGCACTTGTGCGCCTCCACAATCACTGAATCCCACATCTGCAGATGCAACGTCCACAGCACATACAAAAATTCGCAGCAGCACCTGCGTGATGGTAGGCCTGCAGCAGCAGCAGCGGCAGCAGCAGCAGCAGGTGCTGATACGGCAGCAAACACCACACAACCAGCAGCAGCAGCAGCAGCAGCAGCAGCAGCAGCAGCAGCAGCAGCAGCAGCTTGCTTCACACCTGTTCATCGGCACCAGCACCACCCAGCTGCTGCCCCTGCTGCTGCTGCTGCTGCTCGGGCAGCACCTGCTGCACAAAGCGCGCCAGCTGCTGCTTGTATTCCTCGGGGTACTTGCGGTAATGGTCCACGTGAGCCGAATCACTCCACTTGTAGCAGTACGTCTGGCTGCCAGCTGCCTGCTGCTCCTGCATGAAGCCCTCCACCACCCCCGGCTGGATCAGCACGTCCGACTCGCTGTACAGGAACAGCTTGGGGCAGGGCGGCGCTTGCTGCAGCCACGCCTCCTCCATGCCGAGCAGGGAGCAGCGGACAAACGGCAGCCTGAGGTAGCCCTCCACGACTGCTGCCGTGGGCTTGACCAGCCAGGGCAGCTCCGCCTCGATGTTGTCGGCCGGGCGGCCAAGGGCAGCAGCTACCAGCGCGCGGGAGGAGACGTCTGCAGGACACAGCGTGAGCATTGAGCAGGCCAAGGTGCAGCGGCTGCCTGAGTACGCTGATGAGGTTGATGCAAGCAGTGCTCGGTAGATGGCAAAGGCAGAGCAGAGCACCTGCGACAGGCTGGCTGGGCAGCTTGGCAGCAACCCTGTACTGAGGCTGCATCCAGACACAGTATGTACCCTACCTAACATTTGCCACAAATCGCGGGCAAAAACACATCCGCCAGGCTGTGTGTGTCATCAACCTGGCGGTGTGTCACCATCGACCCGGCGGTGACGGGAAGTTGCGCCGCCGGCCGGCGCCTGCCGAGCCGAGCCCCCCTCACCTGCCGTGACGTCTGCGGGGCTGCTGTCAAACACCACGCCGCGGATGCGTGAGCGCACGTCTGCTGCGAGCGCGTCGTGTGGCCCCAGCTCAGCCAGTATCTGGAACACCCAGCCCATGAAGATGAAGCCGCCCCCCGAGAAGAGGTGCACCTGCAGGGTTGGCGCAGGCGCGGAGCAGCAGATGCTCAGCAGTCAGCGTGTGCTTAGTGAGCAGGGATGGGGCTGATCGTGCACTTGTTGCAGCTGGCAGCCGTGTTGTGCGACTTCCAGCCGGGCGTGTTACGCGACGGCGTGAGTCTGCGGCCTGCACCCAGCTAGGCAGCTGCTGGGATACTGCCGTGCGCACCATACTTGCGCAGGCTATGCTGTCACAGAGACATCATCTGCGGCTGGTGCCGCTGGTGCTGGTGCTGCTGCTGTTGCCGGCAATCAGCGTCGCCTACTACTCTGCCTCACCCTGCCGGACGCCCCAACCTCACCCCTGCTCACCAGGATGGGTGCGTTCGGCCGCTGCTGTGCCGTCTTCAGCAGCCTGTGTGTGAACTTAGCTGCCAGCAGCTGTCCTGCAGCAGGCACCATGATGCTGCTCATGGGCGGCCGTGCTGAGATGACGTTGTGGAATCCCAGAGACTGCCAGAGCTGCTTGTACCTGCAAATGACGTGGGTGACAGGCAAGACACAAACAGGTGTGGCATAGTGAGGCGGGCATGTGCTGTGAACTGCAACAAAACACAAATGGTTGCAGAAATCATCGATTTTTGTGAATTGTCAAATCCCTGCAGAACCCAAGTTTTGTGTGCTGTAGTATACATGCACTGCTGGCAGCAGTCAGCTATGCATTTGCTTGCTCTGCGTGCACCCACTTGTTGAAAGGCCGCTGCTTGGCTCCCAGCCAGGATGCTGCTACGATGATAGGGTCGCTGGAAGTATCCGTGACAGATGCCAGCGACGCGTACGTGCGGCTGGTGCTGCTGCGGCTGTGATGGCTGCTTCTGCTGCTGCTGTTCTTGTATCTCAGCCCGGATGCCCTGGTGGCCCCAGAGGTCAGCGGGCGACCCATGCTGCTGCTACGTGTTGGTAGTAGCTGTAAGGTGTGGTGAAGCGAGGTCGCTGCCCCGGAGCCGGCTGGGATATGCCTAATGGGCACTGAGGTGCGAGGGAACACTGCTGTCACCCACTGCAGAGCTGCGCGCCTCGAGCTAGCGCTCAGTAGCTGCAGATTAGGTACCCAATACAGCATACCGAGCAAGAGGTGGTGCGGAGAACAAAACAAAAAGGTTGAATGATGCAGCAGAGCTGCTGACACCCGCGCCTGGTGCCGAGCGTACGAATCACACACAGAGAATTGGGCCACTTGCAAAAGACAATTCAGACAAGGCTGGTCGCCACAGCTGCCGCCAAAGTATTCTGGGCTGGGGCCTAGGACAAACGGACCAAACCTAGGCCCCAGCCCAGGACAAACGGACCAAACCCCAGCTTCCGAGCGCCACCGAAGCCGCCCTCGACGCTGTAGGTTGCTTGGTGCAACATTGGATGCGTTGTTTGTATGCAAAACGGATTACCACACGATGCAAGCTGCGGTGGGTTCCCCGCGCCGGCACCGGCCGCGGCTGTGGGCAGGCTGGCACCACCATGATGATCATGACATGGCAGCACCATGGCAGCACCATGGCAGTGTCCTGCTCAGCCTTGGTCATCCACACAGCCTCAATACTCGGAATAAAGTGCACGGACGTTTGTTACATCTGCTATTACAGCCCTAGCGTGGTGGTTGTGCCATCTGGCCCACTTGTGAGCAGTGCACTGACCAGTGCAACCACTGCATGCACGGTGAATGCAGTGGGGGCTCCACTGACTTCAAGCGGCCAGCATGCAAGTGCTGCTTGTCAGAGGGTGAATCGTAGCATCCAGCATGCCAAATCAACAGCCAAGCCTGCTTTGGAGCCTGAGGGGACGCTACCGAGTTCAGGCTAAACTTCAGCCTTGAAGCCAATCAGTGTCGCCTTCAAAGCAGATTGGTAAGGTGCCGCATCGCCTTTCCAGCTCTTGTGTTTCTGTGAGAGTCTTCGCAACATGCATGCAAGCAACGCACAAATCACAGAACTAGCACGTCTCGAATGCAGTAGTTTGAGCAAGGGAGGCCAAGCCCCTTGATGCTCTGAGTGGGCTGCTGGTGCAAGCAAGCAGTCAAAATCACGGCAGTCAGCTTTCACAGCATCACCGACTATGCTTGATTGAACCACAGCATTTTAGAGTAGCAAACCCTTCACGGTGAAGCCAGCGTTGCTTGCATGAAGGGGTCAGGGGCTCTGCTCCTCCCTGCTTTGCTGCCCTGCCAAGTTGCAGTGCTGCTGCTAATCACAGGATGGGGCGTCACCTACAACCCCCGGGCAAGTGGGACTTCTGAAATCTGCGCATCTTCTGCTGGGCTTGAGTGCTGCTGTTGCCACCCCGAGGCAGACCCTGAATCCTTCTTGTCTTCTTTTTCTATTGCTCAAGCGATCGATGCAGCGGAAAATTCTACTCTGCTGATTCTTCCGTTTTTTCTGATGGTGATGATTATTGCTTTGGAGTCCCCCCCCCCCGCCAATGCGCCTCTCGTTGGCTCCTGAATGGGGTTCTCACTCCTTGATGGGTGGAGCATGTAAATTAAATGAATTAAGCTGCTGCTTGTTACATCTCCTGCCTCAGATGCATCAAATGGCAAGCTGTAGACCATATCCTCAGCCTACTGTTGGTGTACATTGATGCGTTTGATGTTCTCCTGTCATGTCAGCACAGGCAAACAAACACAGCAGTGCTGTCAGAGAAATGACCCGCAAGTGGACTGGTTTGCATTGTGTGTTGGTGTTGCATGCTATCAGAATGTGCTGACTAAATGTGTAGGTATGCAAAACATACCATCTGCAATCACGTCCAGCACCACTGCAAGTGCCGCACTGCTGCTGCTGGCTTGGTGGTCTGGATGGGGTTCCCTGCCATACTGTTCAACAATCTTGTTGCAGCTGCTGCTGCTGACTTGGTGGTCTGGGGGTCCAATGTTGCCTCTGCAGTCTGGTGTCCAACATACATCGAAGCACCACAGCCATGCTGCTCTCAAGTGCTTTCATAAGTAACAAACCAGTTTTGACCATTCACCAAATTACCGTATCACCAGAGCAGGGCCACTGGCCCACCCGCAAAGGAGCCAAACAAGGCTCATGGCTCGTGTAAGCCCCCGCCTGGGGGAGTCAACAACGTGATATGTATGCAATGATGCGTCCTTTCGCACATGGCACATGCTCACCCCCAACCACCGCCACGGCAATCACCTGTAAGCCCGTTGAGATAACCTTGGAGAAGACAAAAGCCGAGTCATGGCACCTCCCACAGGCACACAGCTGGCGCACGCAGCACGGTGCAGGTGGCACCACCACTGGCAGTGGCTTGATGCTGCTGCCTGCAGGCAAGGTTAAAGGCCGCTGCGTGCTGTGCAGTATGCAGAACGCAGTCACTACGCATTGCTAAGTACATACCTCGGACTCGGACTACACTGGAGATCAGCAACGCCTTGAGGACACCTGCTGAGCTGGACACCAGCACATGAACCGCAGGTTTTCAGAATGCTGCGCAAGCTAGGGGGCCTGTACTTGCACCTACACTCAGGATCTGTGCAATAATAGAATCAACATTTGAGCCAGTGTACGCTGCAGTGATGCGCCTCTTCCTTGAAACAAGGAACGCTAAATCACGTTGGGTCAGTCATCAGCAGCGCACAAGGCTCTGAAGTGTGAGCTGGGCCGATCATGGCCTGAGCTGTACAGCTGCAGGTACAGCACGCGCCTGTAGTGCAGCACCTCGGTGGTTTTGCATGCATTGTGTCCTGGCCTGAGCACCGGCTGTTCTTTCCTGACATGCCAAATGCTTGGCCAGCCAGGCATCTCACTGCTGCGGTGGACCATGACTTTGCAATGCATCACCTGCTTGCATTGCAGGGTTCTTGGCATGTACCCCTATTTCAAACCTTGGCCACTTGCAGGTGTTGGTGCATGTACGACATGCATGCTGCGTCTTATGTAGTATTGCAGCTCGTCTTCGCCGCATACATCAGCCATATCTTAGGACGAATCTGCTGCAAAGCCCACCAAGTCAGTGGCGAGCACTGCAAGTGTTGCAGACAACAGTTGCTGTGGGCCTTGGCTGAGGATTATAATGGAATCCTTGGGCACGTACTACAAGTGTTGATTTCCTGTACCCGCATCGTACGCTGCGATGGATCTAAACGATGCAGAACGCTATGCAGTGGCAGCACTGTTCACGCTAGCCCTGCATTCGACCCATGTGGAGAGGGGCGTGGACAAGAACGGGAACAGCTTATCAGAGAGCGATATTGCGTGGGGGTGAGCAGTTAACAGACTGCAAACGGACCGCGATTGCATACAGCATCACACCCTGCTGGACGTTTGCTGATTAGCAGTAGCACAGCCAGCAGCAAGCTGTGTGGGTACATCTCTCTGCACTGCAGTTGGCATTTGCACACTATACGGTAAACTGCACAACCCTTGCATGCAGCCTGCTGGTGCAGCATGCCCCCACACCTTCAGCAACCCCTCAGTACCTGCTGTCACAACTGCCCCCGCATGCTTCCCTGCAACCTGCAACACCAACTGAACATCCTCACCAAATGCCTTGCAGCTGCCCCAGTGAGGAGCTGTTCGATGAGTACCTGATGTCCCCAGAGCCTCTGAAGCTGCCTGCAGCCCTGCAGGACATCTTTTGGGGCCATGACTGCATGGCGCATGCTGGCATGGCGCCGCGGCTGTACGCCTGGCTCAAGGTACATCGGCATGCAGTATGCATGCAAGCGCCTGCAAAAAATGCTATGCTTGGCGAGCGAGTTGATGCAGTTGATGCATATGCATGTTGATGCAGTTGGGGAGGGCCAAACATATCTGCATGGCAACAAGTGCAGTATCAGCGTCAAGCGTCATCAGGGTGCGCACACAGCATGCCAGTGATGGACGGCTTGCGTGGCACGTTGCTGTCCCTGCAGATTCCGCGCAAGGCCTGGCCCGGGCTGCTGCGCATGCCTGACCTGGCAGGCAGCGGCGCAGGGTCAGCAGCAGCAGTTGAGGCGTTTGTGGCACTCGTACGCAGGTGCGCTGCAGCTGCACGCGGATGTTTATTCAGCTGAAATGCCGATATGGTTGTGCATAGGTTCAGATACTCACACGTTCGGCTGCAGATAGCTGTTGCATGTTCCTGCAGGTAGCCATGGCCTTTGCAGCAACGATCGCCTGCTGCTGTGCGCAGCCTTCAAGGTTTGTCTGTGCCGGCAGTAGCAGCAACGGCAGTTGGAAAACCAGCTCATGCCTATGTTCGCTGCTGCTGCCGCTGCAACCGCCCAGGTACTCTGCCTTCCTGGACCCTGAGCTGGCGTTCACCACAGGCCAGGCCAACAGGCTGCAGCAGCGCTTCTCCTTGCTTGCAGGAAACACAGCAGATGACGAGCAACAGCAGCAACAGCAGGAGGGTGCCCCCAGCTCCAGCGCAGAGGGCGCAGGTGATGGCAGCTGTGCCACTGCTTTCCGTGGTCCTGCTATGCTTGCAGGAGCTGGCACTCAGCACGAGCTTGGCGGCAGCGGTGCACCAGCAGCGGCAGCAGAAGATGCTGCTGGTGACAATGGCCGCACCTGCTGTGGCGGTGGTGAAGCGCTTGATGTTGACTTTGTTCAGGGTGTGAAAGCCCGTTTAACAGATGAAAGCAGGAGCAAGTCTGATGCAGATGCATCCGAGCAGCCTGCGGCAGCGCCGGCAGCCATGCCAGCAGCTGAGGCTGTTGCGGCCGCGGCAGCGTCTGTCACAGCAGCAGCGATGGCAGCAGCGGCTGCAGAAAAAAGCACAGCTGGACCTGCAGCAGGAGCAAAAGCAGAAGCAACCACAGTAGCCGGTGGTTTGGCCGCACAGCATGAGGAGGTGGGGGAGGCAAAGGATGCTGCGGCGGGTCCAGCAGCAGCACTTGCTCGTGCGAGCTCGGCAGTAGCAGAGCTGAATGAGCTGCGGCAAGCAGTTGACCAGCTGCCTCGTGCAGCAGCTGAAGGCACTGTGGTGCCTGCGGCCACGTTCACTCCTGCAGAGCAATACAGCCACAGCACAAGCCACAAGGCAGTGTTGGCGGTGTACGAGCTCATCGGCGGCTGCCTCGGCAGCAACTCGCAGCCGCTGGTTGAGGCGCTTGCAGATGGGGCAGCAGCCAGGGAGGCAGAGAGCGCTGCAGCAGCAGCACTCGCGCTGATGGAGCGGCAGCAGCGGCAGCAGTCGGGCGGAAGCGCACCCGACAGCGCTGCAGCGACAGCAGGGGGTCCGGAAGGCAGCAGCAGTGCCGGCAGCAGCCTCACCAGGCGATCGTCTGCCGCGTGGTTCCCTGCAGATGCAGCTGCAGCCGCAGGTGGTGTTGATCAAGAACCGGCGGGGCCTTCTGCGCGCAGCGGCAGCGGCGGTGCTGCAGCGCAGGCCGCGGCGCATGCTGCTGCTGCAGCTGCGGCCAAGCCACAGCCGCAGCAGGAGCTCAGCCCGCAGCAGCAGGCGGCCCAGCAGGGCCTTGCAGTGCTGCAGTGGTATGATGCACGTGCGCGCGTGGCGGTCAAGCGCGTGGCGCACTGGCTGCGCGTGCCGTGGCCGCAGGTGCGTGCATTTGAGCAGATGTGGGCAGCGCAAGCGCTCAGCGTGGACCCGGGCACTCAGCCCAAGTACAGCAGCGGCAGCAAGGCATTGAACTACTTCAAGGTGGGCGCAGCAGCAGTGGGCGGCGGCGCGTTGCTGGCCGTGACGGGCGGCCTTGCTGCGCCAGCCATCGCTGCAGGGCTGGGAGCAGCGGTGACGCTTGTGCACGGCGGTGCGGCGACAGCAGCAGCTGTGGCAGCGGCTGCCGGCAGCAGCGCAGGCACAGCTGCAGTGACGGGGCTGTTTGGTGCCTGGGGTGCGTCTGTGGGCGGCGGGTCTGCAGGGAGGCTGTTTGGGGAGGTCAAGGAGTTTGGTTTCTGGGACCTCAGCGCAAGCATCTACACAGACGGCACAGCACTGGCAGACAGAGACGCAGCAGCAGCGGCTGTGGCAGCCGCCGAAGAGGAAGTGGCAGCAGATGCAGCAGCTGCCGCGAAGCAGGAGCAGGAAACTTCTGCTGCAGCAGCAGCTCTGGGGAAGGCAGCTGCAAAGGCGGCTACCATGGAAGGCGCTGCTGCACCAGCAACTGCAATAGCAGCAAGCACGGAAGCAGACGTCCAGCAACAACAGCAGCAGCCCCAGCAGCAGTCCAACTTCCTGTACCGGCTCTTCAGCGCAAGTCAGGATAGTAGCAGCAGCAGCAAGAAGCAGGCAGCAGTAACTGCCCCAGGGGCTGCAGTAGCATCCAGTGCATCTGCAGCTGAAGCCAAGCAGAGCAACAGGGAGAAGGACAGCAGCCCTTCACAGCAGCAGCAGCAGCAGCCCTCAGGACTGTGGGGCTGGGGCAGGCAGCCGCCAAAGCAGGATGCAGCAGCAGCTGTTGACGAAGAAGTAGAGGAAGCAGCGTTACAAACACGTTACATCAGGCTGCAGGATGACGCTTTCAGTGACAATGACAGCGATGTGCATGAGCAGCAGCAGCAGCACGGCAGCCCACGAGTCACAGTAGCAGCCAGCAACAGTGCTGGAAAGGCAGCTGAAGCATCAGCTGCTGCTCCCATTGCTGGTGCATCTGGCAAGGGTGCCGCCAGCCCATCCAAGTCGAAAGCTGCAGCTGCACCCCAGCAAGCGCCTGTGCATGTGCCGCTGCTTCTGACGCCTGTCAACCCCAAGCACCAGGCTGAGATGCGCATCGCGCTGACGATCGCCGTCAACGGCTGCTGCATCGGCAGCACGGAGGACTTTGTGCGGCCCTGGCTGGGCCTGCCCAGCAGGGACTGCGACAGGTTTGCACTGGTCTGGGAGTCGGCCTGCCTCAAGGTGAGGGGTCAAGCAAGAGGGGGGGGTGCAGCTGGGTCATGCTCTTGCGCATCGGAGTACATGCTGTATGCGCCGCAGGCCTCCCTGTCAGCGAGTTCGGGCAGGGCCCCGCCGCCTTTCTGTGCACGTATGCTGCTCATTTTTCCGGCGTCACGACACAGCTTGCGTGTTTGTGGCTTGCCTGGCCGTCTGCATGCCTGCTGCGCACGGGGCTGCAGGAGCTGGGCGGGGCGCTGGTGTCGTTCATCGCTCAGCAGGCGCTGACGCAGGTCACACAGGTGAGCAGCCAGCCGGCTCTGCTTGGAGGCACATGCTCAGCGTCGCATGCAGGTCTGGCCTGCGAGAGCAGTAGCGCCTCGTCTCCGGCATTGCATGGTGGGGGCATGCAGATGGTGCCTGTGCCAGCGCGGCGCCCTCGCTCAGCGACGCACTGAGCCCCTGCAGCATCCCAGCAGCGTCGACGGCGGGATTGATGCAGCTGTGCCGTTCTGTGTGTGTCTGTGGGCCGCACCCACACCGTGAATGATGTTGCTGGCGCCGCCGCCTTTTCCGGCCTATCGTCATGCAGCGGACCATCCAGGCGTTCCTGTACACCGGGCTCGTGGGCGCGCTCGCGCTGCCCATGACGCTCACGACAGCCATGAAGGTGGCCTTTGGCAGCAGGTGGCTGGTGGCGCTGCGCCGCGCGCAGGCGGCGGGCAAGATGCTGGCGGTGCAGCTGGCGCAGGTGTGGGGCGTGCTGGCGGACCCTGTGTGCTCCATGACGTGCTCGTGCTAACGGCAGCGCGCTGGCAGGTGGTGCATGGTGCGAGTGATGGGCGCCCGGCGTGCTTGCTGTCCTGCAAGTGCCCAGCACTGCGAGCATGCACAGCGTACCGCCGTGCATCCGCGACCTGAGGAGCGTGCTGCGTTGTTGTGGTGTGAGCTCGCATGTTGAGCGTTCTGCTGGCCTGATTGCGCTGCTGCCAGCCGTGCGCGTGATGTAGTATTAATGGATATGTCGGCGGCATTGTGTGGCTGATGTGATGTAATATCAATCGAGATGTCGGCCGCATGGTGTGGCTGGCGTGTGTGCCGCAGGGCTGCCACGGCGGCCGCCCCGTCACGCTGATCGGCTGCTCAATGGGCGCGCGGCTGATCTTCCACACCCTGCTGGAGCTGTCACGGCTGGGCGCTCAGGGCTGCGTCGAGAATGTGATCCTGCTGGGAGCACCGCTCAGCTGCAGGTGGGCCGGCTTCCAACGACTTGTCACTGTCCTACGCGTTTCAGGCACACGCAGCCACCAGAATTACAGAGGCCTTGCTGTTGCTCAGCGCAGTAAAGCCGGCATCAAATGTCCTGCAAGTGCGCACGCTGTCATGCCTGCGGCGCCCGCCTGCCTCGTGACGTGTGTGGGCACGTTGCTGGCAAGCTATCTTTGCAAATTTTCAGCATGTACCAGTCCGTTTGCCCTGAACCAAAAGTCGTTTTCTATGTTTCAGACCATGGCAGCGGTGCTGCTTGCTGCTGCAGGCCTGACAGGTGGTGCGTCGCACGCTCCGTGGTGTCCGGGCGGCTCATCAACGGCTACAGCGTGAACGACTGGACCCTGGGCCTGCTGTACCGCGTGCACAGGCAAGCCCCGCCACGCAGCCTGCTGCAGCTGGCCGCAGCAAGTGCGCTGTCATCCGTAGTGTACAGGCGCCTGGTGTACCGAAGTTGTGAGGTTTATGTTGCCTACCTGCGTGCTTCCAGCTGTGGATGTCGGCGAATAGTGCGTGGTTGTGACGTGCATTCGTCTGATCCGCGCGCCTGCTGTGCCGCTGTGCTGCTCTGCATCTCACTTTCTGACTGCAGCAGCAGCAGCATCTGGCTGCAGGCTGCAGGCATCTGGAAGGTTGACGTGCCAGGGGTGAGCTGCTGAGGTTGTTCCCTTGTTTCTTACTCACCGCAGCGAGCCAGCAGGCAGCTCAGCTGCCACGAGTGAGCATGCAAGGACGCAACTGCAGCTCATGCTCGCTGCTCTGCTACACATACAGCGCAGTTACACTGTACATGCTGATGACATTGACAGTATCATGGATGCATTACGTTTGCAAGGCTTTATTCTGAGTAGGTGACACCTACAGCCGCCCCGTCCCCACCACCTCCTGCCATGCCTTCTGCCATGGTGCCACACCCACACCGCCTCAGGATGTGCTGCGCTGCTTGTTGCGGTGTTCTGCGCAGGTTGAGAACGTGAACCTGTCCCGCCTGGTCAACCGCCACTCGGACTACCTCATAGTCATGGATGAGATCCTTGAAGTGATCAACATGCACGACGTGTAAATGCATTGCAGACGCGCAGTGATGCCGTCTGTGTGCCGGCATCAAAGATGGGGTGGAGACATGGTTACATGGCGACAGAGTCTGCATAGAGGATGCTGTTCGATTCCGCCTCAGGTGGTGACATCGTCCCAGCTCTGTTCCGAGCTGTTCCTGTTCTGTAGACTGGCGGTGTGGGAGTTGCTGTCCAGCTGAGCAGGTGTTCGGTGGGGTGGGTTACCATAGCTGCTTGGAGCAGTACCGCAAGCTGTAGTGCCGGTATTGTATGCGGCATGTGTATATTACCAGTGCAATGGCAATTCTTGAACTGCTTGATCAAGCGGCTGCTGCCAGCTGCTGCCGTGACAAAGAGTGCTTCTCCTGTATCAAGATTAGTGTGTTTTGCAACCTGGGCGGGCTATGTTCTTGCCGTCTGTAATGCTGTCTTGGTGCCTGCAGTTGCATACGTAGCAACGATGGCTGCTGTGTGGTGTTTGAAGTTGTTCGAGTAGGTGGTTTACAAATGGCGGCTTGCTGTGGATCAGACAAACCCTGCATCATCCTGCAGCGTGGCTGTGGCTGTGGCTGTGGACGGTGAGGTGCACCGGACACGGGACTTGCTGCTTGCGCCGTGTCAAGCAGCAGGCTGCAGCTGTGCAGCCGCCGCAAACGACGCTGACCCAGATGACGAAGCTGCACCTGTTTTCCACCCATCAGCTGGGAGCCTGGTGCCGTGACGCCACTCAGTGAGTGAGGCTCCTGTGCCAAAACTTGTGCGGTGCGTCAGGTGCAGACCGATCTGAAACCTAGGCAGCCTGTGCACACGTGTGTCATGGAGGTGTCTGCTATGCTGCTGGAGCTGCGGCGTATATGCGTTGGGTCCAAGCTGTGACTGCACGGTACCAATAGTAGTGGGTCACATTCGGGTGTCGGAGTCTATTTACTTGACGGCATTTGAGCAGCTTGCTGGAGGCAGCACTGCCTTGAGCGCAAGCCAGTTGCTGCCTGCAGGGCACCCTGTGGTTCTCTGGGTTGATGCAGCGCATTCCCGTGGGCATTCAGCACTCAACCAAGTAACGAGTGGCACCTGCACCGCTTGTGCGCAAACACAGCCATGCGATGGTCACAGCTCACTCTAAGTGTGCTGTCCTGCAACCCCTGACACCAGTCCCTGGCTAACTCAGGGCTGTGTACACAGTGCGGTGTTCAAACCACTAAACAACCAGGATGCACAGCCTTCAACATTACTAGTGCACGGTGCAGCCAGCAACCAGGGCAGTGTTACAGAGCTCAATGCACCTGCTGCTGCGCCTTACGGCGTCACAATGCCCGCAGCCTAACATACTGTACATTGTTGAGTATGCCAGCTCAAACACACGACTCGACAAGCCAGCAACTACGTAGTTGACCCAGTGACTGCTGTTGGCACAGCTTGAGTGACGACACCCACAGTGCACACCCGCAACTCTTGCAATCGAATGCTGCACTGCTGAACAACTTCTCGAATGCTGGCTGCTTTTGAGTGCTTTGAACTATGCCACTGCCCCATCATCATAATAATCATCATCATCATATTACCCATTCAAGCCATAGCATCAGCGCCATCGGCCCCGCCACTGCCCCATAGCAACAAAGCATGCCAGGTGTGCACCCTCAACTGCCGCGCTGTACCGCGCAACATGCGCCGATTCCACAACCCATGTCTGCAAGTAGTGCTATGTCGCCGCTTGCTGCAGCGGCAACATACTATTTTCCCTGGACCTGATCCAGGGCAATGCGTTAGTGCCTGTCATAGCATGAGAACTGCAAAAGCAATGTCGCAGGCAGGCGAAAGCCCTGATGTGCCTCAAAGGTTGGCTCAGTTGCACAGGAGTCAACCCCACTCTGAATCATTCGTGATTTACCTGCAGCGCGGCTGCAACCCTGGCAGCCAGCCTGGGCTGTGCCTGCTGACTCAGCGTCAGCTTGAGCGTCAGCCGCTTGCTGCAGCCAGATTCTGATGCGAGCACACTCTGTCTGTTGCCTTGCCTAACCCAACCAAGACAATGACGCCTTGCGGCATTCCGTTTGCGCAGCGGCACCAAGCAAGCCGACGCTCTCACACTGCAGGGTCCTGAACCATGCACGGCTTCCTCAGGGGCTCCCTCAGATGCAGCGCCGCATGAACTCTGGCAGCCACCCCATGCCCTTCCTGCTGCCTCCCGCTGCTGCCCCAGGCATCGCTCCGCCGCTGCCCGCAGCGCCTTGATGTGCAGCAGCAGCACCATCGCCGACCACTGCACTGTTGCCTGCTGCTGCAAGCCCCAACGGCCTCGAGAAGCCGTCGCTGCTGCCACCCATTGCTGTTGTAAGGAAGCTCAGCGCAACACCACCGCCGCCGCCACCGCCGCTGCCTCCTGCTGCTAGGGACGCCCCGGCAGGGTCACCCCCGCCTACGTTGCCACCAGAGCCTGCTGCAGCTGCTGTCGCAGGGGGTGCCTCGTCCACATCCATGAACTCCGTTGTGTCGCTGCCTGCATCAAACTGTGCGTGATTGTAGTGGTGCTGGTCGTGCTTGTCGGCTGCTGCATGGTTGGTGCCATAGTTCACTGGTGCTGCTGCGGCTGCTGCCATAGGCACGCTGCTGCTCAGGCCTGACAGCTGCACACCACCGGCTGCTGCTGCAGGTGCTGTGTGTGGCCCAGCAGCAGCAGCAGTAGTGTGTCCAGCGGGCAGGCCTGCCGTGCCGGCAGGGTCCTCTGCAAAGGTGCTGTTTGCTGCTGCTGACGCATTGACTGCATGCTGACTTGGCAGGATCCAGTCTGGGTTGGTTGGGTCGAATCGCGAGGTGAGGTGACTCAGCTGTGCCGCATGCGCGGCAGCTGAGTGTGCCAGCCACTCGCTGCTGGCCAAGTCCTGCAAGCCATGGGTACGACACAGGCCGAGTCCGGCAGTCACCAGCTGTACTGTTACGCATGCACAGTATCAACGGCTGGTGTGGTGAGGCTCAAAGTGTGACTCAGCTGAGCAGCGTGCGAAGCCTCCTGAGTGAGCCAGCCACTGACAATTCGCCAAGTCCTGCACACGATGGGCGCAAAAGTACCCGTCTCTTGGTGGCAGGCGTTTTGCCTGCGCACAAGCCCCCTGCACCCTTGCCGGCACCCGCCAAAGCCGGCACATCAATCAAAGCGTGGCGGCAAGTGCAGCATCTTGCTGGGCTGGTGCAGTACTGCAGTGTTTGTGTTGGTATTGCTGCGCGCGGGCTGCCGCAGCTGCGGCCCACCTCCAGGCTCGTGCGCGCCTCGGGGTTGGGGTTGAGCAGCCCGGCGATGACCGCCCTGCAGCCCTGGCTGATGGCCGGCGGCAGCGGCCTGCAGCGGCCCGCCTGCACGTTCATGATGGTGGCCGCCAGGTTGTTGGGCTGGGAGGGGTCCTGCAAGCTCAACCAGCACAGCACTTGTGGGGGGGGGGTCTGCAAGCGCAACTAACACAGCACATGAGCACCCCGCTCATGAGTTGAACTCCTGCCAACAAACTGCCATGTTGCTGGCCTGAGACGGGTCCTGCAAGACATGACAATCTCGCTACTCTACAACCCACAAGGGGTGTTGACTGACACAGATACAGACGGCAGGGCGGTGGTCGTGGCAGTTGACATCCGCTATGGAGCGTGTGCGACAACGCCAGATGGTACGCAAGCGGCGTGTAGTTGCCAGGTGGCTACGCCTACAGGCGCACCAGGTGGACTGGGTGTGCGCGACGGGGCCAGATGACAGCAAAAGCCAGGGCTGCTGCCTAGTGTGTGCCAGCTGCTGCTGCTGCTGCACAGCTGCTGACGAGAAACCAGGCGCCCGCTGTAGGTGTTGCGCAGCAACAACATCGCCTCCCGCATCGAGGACCTTGACGGCAGGACTGCTGCGTCAACCCACGGCGCTGCCACGTCACCCACTGCAACCTCTGCTGTGGGAGCAGTGCAAAGGCAGCTGGGGCGTGACTGGCACGACAGCGACCCACACCTCACCTCAAAAGGGTAGGTGCCTGTGACCAGCAGGTACAGCAGCACGCCCATCGCCCAGGCGTCGACCTTCTTCGCATCATACGGCGGCGCCTTGCCGGCATGCGGCGAGAGCCTGCCTGGCACTGCCGCGGATGCTGCGCCTGCTGCAGCGCACAGCTGCTGGCTTCGCTGCTGCGCCTTGGCCTGGGAGCGCACCATCTCGGGAGGCATGTAGTCTGGCGTGCCGACGCCCAGCGTAGCCACGGACTCCAGGTGCTTGGACAGACCAAAGTCGATGAGCTGCAGCAGCAGAGGGGGGGGGGGGTACGTGCGTGAACAGAGGTGGCAGAGGGCAGCGTGCAGCAGGTACATGAGCTGTGAGGACAACAACCTGGAAGGTCCGCGAGTTTGCACCCTTACGCATGGCACACGCCTTGTACGTTTTCATGATATTTAAACAATCAAGGGTTGGCCTGAGCAAACCGTGGCTTGCTCCACCCCAAGACCTCCGCCGTGCAGTGCTGTGGCAGCAAGTCCAGCCCTGGTCAGATCCGCAACCACCACAACACGCCCCACTACTTCCTCAACCAAGCAGCCAAAATGCCATGCAGCTGTCATGTGTGCACTATTCTCACAACGCTTGCCGGCGCTCACCTTGAGGCGCTGCGTGGCTCGCTCCACCATGCAGTTCTCGGGCTTGATGTCCCTGTGGCAGTAGCCCATGGCGTGCATGTGAAGCACGCCACGCAGCAGCTGCACAAAGTAGAAGGCTGCCGCCGGCTCGTTCATGCGGCCATGCGCCTCGTTCAGCAGCTCAAGCAGATCAGGACCGGCGATGAGCTCCCACTGCGAGGCAATACGATGGGTGGCGGAGCATGCAGCGTGTGACGTGATCGTTCTGGCAGCCAGTGTGATGCTGAAACGTAGCGCCACCTTCTTGCTGGTAGGGTCAGTGTCCGCAACCAATGTGATAAACACGTACGGTTGGGCCCTAAGACTGTCAATCCTGTGACTCAGGGTGACAGACGAGTTTTTGGAGGAAGCCTGTCATCACCTGTGCATATTATCATTATCACCTATGCATGCTGGCAATGCCAGCTATGCAACAAGTCGTCTGTCACCCTGGGTAACAGGATTGACAGGGTTTTGCGGTAGAGTAGGGTAGCTGTGTGACCGCAACATTGTCTGAAGTGACCAGTGTTGTGGTTTGATGCCTGCAAGATGCACGTCACGCGTGAGTGCCTTGTGCAGCCATGCCTGCGAGGTGTGGCCCGCACTCACCACAATGATGAGCTCGGTGCCTTCGGCAAACACATCCAGCAGCTGCACCATGTTCTCGTGCGCAACACTGGACGAGAGCGTCACCTGCAGCAGAGCACAGCAGCACGGCAGTGTCCGACCACAGCAAACAGCAGCGGCAGGCGCATCAGACGATGTGCCATGCTCACTTCTGCCGAACATCAGTCAGGCGCTGCATAATGCCACTGCAACGCTTGCCTGCTCAACGAGTCTTGTTCAGCCCAAGCGCCCAGCAACCATGAACTGCTGGTCAGCGGCTGATGCAAAGTACAGCCTTGCTGCATGGCGCCGTGTTCTGCCGTGTTCCAGAAGGCTGTCTGTAATTGCCACTGCTGCTGCTGCTGCTGCTGCTCGGGCAGCCGTCAGCATGTCCCAAGCAAGCACAGCCAAAGGGGTCCCGTACTCACCTCGCGCCGCACCACGCTGACTGGCACCTTGTTGCTGCCGCATTGCACGACCTTGCGGCAGCAGGAAACAGCAGCGCAGTGTCCCAGGAAGCGGTAGAGTGTCAAGCTTGCATAAGCCGGCAACAGCTGGTGCTTGCCATGGGCGGGGTGTACAGGGTCTCTCTGTTTGTGTGTGCGCATGCCATCATGCAGACTGATGTCCGCCCTGATAAGCCGCCAGCAAACAATCAGACTGCAGTGCGACGTGCAGTGTCAAGGTGCTCACTTTGAGCGCCACTTGGCAACCAGTCTGCTTGTCAGTTGCTGCATACACGACGGCAGTGGCGCCCTCTGCGTTTAGACAGGGCACAGCACAGCACAGCACAGCACAGCACAGCACAGCACAGCACAGCACAGCACAGCACAGCACAGCACAATGAGCGCACCAAGCATAACCTTGCGCTAAGAACAGAATTAGAACAACGTGTTGCTTGTGCTTGCATGCCGCCGTCGCTGAGTGGCTGCGTTTCAACCAGCGCCAGCCTGGAGGTGCCAGCCAGCGCTGGCTGCGTCAGGCTTTTGTTATCCAGCGCGAGGGCCAGCCAGGTGCTCAAGAACAACTCACTGTTGAGCCTCTTCTCTATTCTGTACCGGCCATTGTTCAGCAAAGTGCCGGGGCTGTAGAGAGCAGCCCCAGCAGACCGTGACTGACCAAGCATGGTACCCAACAAGGGCATGCAGTGCTGACTTGCGCTACAGCTGTGAGTGCACCAGTGCTGCTGTTGCTGGCTTGGTGGCAATGCCTTGATCAATGATGATGTGCCGTGTGTGCCGCTGAGCGTTGACGGTGGTGCATCAGGACGACTGCAGCAGCAGATCAGCAGAATTCAGTTTGTCTGTCTTTGAAGGCACAGGTTTTCGAATGCCGGCTGCTATCACGAAAGCAAAAGGTGCCGCTGGCGTGCAGAACGCAAATGAGCGAGTCTGACACGAAATGCTCGGACTGCAGCACCTCGGTATGCAACTCCCAGTCGTAGCGCACTAACGCCACATCAAGGGCCGTGCCTGCTGCTGGCAATACAATATCAAGTAGACGCTATCTTATTGTCTCTGCCGATCCCGGAATTAATGCCTATCGTAGCCAGCTCGGTGTCACACGACAATTGCAACCTTGGCCACAGCTGATGCTTGATATTGTGTTTGTCAGTCGCGTCAATCGTATCCGTGCGCAAAGGCACGACGAACACTCCCCATCTTGAGCAACTGGTGGTTCCTTTCTGGTAAAGCAGTTGTCATGCCAGGCCTTCTCGGGAGGTTCCAAAGTGGCATGCGGAGATAGCAGGTGCTGAAATAATCTACCTTGCGTTACAACGTCGCAGAGGAGCGCAGGAGGCACGGTTTGCACTCTTCATTGCAGCAATGTGCTACACCACACCTCTGGCCATGCGTGGTTTGGGCATTGACACAGTGTGCGTCACAGGATGCAACGCTGCACCACACGCCATCGTGCACAGCCTGTGCTCGCAGCACCCTCTGGCAGCTGCTCAGGAGCCCCTGAGCGCAGTTGCTGCAAACTGCTGGATGGCCCTCAGCTTGGACTCTACCTCCTGCCTGTGGCTTGCAGGCACTGCCTCCAGCCCACCCGCAGCATCCACTGCAAACGACTCGCCGTCTGCAGCATACAGGAGGGACCAAGGGGGAGTGGGCACATACTAAATGGCCTTGTGGATGATTCTCTCGAGGTGTGGCTGAAAGACAGTCAGTATGCTTGCACATACATTGTGCTGCATGGCGGACGGTACATGGAGCAACACACTGCCGTGGGCGCAGGTCATGGGTATGCACACACCACTGGCGCGCATGCAGCAACGCACCATCGGTTGTGATGACCATGGCAGTGTCTTCTCCACCTGCCGCTGCCGCTGCTGCCGCCGCTGCTGCTGCCGCCGCGCCCTGCGCCGCTGCTGCACCAGCGCCCCTGCTGGCCGCAGCCGCTGCCCTGCTTCTGCCAGCCCTGCCTGTAGCCGCAGCTGCGCCTGTGGCTGCCCCGCCCTTCTTCACCAGGGTGAAGCAGCCCAGCATAGCACCGCCGGGGCCTGCCGCCTCTCCTGCTGCCGCTGCCACCGCGGGCGTCATCAGGGCCAAGCCACGAGCAGCGCCTGTCCTGCCCCTGGCGCGTGTGATGTTGGGGTGCATGGACAGCGGGGAGCCTGCGCGTGCAGCAGCAGATGCAGACGCAAACCTAGCAAGCATGACAGATCATATGTTCTTTACTTCAGGTCAATGCAACTGCCATCCATTGCATGCAATGCTTGACCAGTAGTGCCCCGCTCCAGTTCCCCTGGAGCTCCAACTGTGCATTAATGCAGGCAAGCCAGTACATGGAGACGGCAGGTCCAGCGGCATGCGCAAGGGCGTCAGTGTGTTCAGTGCTGGCTGAAGGCGAGCTAAGTACCGGCAATGAAGAGTACATTGCGGAATGCTGCACATGCAAACTGGACCCTCGTGTATGGATGCATGCCGCTGCATGCACATGCATGTTTGGGTTGCAATGCTCACCATTTTTTGAGAAGCAGGCCTCTCCGGGCTGTGCTGCACGCATCGCTGTCCTGCCGCCGCCCCGCACTGCAGTGCTGGCAGCCAGCCCGATCTCTGCCAGCCTGGCATTGACCCTGCTCTCAGCAGCAGCACGCCTGGCATCTGCAGCAGCACCCGCCCCTGCTGCAGCCGCACCCTGGCTGCCACCTTCGGCCTCCTCCTCCTCCTCAGCAGGGGGCTCCAGTAGCGTCACTGCGCGCCCGCGGCCTGCCCTGCTGCCACGACCCTGCGCTGCAGCTGGAGGCGTCGTAGCAGCCTCTGTTGCCTGTGCTGCAGCCGCTGCTGGTTGCTGCTCTTGTGCTGCTACCACAGGCGCTACTGCAGCCTCTGCTGTGGCAGGTTCCTCTGCTGCTGCTGCCGCTGCTGCTGCTAGCGCTACTGCTGCGCTGCCTGGCCGCTGCTAGCAGCAGCATGGGTGAATTTGGCACTGGTGCACGAGTGCGTGCTGTGCGCACCGTCTGCGGCTCTGGCGCTGCTGTCATTGCACGTGCCCTGCTGCGCAGGCTGCGTGTGGTGGGCGCTGCTGTTGCTGTCTCCTCGGAGCGCTGCTGCATCTGCGCAAGCTTGTTGTCTACAGCTGCTGCTGCTGCGTCTGCAGCGGTTGCTGGAGGTGCTGGCTGCTCATCCGTCTGCAAGTACTCCTTGAAAGACATGCTCCTGATCTGTAAGAATTACATTGACAGCAGCCGGCGGGGGTGTTTGCACACTGCATCTGCGCAGCGTAAGTGAGGGCACTGCTTGCACCATGTTGTGCATCTGCCATGCAATTGCTGCTCCAGCATGCACAAGCCACGCAGCATGTGCATGCTCGCTTGGGTTCATCTATGACTGTTGTCTAGCAGAGGCTGCAGCTCTCACTTTTTTGGGCATGCCAATCAGACGTGACTTGAGCTCCTGCATAAGCTTGGACACTGCTTCATCTGCAGCAGCGGTGATGGCTGTACAGCGCTCCTCCACTGCAAAGCATGGAGGGGTGCATGCCAGGCAAGAGGTGGCTGAGCTTAAGCTGGTCCGTGTTGAGACGGAAGTGTACATGTTTTGCGTCTGTACAGCACGTGCATGCAAGCGGGGAAGGGAGAGATCTCAATCAGAGCAGCAGCTGACAGTGCAGCAGCCTACCTGCTGCATCTATAGCCTTCAGCCGCTCCTTGATGGCATCCAGTGCCTTTGGGTCTAATTGCACTGTAACATTGGCAGGTAGTGGCACGCTCTCTGCTGTTGCTTTCCGTTTTCTAGGAGGCATCGTGCTCCTGCTGTTGTTGCTGCTACCCAGCCTGCTCCTTGACACTCAAGCCTTGCACGCGTCTACTTCTGCTCAATTACCGTACGTTTCGGTAATAAATGGCGCATGCTGCAGGTTCAGCTGAGTTCGCGTGGGATGCGGAGAGTGGAGACAAGCTGTACCACCGATGCCGATTGATGAGAGCTAGACCCCCTCAAACTTGCAAGTATAGGAACGGCATATGGCATTGGCGACTGCTGCTGCAGCTTGTTAGCACTCACCAGCAGCTAAGTTTAAATGCTGTCATGACAAGTGCATTGCTTAGATTGGTTTACAAAGGCAGCAAACGAGGGTCACATGTGCAGCGTTCATGTATCAGACTACTGAGGGACGAAGGGAGGAAACAGATAGTTTTGGAGCGGCACACACAACATGTAGTGCTCATAGGTGCTGTTATTCTGACAGGCTGAGCTTGTGCCTAACAGGCTGCACTGCAGGTTGATTGCCTCATTTTTGCTCACTTTGGGTTATCTTTGCTGCTGTCCTGGACCTTGCTGGAGCCCTGTAATAGGGCCCCTGTTGCATCGTCAGTTGGGGACTCCTAGTGCAGTTACGATTCTTGTCGTTCAAGCTTTTCAACCCGTGCCGATTGCGATCAATCAATATCAAGCTATGATAGTGCTCTGACAGCTGTTTATGCGTTTGTTCAAGGCTGTCGACCTCAGCAGCCGATTATGCAACCGTCTAAGCAGGTGGCAGCGGCAAGCAGTATGTGCACTTTCTTTGACTGTAATATGTACCTATTGGCTTATGCGGACTAGCAGGGGCGTCCGGTCTGCCACCAGCAGCAGCAGGACCAGCAGCAGCAGTAATTGTATTGGTTGCAGGCATGGTCAAACAGCACGCCACTGCGGATCTAGCCAAAGCCATTGACACCGTATGGCCGGTGCAGTCACATTCAGCAGCAACGCGTGTCAAGCATGCAGCAGCACTGCGCCTGCTGCAAGCGCCACACTGGGCCTTGGTGGGTTCCCCTGCTGAGTGCCTGCAAGCAGCAAGTGCCTTCGTCACGGCACATGGCCTCAAACAATACACAACACTTCCCTGCGCATCAATTGCAGATGCTCACGCATAATAAAGTCCAACCCAGCTGCAGGAGAGCTTCTGCGTACCTGTGTGGGTTGTGCGGCCTGCTGTCATGTGTGAGCAAGCTGTGTTGTTGTGTTGTCCTATGCCTGCAGCTGACTGTGGTGGAGTCTGCCGTCCGCCAGCAGCTGGGAGACTTAACCCAACTTGGAACCACCAAGCAGCTCAGGGACCTGCTGATGGAGGACAGGTGACCAGCACAGTACAGCAGCTCACTCCGTGTGCGCTTGTACCGTCAGCACGTCCGCTAGTAGTGAGGCACAGCCTTGTGGCAGCAACCCTAGCAGCAACCCTAGCCGGCACATCCCCACATGCTGACGAGTTGGTTGGATAGTGCCCATGTCGCATCACAACACCAGACACACCCAATTTTGCTGCGTCACACCCCATCTTGAACGGCGCCTTGCTGTGCCAGACTGGTAACATAAACACATGCGCTGCTGCCAGCAGCTCTGTCACTTTTTTAAGATGTTGGTAGCTGAAACCTTTACCATGCCATAAGAGATGTCTGAGCACGATGATGAACATGCAAACGAAGAGTATGAGCAGGGTTAGGAGTGCCTGCGCTGCCAAAGCAGTCCTTAGCTTGGGGATTGCAATTGGCCTAGCATGAGTGTGCAGGAACCCAAAGAAGGCATAGCTAAACTGTTGCTCCTCTGGCACATTGATGACATTCATGAAGTACTGGCAGCTGGTGCTGTTGGCATCACATGAACGTCATTGACACGCCAGAGCACACAGTTTAGCTATGCCTTCTTCAGCTTCCTGCACACTCATGCTAGGCCAATTGTTTCCAAAGCTGAAGGACTGCATTGGCAATGCAGAAATCCTGATTCTGCTCATTCTTTTTGTTCATATGTTCATCAAGATTCTCATCTGTGGCACTGATGCTGGTCGTACTACATAACGTCATCATTGTGCCAGAGCAGAGCAATCCAGCTATGCGTTCTTCAGCTTCCTGACCACTGCGGCCGGATACGAGCGTGCAGTGAGCTCACAAAGTAACGTTGCTTCTGCTGTTACCACTGCTACTGCGGTATGCTCCAGCAGAAGTGAGGAGCTGGTGGCTCTAGATGCGCTCATCGCCACTTGTTCTGCCCCCATGGGCCTGTTGCAAGCATGCATCCAGCTTGTGCAGGCATTCAAAAGTGCAGCAGGGCTTGGAGGCAGCACCTCAGCCAGAATGCCCTGGCATGCTTGCAGTGTACTCAAACCCTTCACTCCATTGCTGCTGCCATGTGTCAAGGCACTTCAAGGTGGAGCGGGGCCCTGAAGCAGCGCTTCTAGTCAGGCTGGATGTGGAGAGGCTCTCAAAGCTGGGCCAAAGCATCGAGCGGTGGCAGCAGCCGGTCCCAGCAGGATTCAAAGCAGCAGCAGGCGCCGGCAGCAGCAGCGATGCACAAGCAGCAGCAGCAGCAGTGGCTGCCGCTGTCATTGGCTTGCAGCAGCAAGTCAAGCAGCAGCACCAGCTGCATAGGCCAGCACTCACGGTAGTGTCCTCAAATCGGCTGATGGAGTTTGTGGCAGGTGGGCATTCAGATGCGTGATGCACACCTCTTTTCTGCCGGCATCAGCCGAGCTTCATCTGCATCGTCTTTGTACTGCTGCACCAGCGTGCCCAAACCCCACCTCGCTGTGTTCATATGCACATGTTCGAAAGCCTTACCTGCAGCAGTTCCGCAGTGCTGCCGCACCTGCTGGCACATAGCCATGGACGCACAAGTCAGCCAGTGCAAACAGACATGCAGCCGAAGGTCGGCGATCCGCTCACACCAACGGATGCCACTGGAACGCCTCCTGGTCTCCCGCCTGGCAGGGCAGGCAGAGTGTAGGCCGCACCAGCAGCCTCTGGCAGGCACACACCTGCACTCGTTGCATTCTCATCTCGTGCGTGATTCACCTCTCCAAGTCCGCGGTTCCATGCACGCCCGCAGGCAGGAAGTGGCACCCCAGCAACGCCTTCATCCACGCAGCGAGGCACCACCTGGCTGTGAGCATCATCAGCTGGGCCAACAGGGCCAAGTTCACAGGCCCAAGCCGGGGCAAGGGCGCAGCAGCAGCAGAGCCGGCCCGCTACATAGTGCCACTGGCAACAGCAGGTGCGCTGGGTTGCGTAGGTTGCGCTGTTGAGTGTGCAGCCGGTGCATGTGCATGTGCCCAAGTCACGGTGCACAGCTTGTGGAGTGTCGTGTTCTTCTGCATTGCCGCCTGTTGTGCTTACCAGTGCAAACCCTTCTTGAACCTTCAGCGCCAATCACTCGTTATCACCAATCATCAGGTGCTGGTGACCATGTACCTGCTGACTGACCCAATCCACCATGGTTTGACCAACGGTTGACCAATTGCTGTTGCAGCCAGGTGGATGGTTCGGGGGGTCAAGAAGGCCATGCAGATCGACATTCGGCCCGAGGGCACTGCGTGGGTGGCAAGGGCCCTTGCAGGAGACCCCTACTTGGTGCTGGTTGCGGGAGCAAGCAGTGCAGCACATGAGGGCAAGGTAAAGCTAGACATCAATAACGTGCTGTGGGACATACTAAATGGCAGGGATGCTGCAAACAGTGTAGCCAGGGCAGCGGCAACAGCAGCAGTAGAGGAGCCTGGCAGCGGTGGTGACAGTGGAGATGGCACACCAGCAGCAGCCAGCCCCGTGCAGCCGGATGCACCAACACCAGCAGCAGCAGCAGCAGCAGGAGCAGCCGTAGACAGCAGGCTACAGACAGCCACTTCAGATGCTGCAGCAGATGAACTGCGATTTGGATTCCTGCAGCAGCAGCGGGACCATGCCACAGACGATGATGACTGTATATCCATTGACTCAGAGTCATTATCAGGGTCCGTGCACGTAGGGGCCGACTACGTTGACGACTTTGACTTTGATGATGAGCCGCTCAGCCTGCTGTACAGGGGGTTGACTGGGATGCCTCTGGAAGATGTCGGAACGCCAGAAGGAAGCGCAGCAGTGCATGGAGGCGGCAGAGGCAACAGCAGCGCGGTGGCAGCAGCAGGCGAGGCGTTTGCTGCTGCTGCAGCGTCAATGATGCCACCACAGCAACCGTCAGCAGCTGCAACACAGCAGGTGGCAGCCTCAGCTGCGGCTGCCGGCAGCAGCAGCGCTGCTGCGTCTGCAGCTCCTAGCAGCAGCACCTCACAAGGCACAAGTGCACAGCAGCCACAGTCGCGACAGCAGCAGACCTCCCAACCTGTGGCACCTGCAAAGCAGTCACCAGCCCAGCAGTTGCCAGGCAGGCAGCAGCAGCAGCCCCCGCCCAGGACGCTCGAACAGCAGCGGCAGCAGCAGCAGCAGCAAGTTCGGCAGCAACAGCAGCCAGTGCTAAGGCAGGCGCCTCCATTACGGCAGCACCGTGGGCCAGCAGCAGCAGGTGTTGCATCACAAGCAGTTCAGCCAGTCTCACCAGCTGCTGCCAAACGGACGTCCATCGCAGGCTCACCACTACGACAGCGCCCGCTGCCAGAACAGCCTCCAGCGGTTGCCAGTCCGCAGCAGCGGCAGCAGCAGCAACGGCAAAGCCTGAAGCAGAAGCTTGCCACGTGGCAACAGCAGCAGCAGCAGCAGCAGCAGGAGCAGCAGCAGCAGCAGGAGCAGCAGCCATTAGACTTGCCCATCAGTAAAGCCTTGACTGAGCAGCATGCAGCAGCACAAGCATGTGGTGCTCTCACAGCTGCCATTGCTGCTGCTGCGGCTCTGGATGAAGCTGCAGCGCCCCAGCTGTTGTTCAGTCTGGCAATGCATCCGCTCCCTGGCGGCTGGTACGTGCCCCACTACACACTGTGTACAGATGACCCAGCCCCTCTCCAGCAGGAGCAGCAGCAGCAGTGGGACGCAGTCGTGCTGCAACAGCAGCAGCAGCAGCAGCAGCAGGGGCACTAGCAGGGGTGGGCATCAAAGGCCAACAGCAACGCTGCGTAGCAAGCTGGCAGTTTGCGCTCTGCTGCTGCACCTCCTGGCAGGCGATGTGGTGGACGTTTCTGAAGTTTTGGATGATGTCTCAGCAGTGCTGCCTCCCTGGTGAGCACTGAGCGGGTTGCTGTGCGCTGCAGCCACAACTTAGATGTGGTTGCTTGTGCGTTAACAAGTTAGTGTAGGCGGCTGTGCTGCCTAGCTCGTCAGCCAGTGACTCAGCAGCTCCACCGCAAGCTGCAGCCACATCTACACGTGGCTGTTCACGAGTGTGTCAGCACCTTTGAAGGCCAACAATCAAGCAACGTGTGCGCAACTGCCGGCAGCCCGTGCACATGCGCTGTCGCGTGCATGTTTGGCTGCCCTTGTGGAGCTGACCCCCATTCCCTGCTTTTCGCTGCTGCACCCGCTGCACCCCCTCCTGTTGGCGGTGCATCCTCAGCAGCCGCCAGCTGCAGCCCGAGCTGACACCTCAGCCGGCACTCTGCCACCGCACCAGTCTCCACCCCCCACCAAACATTCTGTTGCTGACGGAGCCCACATCGCCTCTGCAAACAGCCACTCGGGCTCCTGCTATGCCAGAGCTGCGCAGCGCATCAGTACATCATTACATCACGACAAGATGCCGCTGCACCTGCCCTGACACCTTATGTGGCTGCGTGTGCAGGCTTGCGGCCGATCACCTGCTGCCCTACGCGGCGTCGCCTCGCCCGGGCCACCCCTTGCTGCTCCACCTGGCTGGTCACATCAGCTCAGCTTCACCTGAGCTCATCTCTGCCACTCCCCTGCGCTCTTTGACACTGGCTGCTGGCTGCTGCTGCAGACCCGTCATCAGCCACCTAAAGGAACTGTACATCGACATGCTCTCCTGCCGTGTTACATGACCATGATGCTGCTGTCCAACAACTGCCGGCCTCCCAGCTGTGTGTGCTTCTGCTGTTGCTGTGCCTTTGCAGGCTTGTGGCGGCCTCCTGCAGTGCTACCTGTCTCCTGCCCATTGACTGCCTTGTGCTGCTGCTGCTGCTGCTGCTGCTGCTGCTGCTGCTGCTGCTGCTGCTGCTGCTGCTGCTGCAGGCTCTTGGCGTGCTACCTGCAGTCCTAACTGTCTCCTGCCCATTGACCGCCTTGTCCTGCCACTGCTGCTGCTGCAGGCTCTTGGTGCTACCTGCAGCCCTAACTGTCGCCTGCTCATTAACCGCCATGTCCTGCTGCTGCCGCTGCTGCTGCTGCCACTGCAGGCTTGTGGCCAGCCACCTGCGGCCCTACCTGTCGCCTGCCCCCGGCAGCCCCTCCCTGCTGGAGCTGGCTGCTGACATCGGCAGGCCGGTGCGGCTGCGGCTGTCAGATGGGCAGCTGGTCGAGCTGCAAGACACGCAGCTCAACATCCAGGAGCAGGTGAGCCGACAGGAGAGGGACGGTGGGCTGCCGACTTGGCCTGTTTTGCGTGCTGCTGTGAAAGGGCAGGGTTGTGTGGCTGCAGCTGTTGAGTGGCTGCTGAAAGTCAGCTGTCAAAGCTGTACAACACATAAAAATACCTCAAGGAGCAGATGAGACACACCGCCGAAGTTGCCTGAGAGCCTGCTTTGCGATTGGCAAGGCACGCAAGGTGGCAGAACTGCACAGGTGCGGGGGTCGATGGTCACCTGGTAGCTCTGGCCATCCCACATGTCAGCATTTGACGAGCAGGTGAGGCACTAGAGATGCACCCATGTGCTCAAGCACGGCTCCCCTGTGGGTGTGAGGTTGAATTGACGCACATCGGCTGCAAATTCTATGGCTGGTAGTACTGTTGGCCACACAGCTCCACATGCCCGGTCATTGCAGCAGGCTTAGGTTCTGCAGTCGCAGTATCTGGCATGCGCTTGATGTGCAGCGCAAGGCGCACGACCCAGATCTGGTTGCAGGGCTTTCCTCAAAGTGCAGTCTCCCGAAGTGGCGGCTGGTATACTCATTCGACTGGATATGTCTTAAGGTGCATGCAGGTGAAGCCCTGTGTGACTTCCAGCAGGATGTAGCTGCAGCACCATGCCACACACATTGATACAGGAGTTGTTGTTGTCGGCCCATCATGCGTGCAGGTGAAGTTCCTGTGGGACTTCCAGCAGAGTTTCCGGCAGCTGCAGCAGCGGCACGGCCAGGCAGCAGCACTCAGCACACACCCAACAGGCACCAGCACCACCAGCACCAGCAGCGGCAGCGATAGCGACCCCTTTGGCCCGGACGGCTGCCTTGGAGTGGAGGGCGCGCTCCATCGCATTGCAGCTCTGCGAGACAAGAGCGGCGCCATCACCGGCTTATCTTGCAGGGTTGGCCGGTATGTGCCAGGTGTAGCGATGCTGCTGGCCGACACCCTCAGCAGCCTCAAGGCTTCAACCCTAGGCCCTAGATCCAGCCAAAGCCCTGGATCAAGCCCTGGCGATGAAGCTGAGCAGGAGGCATCGCCGCAGAGCTTGCTGCTGCTGTCGCGCAGGGAGCCGGCAAGACGACGCTGCTGCGCGACATCGCACGGCTGATGAGCCTGGCGGTCGAGCAGGGCGGGATGGGGCTTGCAGTGATGGTGGTCGACACGTACTGCGACATCGCGGGTGAGCAGGGCAGCCAGTGACTTGGCCGTGCCGACGGGAGCTGTGGAGTGCAGCCCCTCACTTTGGAAGCAGGCAGGGGCAGCCCTCTTTGCCAAACACACCCGCTGGTCACCTGGTACATGCATTTGGCTCTCCCTGGGGGGTGATGTGCATCCTTCCTGTGTGCTTAAAGCACAAAGCGTGCGGCTGCCGCACATCCCCACTCGCCCGTGTTGTGCTGCGTCGTTGATGCCGAGCCGCTGCAGGAGGGGCTGGGGAGCGCTGCACTGTGCATTCGTGTGTCCCGTTTATGTGTGCCGCATCTGGAACAACGCACTGCATGGCTCCTGCGCTGCAGGTGACGCTGAGCTGCCGCACAGGGCGCTGGGTGCTGCGGGGCGCCTGGCGGTGCCGCAGCGGGCGCAGCAGGGCGCGGCGATGCTCCAGGCTGTGCGCAACCACTGCCTGGATGTGATGGTTGTGGATGAGGTTGCCACAGCAGAGGTCAGCCTCTGTGTGTGCAGCGTGCGTTGGTGGATGAAGAACAGCAGCAGCAGCAGCAGCAGCAGCAGCAGCAGCAGCAGCAGCAGCAGCAGCACGGTCGTACAGCGCAACAACAGCTCAACGGCCAGGGTTGCACACATGCCCTTTCGTCGACGATCGTTTTCAGCAGCAGTTCAGTCAGCTATGCCAGCGCTGACTGCACACTTGCAGATCCCGCTGCTACTGCTGCTGACTGATCTACCTTCTATCTTCATTCTTCTGCCGGTGGCATCCTCGTGCCGTGCAGGATGTTGCTGCTGCTCGGCTGCTGGCTCAGAAGGGTGTGGCGCTGGTGGCTGCAGCACCCGTCAGCAGCCTCAGCACGCTGCTGGCCACGCCTGAGCTGCAGCCGCTGCTGGGCGTGACGGGAGGGCTGAGCCCTCAGGTGATCAAGGAGCCGCAGCATACATTGTCTGCACATGTGTGCTTTGTGGCAGTGGTGCCGCGCTGTTGCTGGCAGCACGGGCAGCGAGATAAGGGAGAGCGTGAGGATCGGGTGTTTGAGCTCGGTGGGGCAGTGCTGCCTCAATTGTTTGCTGGTTGATCGTGCGGAGAGTGTCAGTAGTTGGTATACTCAAGGGCAACAGCAGTAGATGCAGGAGTTGCCGTGACCAGGCTGTGTGCGCCTGGCTTACATGATGTTTTGCGCAGCGGTGTAGGCTCCATCCTACGTTCTTGTAGCTTGATTGCAGCTGATGTGGTGGGCACCGCCACATCGCTACTGCTGAACTCCCTTTGTCCTTCACATGTGTGCAGCGCTCTGGCCCTGCAGCCTTCTCTTCCGTGCTGGAGACGCAGCAGCAAGCGAGGTGAGCTGCAAGTTTCTGGCGCTGCCATGGTGCCAACTGCCTGCACCTGCTCCAGTCAGAACGGCCTCCACACCAACTCACTAAAGTGCGAGTGCAGCAATCACTTGCTTGCACTTGCAGCTGCGAGCTTTGCAACTCGCATGCTCACAAGCCAACTCACACCTAGGCCCTGGCGTTGCTCTCAATGCTCGTGCTGCACTGCGCCGACCAGCGTACCTGGTAGGCTGCGTATGCTGTAGTTCACCCCTTCCCTGATGCTGCTGTGCACCCTGGTGTTCTGCTGCTCCTTTGATGTGCAGCTGGAGACTGCACCTGGATGCAGAGGCGAGCGCAGATGCACTGCTGTCTACATCTGTTGATGGCAGGCGGCGCAGCCAGCAGCAGCAAGCTTGTTTGAACACGCAGCGTCGCAGCTGGGACAACCAGGGTCGGATGTTGGTGCAGTTTGAAACGGTTGGCGCAGCAAAACAGGCGCTTGAAGCAGTTGTAGGGCTGGTGGGGCTTGCAGCATCAGCGGGCCCAGCTGTGTGAGCCTTACCGGCACCACCGCTGAGCTTTTGTCTGCTGTGGCAACATCGTCATGCAGTTTCCACACTAACATGGTGTGTCATCATTTATAACAATGCTGTCAGCCTGAACTGAACCAAACACTTCACATACTTGGCTGGCACTACCTCAATTAGTATAAGGTGACACACGCTGATGCTGTGGGGGCTCTTTTGTGTTTGGGATGTGTTGGCATGGATTGAGGCATGACTGAGGAACTATAATGCTTAGTTTCAGCCTGTGTGGCAGGCCCGCAGGCTGCGCAGTTTTGCATGAATAATGCAGCAGCATTGGCAAAATGTGTGTGGGAGCATTGTGCACACAGTGACTTACAGCAGCTGCAACTTCCTCATAACATGGATGACTTGCGGAAGTAATTTTTTATGAGGGGTGCATGGCGGTCTCTGGCCTACAGGGTCACGCACCCCGATGCTGTGAGGGCTGCCCTGTGGTACTCGCATTGCTCCTCTCTTTACAGGCAGCAGCACAATGAGTCACTCATGGGACAGCAGCGTCTGCAGCTGATATCTTGGCATCCAGCGAGCCATTTACAATCGCTGGTGTGGGTTGGCAGTGCCCTTGTGGAAGGATGCTTCCGACACGTGAGTTTCCTGACGCAGTGGTCCAGCTCAGGGCTATCAGCAATCAGAACTTGGGCGTGATCACTTCTTGAGAGACCTGCCATGCAAGTGCTCTTCTGTTGATATTTTAGCCGTATCTGCCCCTAATTGTTTGGCCTGCTGGCCTACCGGTCAGCAACCCACCGCAGGTGGTTCAAAAGTGGATCCCTTGCATGTGGCCCCAAATGAGTGCTGCCTTTGCTGCGGCTGCACTGCTGCTGTACTGAGCATGCCGTACTGAGCAAAGACCTTTCAGCATCATGATAGTATGCCATACATCAGCAGCTGCAGGCAAGTGTCTAGACAGATCTGGTGTGCCTGTGGAGCTGTGTTATAGGAGTTGGAGAGGTGGCAGCCGCTTTGTCACAGCCCAATGTCCTGGCACTCTGCAGGCACTGGGTCGCCTGGCCCCTTACTCGCACTCCAAGCTGTTCAAGACGTGTCCCAAGTGTGTTGACCTATTTGATCACCATGTTGGCGGATGTCCATGTGGTTGCCATGAATACACTGCAACTCTTTACATGAATACACTGGCAGTGCATTGCTGCTGTACTGCAGTACAGCCCGCATCCGCGTGGTTGTGGGCCAGCAAGGACATTGTATCAGCATGGATGAAATAATCGTAACTACTATTGTTAATAATATTAGCGAGCAGCTGCGTGATCGGCTCAGTGTAGTTTGCTGCCCAAGGGGGAGCCCGCCAACAGGTGCAGCAGCACTTAGCACCGTGCAGGCAGGCCTGTGGGCAGGCCCCAAACCGCAAGTGACAGACAGGGCCTCACACGTTTTAAAAGTTTTAGAACTTGAGTGTGACTGCACCACGTGAGCTGAAAGCGTGATCACAGCAATGGCGAATCTAGGTCCTGTCGATGCAAGTCTGCTGTGCATACTAGATTGTAAAGGAACCCATGATGAACCCTGCGGTAATTGTATCTAACGCATAATGTTTCCATGAACCTTAATGAAATCGTTTTTACTGCTTCCGCTGTTGTTGGGGCACGAAGGTAGGGAAGCCGCGCGGAAGCGGGAAACGGATGTGAGTCACAGTGTTTTGATATCATGTATCCGCGTCTGCCATGCGGGATGCCAATAAAGCATTGCAGCCTGGTTAACCATATGCATGCAGGGCTGTGTAAAGCTCCCACGATTTGGGGAGGCCGAGCCCACGATTTGGGGCGAAGCACACAGAGCTGCATGCAGTGCTGTGTAAAGCTCCCACGACTTGGGGAGGCCGAGCCCACGAATTGGAGCAAAGAACACAGAGCTGCATGCAGTGCCGTGTAAAGCTCCCACGATTTGGGGAGGCTGAGCCCACGACTTGGGGCGAAGCACACAGAGCTACATGCAGTGCTGTGTAAAGCTCCCACGACTTGGGGAGACCGAGCCCACGATTTGGGGCGAAGGACACAGAGCTGCAGTGCTGTGTAAAGCTCCCACGACTTGGGGAGGCCGAGCCCACGATTTGGGGTGAAGCACACAGAGCTGCAGTGTATGTTTTCAGGACAGAGAAGCAACCACAACGACCTCCAACTTCCTTGTCACCACGCCCCTCACAACTGCAGAGCAGAGTTGATCCTGCTTGCCAAGTGGACGCGTGCGTGTGCCTGCCATTGCCAACTGCCCTTACCTCACAACTGTCACAGAACCACAAGGACGTCACATCGTTAGAGTGCTTCTTCTTCTTCACATCAGCTTCAAGCTGCATGTGCATGCCACCCTGCCCTTGGCATGCCACTGGCAGGATGCACAGGACCCTGCCATACTCAAAACAACTGACAAAACAAGCAGTTTTGTTAGCAAGCATACTTGTGCAGACAGCACCTGAGCACATGCGGTGTCAGCGCATATCAGCCGGCACATCATGCAATTTCAGCATTGGCTGCTGCCTTGCTGTGCCATGTGATGACTTGTGCAACCAAGGGCGCAGCGTTGCCCTTCACAAGCGGCGGAGGCAGGCCAGCACCATGCGCCACGTACAGCTGTTGACATCAACGGCCTGCTGCCGGCGGCTGCTGCATGTTGCTGTGAGCCTTTACTTAGTTTCAGGCACAACCGTGGAACCAAGCTGTTGTTGTGCAGCTGTAACGCATTTGACATGCAGGCGCATTCACGCAGGCAGTGCTATGTCCTGCTGCTTGTGTGCATGTGTATGCATGCAGCATGGCATGCTGTACAAGGGTAGCACAGCTTGTACAAGCTGTGGTATGATAGCATCAGAACAGCAGGAAGTGGACACCCTACAGCATAAATCAGCACACGTACTGGCACGAACGTCATCCAAGCGCACGGGTGACCAGCCAAGCGGGACGCCCAAGCACCCACAGTGAATATGATCAAACAGCTCAGCACAGTCAAAACACCGCATGTGTTGATAAGGCAGGCAATCAACTCAGGCTCACCCCGCCAGGTGGGGTCGCACGCTGCCTGCGCCCATGACCAAAAGTCCAGCCAAGCATCGCCAGTGTGTGACACGCGCAACCATGTTGGTCATAATCATGAACACCCAGCCAGGCACCTGAGACAAAGCAAGGAGGCATGCCTGACCAGATTCATGCACAAGGACGGGACTGGCAACAGCACAGACAGTGGACATCAGCGCCACAGTCGCTGCCAACTCAGACCTCAGGCTTGCTGGTAGGCAGTGATGATGTGTATGCCTGATCACAGACATGTGATAAGCAGCAGCAGTCCAACCTAGCCGGAAAGCAGAGCCACTTGGCCCCTTCATGCAAAGCTGACCATGCAAGCAAACTGACCACATCCGTGTCTGTGCTGCTTAATATCGGAACACACTGCTGTGACAAGACGCCCTGAAGCAGGCCTGGCAAGCACAGCAGATGCCCCGGACCAACGATCACCATGCAATAACTGCTGGCTTCACCCAGGCATGTGAGCACGTGCATGCAGGAGGCATCCAGCCAGCAGAAGTCGTGATGGGGAGCCAGCTTGCTGCGTCTCCGCAGCTCAGCCAAAAGAGTCGACTTGCTGCTGTCAAACTCTGTGCAGCAATCACAGCGCTGAAGGTTGCAGCAGCACCAGCACTGAGGTCAAAACCGCAAAATGGCTGCCAGTCAAGATGAGCAGCCGAGTGACAAGGGCTTGTGCGTGGTCATCATTGCTAAGCACTGCCCAACCACCAATCACCAGCGTTCAGTGCGCAACAGCACACGAGGGGACCGCAACTAGCTGTCCACAGCTGCACAAGTGTGCTAGCTGGCATGTCGTTTAGCGCAAAATAGTAGCCAGCATGCCAGCTGTGAGAGCAAACCCAACTGCTGATCTTGCTGGACTGGATGTTGTGACTCTGCGCTTCAGCGACTCCTTTCAGCAAAAGTACCTCCATACTCCTGCACCATCCCCCTTCATTTTAGTACACACAACTAATCTGGCTGCGTACTTCTGACCAAAAACACCCTGTCGTAAAGCAGGAGCAGCACAGTCAGAGTGCAAAAGCATGGTGCTAGTCTCGACACCCATGCAAGCTGGACTGACAAAAACGCACGCACCCGCCAATGCAGGCCCCACAGCGACTGGCAGAGCCATAGCATGGAATGAAGTGCCCCAGGAACTACAAAAGAAGGACCCCGCCTCTCTCCTGCTGCAATAATCTTTCATAGCTCAGCACCAGGTTCGTCAATGTTGGTGTGCTATGAACAAAACCAGAGTACAACCCACAAACCCTTGCATCCTCTGCGGTGTGAAGTGCCGCCCGCCAGTAGAGCCCACCCACAGGACTGCCGCAACGAACTGCCTAGTAGAGCCCGCCCATAGGAGTGCCGTAATGAGCTGCCTAGTAGAGCCCACCCACAGGACTGCCGCAATGAGCTGCAAGAGGCTACGCCAGCCGCACTCCCTCACACGCCTGTACAAATCGCACAACCATCACCCACCGCCAGCACCATGTTTGCAGCGCTGCCGCACAAGGCAGCAGCATGCGTTCCGCATGCATCAACAGCTGCGCACAGCGGCCCCTGGCTTGCGCCGCGCCAACAGCAGCAATGCTGCGCCAACACCCTGCCCTGCAGTTGCACACGGCCGCCGCTCACAGCATCATCAGCCTGTGGCTCCAGTCGAGGCTCTTGTATGTGCGCTGCTGCTGCTGCATGTGCTGCATGAGCGGCTGCTGCTTGCTGGCCAACATGCGCACCCCTACATCCACAGCAGCACCGGCTGCACAGCTAGCAAGCGCTGCTGCTGCAACTGCTGCCGCGTTCGGCCCCAACCCTGCCACCGTTGGTTGCTCCAGCTGCAGCACCGCATGCTGCTCACCCCCTGCATCCAGGCTCACAGGGCACTTCGGGGGCGGTGCATCGACAGGGTCCCCTGCTGCTGCTGCTGCCGCTGCCTTTGCCCCTGGTGCCGCTGCGCCCCCGCACGCACCGCCACACTCACCGCAAGCCTCTCCTGCCGTCTGCGCTGCCGCAGCAGCGGTGATGCGGCAGCCGCCCTTGCCTGACGCCAGGCGGCTGAACACGGGCGGCCGTGAGGGCGCCCTGCGCAGCTGCGCGGCCTGGAGCTCATCCAGGAAGGCCTCGTTGTCGGCGCTGCTCCACCTGCGCTGCAGCTTGCTGACCTGGCCCTCCAGCTCAGCGATGCTCGGGGTGCACACCTCGGACTCTGAGCCGCCGCCGCCGGCAGCAGCAGCTGCATCATCACAGGCGTGGCAGGCGGCGCGCGCACGAGTGCGCACGCTCAGCTGCTGCTGCTGCTGCTGCCGCCGATCTGCACCCAGGCGCTGATCAGTGCCGTCGTCTGCATTGTCGTCGTAGCGGATGATGGTTGTTCAGAGCTTGGTTGCTGCTGGGATTCATCAGACACGCCTGTAGGAGCTGCTGCTGCTGCTGCTGCTGTCGCAAGCCTGCTGGGGGCTCTGGGGCTGTGTGCGTGCACGACAGCCGGCTGCTGCTGTGGCGCGCTGCTGCTGCTGTTGACATCTGCTGCAGGAACATGAAGCTCCTCCACCAGCTGCTGTGGTGGCAGGGCACTGCGCAGCACTGCACACTGGTGCCCAGCAGCAGGAGACGGCGGCACAGCCGTGCCAGTGCTACTGCAGTTGTCATGCAGCACGCTGCTGCTGCTGCTGCAGCTGTTGACAGACCGTGGGGATGCAGCAGCAGGTGACGCAGAAGCTGCTGCAAGTGCTAGCGTTGCCAGGCCTGCAGCCGTGTCCTGCCTGCCTGGTGTAGGCGGCAGTGAAGGACATCTAGCAACTGACAGAGCTGCCTGTGGACTGCTGCTCCTGCTGCTGCTGCTGTGAGGCGCTGCAGCAGCACAGGTGGCACTGCTGTTGGTTGATGCAGCGGTGCCACTGCCGTCCTCTGTCTGCTGCTGCTGCTGCTGCTGCTGCTGCTTAGAGCGCTTCCAGAGTGCCCACCATGGCTTGCCCTTGGACTGCAGGTGCTGCTGCTGTTGCTGCTGACCTGGCGATGGCACCACGCGGGGGCTGCTACTGGTGCTGCTGCTGCTGGCGCTGCCTTTGCCCGCACAAACCTTGCTCAGTGGCTGCGCAGCACTGTCCGCCATGCTCTTGCTGCTGGTGCGGACGGCTTGCTGGTACATTGCAATGCGCCTGGCTGTGGAGGCGCTGCTGCCGGCTGCTGGGTCCGCCCCTTCCTCGCTGTCGTCACCAGGCGCCGCCTCTGGCCGTCCCGCTGGCGCTGCTGCCGCACCGTCCCCAGAAGCGCCGGCGTCGTGCTGCTTCTGCCGCTCCTGCTGCACCTCGAGTGCCATGCGCCGCAGCGCTCCCCTAGCCGCCAGCGTCACGACGTACGCCCCCAGCAGCGGCCCGTACAAGCTGGTGGGCATCAGCACGGGGCCGGCCAGCAGGCGGGCGGGCCGCCCCAGGCGCAGCGGCCGCGCAGCGCGGCAGACCGCGCCTTTGGCCACGTGCACTGCTGCACAGGAGGCTGACAGCGTGCCTGCCAGCGCTATGAACAGCTTGCGCACGCCTGCACCCGGCTGCCAGGTTGCGGCAGGGCCGTGGCAGACACAAGGAAAAAGGACACATGAGTCAGACAAGAAGCGGGTTATGTTTTGGTTATAGGTCAGAGTGCGACAGGGCCGTAGCAGTTGCAGGAAATGAGTCGAATATACGAGACAGACAACAAGTTGGGTCACTTTGATCCACATCAGGGTGGATGTAGTAGAGCTTGCACGGGAAGCTGATGATGCACATGGGTGCTGAAATGGCCTGCAGCAGCGTGTATGTTGCACCCGTGCTGCTTGCCCTTGCAGTTGGCTACAGTTGTGCCGCCTCATATGCACGATAACTGCATGCGTAGGAGGGGTGGGAGTCAAAACTCACCAGGCCTGTCAGCCGCTTCTTCGCCACCTGCTGCACTGCTGTTGCGTGCCCTGCGCCTGACTGCAGCTGCTGCCGCACCTCATCCACCAGCTGCAGGTCAGGATTGTGCACAGGGAATAGCAGCATGCATGTTCAGTGCACCTGGGTCCGGAATACCTGTGCAAGCTTTCTGACGTCTACTTGGCGGCGCGCTGCAAGGACATGCATGTCCACGCACCGAGCGCCCACAGCGTGATAACCGTCAATGCACAGCAACTCATGTTTTGCGTGTTGTGACACAACTGCACATGAAGCGATACTTCTGCATACGTGCACATCATCTGCTATCCCGCAGCTGCACCTGTGCAGAGGTTGCTGCTGCAGCATTGGCGGTGCTGTGCCGCACATCAAGCTGTCCAAATGAGGCAGCAGCATGACGCTGGCCGCATGCGTGAGCTCACCTGATCAGGCAGCAGCTCCTTGAAGATGCGCAAACACAGCAGATCTTTCTCCAAATGCTGCAGCTGCTGCTGCCGCTTGCTGATGGTGCGGTGCACCGTGCTGCTGATGGCGCGAGCTGCATGCACTGGACCCCTGCGGCGCCTGCGCATCTGGCTGTTCAGATGGTTTTGCTGCTCATTGTTGTCTCTGTGCGGGGAGGAGCATGCATAGTTGCTGCTGGTAGCCTTTGGCGATGCACAGTCTGGTGCGCATACTCCCTGCTGGGCTGATGCTGCCTCTGCACGAGGCGAATCCGAGCAGCCGGGGCTCATCTACAAATAAAAAGAGCAAAGTAAAGTGCACAAGAGGGGTTGGTACAGCGAATGCGCGACTGTACAACCCGTCTACCGGTAGCCAAGCTGCAGGTGCCTCCGAGTGTCTGCGCCCAGTAGCAGCTCATATACGTTGCTTACTGTTGCGGCAAAAATCAGGGTAGCGGTCTAGCACGCACTCACGAGTTGGAAGTTCCTCGAGGAGTACGTGCCTGGTGCTGGTTTTGCTATAAAACAATTTACAACACAGTCATCATGAATGGTTTCGTGAGGTGCAGCGACAGTGGGTACGGAACTAGCAGATGTGCTCCAGCCAGCGCTTACAGCTGCGTGCACAGCCAACCTTGCGAGTACAGGTTTGACAAATAAATAATATCTGCGTACTCAGAGATGAGGTTGCTAGCTGAGTGGTCGCTCAGGAGCCCATCACGCCTAAACCCCCGCTTGTTCAAAATACTCCCCTGACAGCTTATGCTTTTAAATGTTGAGGCGGGGGAGTAGGGAGTCCTGTAAGGAACGGCAGGATTACACACGTTGTAACGCACCAAACGCGGCCTGAGGCTGATAAAAGTTTTATTGCATGTACGTACGGGTTGCCGCGGTTGCTACGCCGTACAAAGTGACCGCGCCTGGCAGAGTCAAGAAGGAACAGCACTCTAATGCACCAGCAAAAGGCAAGCAAGCCAGCAAGCAGTGTCAACCTACCCCTGCATGCGAGGCTGCGCATGTAAGCAAAGCTGGCTCCACCCACTGTACTGCGCCGTTGGTTGTACAACAGTACATGTACTGATGAAACGTAGCAAGCATCCAAAGTAAAAACGTGCTGGAGCCCAGGAGGCTTTTTTACCGTTTCATTACGTGCTCTCAGTGCAGGAACAGCAGTAACCCTCCTTGCGCAGTACCGAAGGCACTCTGCTGCCAACAGCTCACCTTTCCTTGAACTACGGCGGCAACACTGACTTGTTTGATGCTGGTCATGCTTCCTTCTCTTTCCCACTTCCAGCTTGCAAGAGCAATTGTCACTAGCCGCTCCCAGCTGTCACCTCCAGCCTGTCTTGAACAGCGTGTCTCACAACGTACCGCTGCTTTGCTGCTGCTTGCAGCCCCCCCCCCTGTGGTGACCATCATATGATGCATGACGCTGCTGCCTGCCTCTGATGCTAGCTAGGTGTGTGCAAGGGCGGCAGCAGAGCAGCTGCAGCAGCCATGTTAGCTGCTGCGGCTGCTGCTGCTGCGGCGGCTGGGCCATTCATAGTGCTGCAAGTTTAAAGTACTTGCGCCCGTACAGGACGCAGCTGCACAGCTGAGCAGCGCATGCACGTCCTTGGAATACTGCTGGCGACCCATAGTACCGTTGCACACCACCGATGGCGCTGATCCTAGGGCTTGAATGGGTAATAATATGATGATGATGATGATATGATGATGATGATGATGATGATATGATGATGATGATGATGATGATGATGATGATGATGATGCACACCACCGATGCCTGCCTCTGCAACTGCACAACTGCATGTGTGTGCTGCTGCTGCCTTTTGGTGCTGCCTGCAGGCCAATGTGACGGGCGTCCGCTATAGGGGGGTGCCGCTGCCTCATCTACATGACACGTTACCTGCCAATTGCACCGGCCACGGCCTGCGCAACCAGTGACGTCACAGGTAGGCTGTGCGTGTGCGTGTGCGTGTGCGTGTGCGTGTGCGTGTGCGTGTGCGTGTGCGTGTGCGTGTGCGTGTGCGTGTGCGTGTGCGTGTGCGTGTGCGTGTGCGTGTGCGTTGGGTGAAGGTTGCAGTTGCGTTTCTGTTGCTGCATGTCTGTACGTGTATGCGCTGCCGCTGCGGCCGTGGCCGGCAGGCCTAGTGCTGCGCCGGTAGGCGGCTTCAGGCACCATGGAAATTCAACATGGGTCGAAAGGCTGTCCGTGTGTCGTCGGGGCCAAGGCCGGGTGTCCCCATGGCACCAATTGGAACTGGTTGTTTGAGTTGACGGATAAACCTTTGTTTGGGAAGCCATGCAGTCGCCCCGTGCATAGGTGCAAAGATCGGGCGGCCCCCGGGTCTGGTTTTGTATGTTAACTATTATTTGCAATTTCCTGCTCTGGCACTGACACATAATCAGCTGCGCATGTCAATCTCGCTGAGCTGGCACTCTATGCACAGGCCTCACTTGGCACAATGCAAGGTGCCAGGCCATTGCAAAGCCATGTTGTAAAGCCCGTGGCTGGGTTAAAAAAGCAAATGGAATTGACGGATTTGTGCGGGTGGTTTCGATCGCCCAAACAATGAAGAAGAAACTGGGTACAATTACAAGAAACCCTCATGAGCGGAACAACGGCTCGCTGGGCTAGTGCCTGAGGCAGGTTCAGTCCTGTACTACTGTATTGTATTGTATTGTATTGTAAACACAAAGCCCAGCCGGCGGCCATTCCTGTATTAGCGCAGCGCTGCGCTGCGCTGCTAGAAGACATTTGTGGCACTGTGCACTTGGACCAGTCTGAGCCAGCAGTACTGCCCACCAGGCCCTGGCAGCAGTAGCCAGCGTATCCCTGATCCGATTGCCTACCAGACCCTGAGGGATGAGCCGCGCCTGAGGCCTGCAAGTTCCAGGTGCAGCTGCCGGTGGCCTGTTCAATTATGACAGCACAGACTTTAATCAATCAGGTTGTCCCATATTTTACAAAACGGCCAGCATACTGTCATGGGCTGCAGTACTATACACATCACTGCTTCTGACAGCGGGCGATGCGCTGGCTTGGCCTGTGTGGCGGTGTCATGTCACCAGTGCCGCCATCACCCAAACCCAAATCCTGCTTGACGATCTTAAAGGTGGTGAGATTGCCCCGTTGACTGCCAATTTGTGCTTTTCAGATTATCGTCACTTGTTGTATGTTCGTAAAGCAAGCCGTTTCAGACGCTGCCACAACAGGGACAATCGCGGCGTCTTTTGTCGCGGTCGGTGATGCATTTGTTAATTCTACTGTGGCAGCCGTCATCGGGAGCGACTGGCAGGTGATGCGGTGAGCTATGAACTGCAGCAGACCTAGGCACTGCGTCTCGCGCTGTCTTCGGCCGAGCAGCAAAGCATCTACACGTGGTGCCTCCCTAAGTGATGCCCCTTGGCCATGGGCTCACCAGGCTTGCGGTCACGCAGCTTCTGGTGGACAGGGAGCCAGGCACCACACATCACACCCTGAGCAGTAGCCTCACCCGCTGCGCTGCAGCACTAGGCACGTGTCCTGCAAGCACCCATGCGCTGCAGTTGGACTGCATCCAGGTCTGCTGTAACAGGCTCCCTGTGGCCGGTTCAACTGTCCAGCAAACACGCTGTGCACACACGCCATGGCATGTGCGCGCCAGCACAGCAGCTTTTGTGCGGCAACTGCATGCCCCCCCAAAACTGGCCTCAGTGTAGTTCCGGTGGCGGGCGCCTGAGTCACCAGTCCACCGCCTGCATGTTTCGCACCGCACACGCATCAGCAGCAGCACCAGTTCAGCCGGCAGCTGCTGGCGCGCACCGCAGTTGCATGCTACTGCTCAGGGGACGCAGCCAGAGGTGGGGGTGCTGGGAGGCTCAGGTTTAGTGGTAAGGGGCCTCCCAGAACCCTAGTCTTGGGCCTGCAGTGAACCCCATGCAGGCGCCGAGTCCGACACCTCTGGCACATCATGGATGCAGTCGCTTGCCAGCAGCTGTGCTCTCTACGCTGCACAGCTGCTCTTTTGACACATGTTGATGACACAGAGTGTGCTGAAAGACCTCCTTTACCGTCGACTCACGTAACTGAGGTTGGCCCTGCACCTGCGCAGGTGCGGTCACAGCATGACAGCTCAGCAGCTCACAAGCAGCAGCTGTGACAACTGCTGGCGCAGCACCAGCGCCACCAACACAAGGCTACCCAGTCTTCGGGATGCAGCCGGCGGCGGCCGCCACCACCACCACCACCACCACCACCACTGCCAGCAGTCATGGCAGCGCTGTTGCAGATGCAGGACACCATGCTGGAGGTTGCAAGCACCCCGTCTGACGTAGTGGCTGGAGTGCGCCACATCTGCAGCAAGCTCCAGGCAGCGCCAGACCTGCCTGCCGCAGTGGCACGCTCCGTTGCACGTGGCTTCAGCGCGAACAGCAAGCTGCTCATGGTGCTGGTGCGTAACGGGGAGTTTGAGTCAACGCCGGGGCTGTTGGAGTCCGTGTGTGAGCTGCAGGCGCTTGCCCTGTGCGCGCTGGCAGCAGCTGCAGTCGTCCCGCAGCAGCGGCAGCAGCGCCGCCAGGGGCAGCGCTCGGGTGCCGGCTACGAGCTGGCGTCGTCGTCGGCTGCCGCTGTCGAGCTGACGCACCCCCCCCCCTTGCGGCGTTTGTGGAGTGACACGCGCAGTACTCGGCAGCCACGGCTGCCCGGGTCGCTGGGTCTGGTGAGTTGCGCATGCACGCCATCTGCTGCATGTGCGGGCCGCGTGTCCTCAGCAGCGCAGCAGCAGCAACGGTGCTTGCTGATGCGCCTGCGAGGGGCTGTGCTGGGGGTGTCTGTGGGCAGGCTTTTGCTGGGCTGCTTGCTTGCTGTGGTGGCAGTGGCAGCAGTGCCTGCACGGAGCTGGCTGCACAGCAGCAGCATCATTTTCTGCAAGCGCTGTTGTACAGCCGTCGGCGTCTGGTAATATGGATTGTGGAGCTGATTGCCGTGGTGTGATCTTGTCGACGGATTAGTGCATGGACGCCTGTTTGCCTAGCTGCAAAGGTGCTGACTCCCTTGCTGTGTGCTGTCACGTGGTGTGCAGGACTGCTGGCAGCCACTGCTGAGGCTTGCAGCGCGTGGGCTGATTTGCTGGGACGGCAAACCCAGCAGCAGCAGCAGCAGCAGCTGCAGCAGTACGATCATGCGCACGTGACAGGTGTGGCAGGCATGCTGCTGACCGTTGTTGACCCGCTGTTGTTGCGTTGGCCTAGGGAGGTCACCATGGGGCTATCTGTTGTTGTCATGCCTGCTGCTGAGTTGGCAGTGGCATGGCTGCACTACAACGCAACCGTCAACACAGCAGAGGCGTCAGCGCCCAGCAGCAGCAGCAGCAGCAGCAGCAGCAGCAGCAAGTGGACGGCAAGCAGAGCAGCCTGTACGTCGACAGCAGCCTTGGCCAGCACTCTTCAGCGCCGCATCGCCAATGTCGCGCTCAGTAGGATGAGTAGCCTGCTAAACCAGCAACTAAGTAACAGTGGAAGCCCGAGCCAGCCAGACCCTCAACAGGATGAGGATGACTTGCTAGCATCTCCGGCGGTGCTGCAGCTGATGCTGCTGCAAGTGGCAGCAGCTGCACAGGTGGTGTTTGATGGGCATCTAACCAACAGGCAGCAGCAGCAGCAGCTGCGGCAGCGGCAGCGGCAGGCAGCAGCATTGGCCAACGCAAGTACGACCGTGGCATGTAGGCTTGATTGCTGCGCTGAAGTTTGGGCAGCAGCCGGTTGACTGTGCTGCTGTTTTTTGTGGCATCCAAAGCTTCAGTATCGCCTGTCCAGGTCTTCTCTGTAGTGGTGGCGCTGAACCAAGTGGTTGACTGCAGACGAAGTTTACAGCAGCAGCAGCTGCTGCTGCAGCAGCAGCAGCAGGGGATGATGCACACAGGTGTAGCACAGCAGCAGCAGCAGCAGCAGCAGCAGCGGCAGCTGCCTATGGAGTGGGAACTGTTCATGCGCACGATGCATGCGCTCGTACAGCTGCAGTTGCTGGGGCACTCAGCACCCACGCTCGCTCACCAGGTGCTCCGGGCGCAGCTCGCGCACCGCGACATCCCGCTGCACGACGAAGACCTGCAGCTGCTGTGCCAGCCAGAACAGGACATCAGCCGGCTGATCCTGCCGGTGCTGCGGCTGCTGCACGCTGGGGAGCTGCGCGACCCTGCCCCTGACCTGGAAGCTGGTCACATGCTTGTCCGGGTGTTCCTGTTGGTGAGCGGCGCTGACAGACGCCGCATCGTGCTGTGCATGGTCTGCGACGCGGCAGTGGCATCGCGCCACCTGCAACATCACCCAGCGTGTGCAGCGCCGGCAGCAGCAGGCGCATGTGCAGTCGCGCGTTGTGACTGCAATGCCGTGTGGCAGATGTGACAGGTGTACCCGTACATGCGGCACTCGTGGAAGCGTCACGGCACATCATGGCCCAGGCCCAGCCTCACTGCATGCATGCGTGCTGCTTCGTCCTCTGTGATGCATGTCGCAGGCCGCAGCTCGCTGCTGCTGCCAGCCGTGCTGGCCCACCCTGCAGCAGTCAGCAGAGCCCTGGACGCTGGCATCAGGGCCTTCCCAGGCGACACCAACCCGCGTTATGACACGCCTGCAGCACAGAAGTTCCCGGAGCGGTTTGCTGAGCACGTGGCGCTGTTGCTGAGCACGTGGCGCAAGCTGCTGGCCGTTGCCGAGGCTGCTGTAGCGGCCTGGCAGCAGCAGCAGCAGCAGCCTCCCCGGCAGCTGCGGGGCCTGCTGGCAGGCCTGTTGAAGTTCACGCTGCAGCTGGCCAGCACGTCACCCACGGTGCTGACGCTGCATGCGCTGCATGCGTTGCGGACGGCAGCTGCCGCATCCGCTGCCGCGAGCCTGGTGCAGCCGGGCAGTGTAGATGCACGCGACTGGCTGCTGCTTGCAGGCAAAGCGCTGTGGGTGTTTGGGACAGCAGCAGCACAGCTTCAGCGTGTATCATCATCATCATCATCAGCAGCAGCAGCACCCGCGGAGGAGCCTGGCGCAGCAGCGGGCTCGCTTACGGCTGCCGCTGCATGCCAGGTTGACACTGGAGCGGCGTGCAGAGCAGCGGGCACTGCAGCAGCTGTCACTAGCCCAACATTGGGCAGTGCCTGAACTGATGCAGCGCTGCCGCGAGGTTGTGCAGCTGCTGGGCGCTCAAGCTGATGAGCTGCAGCTGCAGCTGCCTGGTGTGCTGCAACTGCAGCAGCAGCGGGAGCAGCTTGTGCAGCAGCTTGGCACGGCATTGCAGTCAGAAGTGGGTGTGCCGGACTGCAGCAGCAGCGGCGGCAGCAGCAGCAGCACAGTCGGCAGCAGCAGAGACTTCCAGACAGCTACACAGCAGGTCCAGCTCGAGATCGCGCATTTCACTGCAGCATTCAACTGCTCCCGGGGCCAGGCAAGCCCAATGCAGCAGCAGGGCAGCTGGGCTCAGCAGCTGGTGCAGTTTGCAGCCGCAGCATGCGCACTGCTGCCGAGCAGCGGCGTGTGCTGCAACCCCGGCTGCACCAGCCTGGGCTGTGCGAGAAGCGGCTGGTGAGCCAGAGCAGCACGCGTTGCAGCGGCTGCAGGCAGGCGCGGTTCTGCTGCAGGGCTTGCCAGGTGGAGGCCTGGCTGGCAGACAAGAAGGCCTGCAAAGCGCTGGCAGCCGCGCGGCAAGCAGCGGGTAAGGGGGGTGGCGCCGCGAGTCTTTGAGGGGTGAGCTGAAGCTGCAGACTGCGTCGCACCGTGTGACCGCTGCTTGTCGACATTTCAAATGCCTAGCATCTGCTCAGCGGCTTGGTTGTGCAGGTCGGGTTCACTGCTGGCAGCAGGAGGAACCACCACAACTCGATATGCTGGCAGGTCGCAGTGCTTTGTGCAGCGTAGGTTGTGCAGCAGCAGCTGCTGGCTGCACCTCAAGCATGGCATGGCGACCATGCATGACGTCATGCATGTCTGCGTTCAACTGCTTGCAGGTGTGGGCGTTCAAAGCAGCTGGCAGCACTGCTGTTCAGCATCACAAGGCCCGGGTGCTTCGAAGAGACTATTGCTTGCAAGCCTGCCACTCTTGCCTAGAGGTGAATGGGCAGCAGTGCTGCAGTTGGCTGGGCTGCTCGTTGGTGCAAGTGCTGCATTGGGTGTGCTGAAACGCGCTGTGAAGTGGCGCTGGCTGTTTCATCGAGGCAGTCGTGCGCACAGTGTGGTTGAAGTAACCCTCACATGCAGCGGCTGCTGGTGGTCGCCCACTTGGGGATGCAACCCACGGCAGTTGCTGGAGCGCCAGGACGGTTCTGCTGCAGCTGTTGGCGATGCACCAGCATGCTTGCCATTGTCCAAGCAGCAGCTCATGGCAGCGCAGGGGTTTGCCATCTGCAACCTGAAGAACTGCTGCTGGCTCCCTCATGCTCCTGACGTGTGGTGTTGCATTAGTCAGCATCTGCACGTGGCATTGAATTGATGCTTTTGTGTGGTTGTATGGGGTGTCTGTGTGTACATGAGCGTACCAGTCAGTTTGGGGGTCGCAGAGCTAACTCACATCAGGATGTCTTTGTTGTGGTGCAGAAGTGGAGTCTTTGTCTCACTTGATGTTTGATTGCCCTGCTACCTCTGCTCAGAGGGACTCTTTCCCCCCCGGTGGGGCGCGGGGCCGATGGCGCTGATGCTATGGCCTAAATGGGTAATATGATGATGATGAGTCAGCATCTGCAGATGCGCCAGTGTCGTTGCATACCTCAGGATCTGGGACCCAGACAACTGTGCACTTCGAGTGATTGGCGTCAGGATCATTATCTTTGTAAGGGGCGCGACTGTTATGTGACCTGTGTTCAAGGAGCAATGCTGGCCCGGAGCTTGTGTTACAGCCTGGATCTCCCCTCAGATACACCTGGGGTGAACAACGTTGTGGATTATCACGCAGTTGTTAATGTGTTCAATCAACAGCTGATATTGCATACATGGTGACGCATAAACGGCTGACTACACAGCACTGTAACTGCATCAAAGCAACCTACCCATGCAAAAGTTCATCTTAATGCACTGATGCTCTAATCTACGGTGTTGCCGTGCGTGGAATAGCCAGAGCTAGGCAGACATGCATTGTTACAAGTGCCGTCTCACACTTACAGGGCTGCCAGCAACGGCTGCAGCGGTACGTGAAACTTTCATGCAACTTGAAGTTGAGTGCATGCCGCAAAGAGGACGACGCTGAACACAGCACACACCACCTGGCAGATATGGCTAGTACCTGCAGAACAACCGCCATGATCCCATGATAGGATGGCCATACTTGTGTTGGCCACCAGTCTCAAACCGCACTGTAACAAGCAGCAGCACTTCAACCCAGCCGGAAAGCGAAGCAAAAGCACCCGGCCTCCCTCATGCACTGTAAGCACATCTACCTCTGGAAGCAACCGATCCACCTTGCCCCCTTCCTTTGCCTGCTGTTTCTCCTCACATTGCATGTCAGGTCGCACTGCTAGCACAGCGCTGTGCATCCGCAGGTTTATGTGTGACACATTGCGTCACGCTGACCCAGCGGGCAGCTCATCAAGCACCCAGGCCGCGGCAGTACATGCCTCCCACACTTGTCTGTTGAGCGACTCCAGACGTACGGGCAAACCAACTATCCAGCAACCATGCAAGCACCATTATCACGAGCATGTGCCTGTTAATAATACAAAGGCGGCGTGTCACATACACGCCCTGCCTCACAGCCGCACTGGCCACACAGAGCAACCCCCTGGCGGCTTCAGAGGACAGGCAGTGGCGTACTCGCAACAGACCGTGAGCGGTGCTGGTGCAGAGAACTGTGTCGATGGCGTGAGCCCAGTGCAGAACCTTCAACACCAGAGTTTGCCTGTGCTCAGGGGGCCCAAAGTCTAGCAGTGGCCAGGGCACGTAATGTGCCAGATACTGTGTGATCACTCCTGTGAGCAAGCCTGCTGTTCTTCCACATCATACAACCCATTTGGGACACTTTTGAGCACCTGGCGCCTGTGAACAGTCCTGCTGGATGAGTACGAGGCGTGCACGGCAGACACACGTCCTGCTATGTTCTGCTGTTTTTATCCCAGCCAAAGCCAACCATGAAAATAGTACTATGCTCCAACCATCATAGCATCACACACACAATGCTGGTGCACTTACTGCAGTAGCAGCTACGTTACATAGTGCCGGCATGCAAATTTGGGAAAACCCAAACACAACTCCAAGTCAAACACATCTCCAAGTTTAAGCAGCCTAAACAGACCCTGGCTGCTGTGCAGGTCCACACACAAGACACACCCGGCGCGCTGTGTGGCTTTTCAAGGACCTTGAACAGAAACCAAGACTACTGCTACCACACCATGGCCCCTACCGCCGGCATGGCATCTAGATGCAGATCTGCAACATCTCAGGTGCAGCTGCACCCAACCAGTTGGCAGGCAAGCCAATGGCACCAGACTGGCTGACCGCATTGAGGCAGCACTCAGAACCTACACGCCTCAATTATCACTGCCGCTGGGAACGAGCATCTGCCTGCCACCAAATCCGAGGGACTCCTCAGCAAGAATGATACTAGAGCAGGCGCGCGCAACACTCCTGTAGTTGCCCAACTAAAGCCAAACAGAGAAAGTATGAACAAAGGCCACTGTGCAGCACTTTACAAATGTCCTGAAGCCTGTTGTCATTTGTACAGCTGTTGCTGGGGTTCAACACCAGCTCCAGGCCCAACACTGCCAGCTCACAGCCCCAACAGGTCAACACCCTTGCACAGCCTCAACTTCACTGGCCGAGACAGCAATTGCCGGTCCTGAAGTCGATGCGTTGCACAGCGCACAACATGCTGTTGCTGGGTACAGACATACAATGGTGTACACCAGCATCATCCACCATAATTCATAATTCATGATGCCTCACAGAGAGATGGGCAAGGGGGGGGGGGTGTCAATCAGCCACCTGCTGCTCATCTTCTTGCCTTGTCACTGACAAGTGCCAGCCCTTGGGCAACGGGTTACCAGTCCAGAGTTTGCAGGACAACACACCAGCCCAAAAGTTCACACACACACTGACTGATGCATTGAGTGTCCATTGCGTGTCACTGCAGCAGTCAGAGTGACACCCACAAATCAAGTTGAGTGTCACCAGGCCGCTGCAGCTCACGCATGTGCAGCATATGTGGCAGAACAAGCCTGCTTCTACAGTGCTTCATTAGCCAGCTGCTGCGCTCACTCAAAGGCATTGCTTTCTGGTGACAAGCACTCTAGCACCTGTAGAGGCACAGTGACACAGCCGTGGACCCCAGGTGCAGCAGCAGTCCTATGTTGCATGTGCGACCAGTTGTGCGTAAGCCTTTGCAATTCACACGCACTGTTGGTTCATCAGCCAAACACATGCTGCACAGCGCAGGCGTCACGGGGGCACATCAAGCAGGACCACAATGAGTTGCAGCAGCACGCGGTGTGCAGCGCATTGGCATGCATACTACAGGCAGTCTTGCGCAATCAAGGAACGACGAGGCTCTCCATCACCTGAAGCAAACAACAGTGTAGCTGAACCATGAGAGAACCTCAGCGCATGCCCACATCAGAAAGCCCTGACTGCACATGCAATCGACAACAATAACAAACCCTGCAGGCCACTCTTCAGGTTGCAGTTCGCATGAACAACAACAAAGCTTCGAGTTGCAGTTTGCATGAACAACACCAAAACGTACAGGAGCAATGTCCCGTGCGGCCTGCAGGAGCCCGGGGAGAGTGCAGCCGACTGGTCATGACAGTCAGGTCGCACTCACTGCATGCCTTGGACAGACAGGCAGGGATACAGCTTCTGCTGTATCAACCCCAATGCATGAATGCACTGTGCAAAAACAAAGCCTGCGGGCCACTCTTCAGGCGCCATCGGCTGGCCAAGCGTGTGTCGCCAACCATGGTCCAACCGCTCGTCAAACTGCAGAAACACATCTCTCTCTTAGCTGGTTGACCACCATCACAGCTGGTTAAACTTGGTCAACTGAGGAGCCGAGCAACCTCATGCCCTCGGACTTGCAGCACACTGCAGGTCGTGTCCATCATCAGCACGCAGCTGAGCCTTGATAGCAAGCATGGCAGCTGGCCAGCACCCTCAACACTTGCCTGACCAGTGCATGCCAGACATGCGGTTGCCCTGAGCATGCACATCAGAACTCCCTCACGCACAAGAGCCGGCATCGCAACACCCACGCCCGCACGCGCCGTTCGTGCCGCGCTGACAAATGCATGTGCCTGTGCCTGCAGCTCAACGGGCGTCTGCTGTAGCCGCCCTGCATGAGCAACGTCACGTCACATCCCAACCAGCAGCCCAAACAATGATAGCCTTTAAGCAATGCGCCTACAAACCCCGTTCGCAGCCATTTCCATCCGCCGCATGCACGTGCATCCAACCATGCCTTCATCTGCCCAGACCTGCCCAGATTTGCGCGTAGCACCAAACCAATCACAAAGCCAGCCCACCATTCTTCGGTTCCAGTGCTTTCATGCTGTCACGTCATCGTCACCATCGGCAAACAGGTCACCCGGCAGCAGTGCAACACCAGCAGAGTAGCTCAGCTGCGCACCACTGAGCTGCTGCTGCAGCACGTGCTGCTGCTGCTGCTGCTGGCACGTGCTAGACAGCAGCATCGCCTGCACCAACACCCCTGACTGCACCAAACCTGCTGCCCCACCCACCGCCACAGCAGACTGCAAGGTGCCGCTGCGCATGCAACAGCCGGCAGGTGCAGCTGGGGCGGCAGCGTGCACTGCCGGTGCCGCAGCTGGCGGTGCTGCTGCTGGCGGTGCTGCAAACATGCCAGGCCACCGCAGGGGGTGGTAGCCAGCAGCCCCTCGCACATTGCCCTGCACGTGGCCAGCACCGCTGCCGCTGCTGTTGTGCTTGATGGCAGCGATGGCAGCGCTTGCGCTGAGCTGGGGTAAACCACGTCTGCATGCTGCTGGCGGGGCAATCGGGCGTGGCTGCAGTGACTGCGGCAGTACAGCCTGCCCGCTTGGCGGTGCTGCTGCTGCGGATGCTGCAGCTGCCAGTGCAGCCTGCAGGGGAGATGCTGACTCACTGAAGAGGGAGTATGCAGCAGCATCCCTGCTGGCGGTTGCAAGGGCTTGCCGCCCTGCTCCTGCTTCTGCCTGAGCTGCTGCTGCTGCAGCGGCTGTTTGCGCTGCTGCAGCTGCATTTGGAGCTGCTGATGCTGCAGCATCTGCAGGTGTATCCGTGTCTGCAGCTGAGCCCCAGGCATGGAACAACGCCGAGTGCTGCTGCTGCTGCTGCTGCTGCTGTGGTGGCACATGCACTGCAAGAGCTGGTGGCGCTGCTGCTGCCGCAGGTGCTCGTGCAGCTGTCTGCTGGTACGATGAAGTAGTAAATGGGGGTGCACTGAAAGCATCGGATGCCGGTAGGGTGAGCCCGCACTCTGCTGCTGCAGCAGCAGCTGCCACCAGATAGCCTGGCGACGGTACTGCAGGCTTTTTGACTGTTTCTGCTGCTGCTGCGGCTGCTGCTGGTGGTGGGGCCTTAGCTTGCACCACTTGCCTTTTGAGAGGTGCTGGTGTCAACGCAGCAGCAGCTGCTGCTGCTGCTGCTGCTGCTGCAGCCGTGCTAGCTGCTGTTGGTGTCCCGTCCTCCTGGCCCATGAAGGGCGACCGCAGCTGCATGCCAGGCGTGGCAGGTGTCACGGGTGATGCTGGGGCTGGCAGGTCGCTGCTGGCTGCTTGGCTGCTGATCGGCTGCGGCTTGCTTGGCTTGGCTGCAGGAAGATCTGCTAATGCTGCTGCTGCTGCAGCTGCTGCTGCGGCGGCGGCTGTTTGGGAGGGCAAGGACGCCACAGAGGGCTGTACGGTGGTGCTGGTGCTTGTTGAAGGTGGAGGGCCTGGCTTGGCTGCCGCTTTCCTGTGTGCAGTGACGGCGGCGCTGCTGGTGCTGGTGCTGGTGTTGCTCAGGATCGGTGGGGGTTGCTTGACAGCGTCACAGCCTGTGCAGCGCAATGCGCATCACAACCAGGCAGCAGCAGGATGCACGCAGGTGTCGGCCGTGAACTAGTCAAACATTGCTGCAATGTCTGCATGATCAACCCAGCACACTCGGCTACTGCTGGCTTACAGAGTTCAAAGTGGCAGTTGCCTGCGCAACACATGCTTGTGCCGCCTGCAGAAATATTCGTTCAATGCCCAGCATAAAAACATAATGAACTGCAAGCTCCCAGTTTGTGCTCACTGTCAAGTCTAGCCAAACACAGTTCCCGCCAACGCACCTGCAACCCTCATGTCCCTCCTGCTCTTGCTGCCGCTGCCGCTGCTGCATTTTGTGTCCCTGGTAGCCACCAGCTGATCTTGACCGCCGCTGTTGCCCCTGTTGTTGCTGCAGCGTTTTGCGTCTGCCCCGTTTGGTGACATGGGTGGTGGCGGCTGCTGCTGTGGCACCACACCAGCCATTTGACTGGGAGCAATTCTGCTGGCTGGTGCAGCAGCAGCAGCAGCAGCAGAAAAAGGCTTTGCTGATTGCTGCTGCTTATGATCTGGCTTAACAACAACCACAGCCTCTGCTGCTGCTGCTGCTGAGCTGGCCTTAGAAGCTACTGGAACAGCGTCACTGCTTCCAGCGGGCGCCGGGGCCTGTGCATTGCCCTGCTTGACCGCGGATAGCAAGCTGCTGCTGCTGCTGTTCTTGTGTGCCTTGTGCTTGCGGCCACGCTGCTGCTGGTGCTGCTTGGAGCGCGAACTGCTGGTGCTGCCAGCGCTGCAGCTGCTGCAGCTGCTGCCAATGCTGTTACTGCTGTGCAAGTGGTAGCCATCATCCAGCTCTGGGCAAGCTGAGCAATCAAGCGAGACCGCTGTCACCAGCACAGCCACATCACCATGCCTCACCCAAGTGCTCAACCAATTCACTCCCCGTAAGCACCACAACCAGAGGCAAGAGTTGCTACCTACAAGCTGCCATATGCTCTGCGCAGCTGCGTGCACCATAACACAGGCAGCTGCAACTGCAAACCCTAGCAGCCGCAGCAGCACGTGCTGCAGGATGACAACCAACAAAACCATCCAGTCCCAGTGGGGCCACTGCAAGCCCACCGAGGCTGCGCCAGTGATGAAAAAGCACTGGAAGACAGGCGAAGAAATGTGCTTGTCAATCAGGCCAACTAGATCGGACTGTTGGCTGCTCTCAGACACAACTGAGAAACCAGGCACCCGCCGAAGCTTCTTCAGCCACTGACGCTTGTGCTGCCGGTAAATGTGTGATGCGATGAAGTACAACATCAGTGCAGCCACAAGAGCCGATGTTCCGGCAACGGCTCCACTGTCAAACCATGATGGATGATCACCAGCACCAGCACCAGCAGCAGCAGCAGCAGCAGCAGCAGCAGCAGCAGCAGCGGTGGCGCCTGGATGTGCTGGGGGAGGCCAGCTGCTTGGCAGCTGCACTGATGTCTGCTGCTGGGCGCTGGCAGGTTGAACTCGGCGATCATCGTGCGTTAAGGTCACTTCCAGTACTTGACTCGCTACAGCTTGCCTAGCTGGCATAGCACCTGGTGACTGCCCTGCTGACGCTGCTGGCCTGCAGGCGCAGCCACATTGTTGCTGTGGAGCTCTAGTACAGACTTGTCCAGGCTGCGGGGCTGCCTGGTTGCTAATTGGGAGTTTCTGCTGCGCTGCACAGTTCGCAGCGCACACAGTCGCCCCTGCTAGCAGAGCCCAGAAAACTGTGTGGAGTCTATACATCACACAGGACCTTATGTTGCGGAGTTATCCATGATCAGGTGTAATAGGGGAGTTGCTGGTGCGAGGACGAGCTCAGATTAGCTCAGATCGGCTGGCTTGCTGGCTGTATAAGCGCAAAACAACCATGATAATCATCAAGTCGCGTTGATGTGGCAATTCAGCTCCAACACTGGCTTGGGCCAGCTGCCTACGCCAGCTCAAAGTGACGCGTATGAGATTGAACTGCAGCGACGGTGAGACTTCTACGACCCGGCAGTTGAAGATACCAAACACAGCTGATTGTGCTTATCCAAATCTCTGTTTGAAAGTTTGTGGCGCGCAATATGATGGGACAGCCTGAGAACGTGTGAGTGACAGAGGTCAGGGGCAGTGAGAAGCAGCTGGTGAGAAGGTGACCAGTTCACCTACATGTTTTCTGCACTAGTGACACTGGTCTGCAGTCACCCGCAAGATCGTGTCTGTTCTCAAGTGTTGGCAACATCGAGTCAAAGTTGGACTAAAGCCGCCAACTTGCAGACCAGCGCAGGCAAGCTGATATCTTCCCCAGCACATAGTATTGTGAAGAGTGACTGGCTTGACGAGCGTCACGGCTTCAATATTTACACTTTTGAAACGCAAGCATCACGTGACAATTGCAAAGTTGTTTGATGTAGCAGTTGTTCTGGTCTTAGTACCTCAGGTGACCTGCAGTGAACGCGCGTCCCGCATGCAGGTCTTGGATACGCTGATAGCTTCAGCAAGCACCAGCAACCTCATTTTACTGCTCAAATTACATTTTAGTTCTTTTACGGTTGGAACCGGCGTCAGGTCGTCTAAGACGACTGGTCTTCATGCCAGGTCAGCGACAGTGCTGCGAGAACATGCACAGTCTCCATCATAACAGCACCACAGACATATAGCAGATCCAGTAGCACTTGACCGCGCAGGCCTATGCTTGCCCTCAACTCGCTGGATGCATGTGCGGGTCATCGTGCTAGTGTGTCGACAGTAGGCCGATGTACATTGACAATAACCAGTCTGCAGCCGGCTGATTCCTGCCTAAACATGTAACTTCACTCCTTGCTTAGTAGCCTTCATCACCGAGCGTTTGTGTTACCAGTGGCAGCAAGCTTTTTGCTTACATTTCACTCACAGGCTCGCAAGAGCAGATGGAGCAGTCACGGTGCCATTGTGGCAGTCAGACCTGAGAGATCCTGACAGTGGAATTGTGTGTTGTAGTTGTTGTACCCTCTGGTAAAGTCAAGCTGGTGTTGCTGGTATGGCTTGGTTGCTACTGTCAAGGTGGTACTTGGTGACAGGCCTTCATCAACCTGTACTTCTGTCGTGGGTGCAAACAGAGAGGGGCTTTTTCAAAGCATGGAACCCTTTGCAGCAGCAGACCTGATGCCAGCACTGTGAACACCCCTCTTACAGAAGGGTTCTAACGTAAAGACAGCAGCGCACCTTACAGAAACGAGTTTACGTAATGGCATAGAAGACCCTGACAGAAGGGGTGCGGACGGAAGGCAGGTAATCGCCATTCCGTCAGCCGGGCTTGCGCAGCTCCCGACTCACCCCACCTTCAGTATTACTCCCGTATTACGTGTTACGGCTGGGTCTTACGTCAGCCAGGGCTTTGGGAAGGGGACTCCTACCCGCCAAACCGAATAAGGGGGCCCTGCCGGAAGGTGGGAAACCCCCCCTCGGGGGGTTCAGGCGGGAAACCCCCTCAGGGCCTGTACATCAACCAGCTATCTTCCGACCCCCACTTTGTGCCAACCAATCAATTTGTTTCTGGCGAGGGGAGGCAGCCACAGAAACAGCGTTCTCAAAACAGCGCAGCGGCTGCAGCACGTGTTGCAATATGTCTAACGATTGTCCCAATAACCTGATGTTGCAGTAGTGCAGCACTTCCACTCAGCAAGGCGATAAATCAGGACTAAATCTGCCACAGGCTTCAGCCGCCGCTTCAGCAGATCAGTCTGAATCGTCACCGTCACTGCCAGCCAGCGCAGAGAACAGCAGGCCCATAGCTGTGCCCTGCTGTGCTGGGGGGTGCCGTGCCACGTGCTGCTGCTCCTGCTGCTGCTGCTGCACCGCAGCGCCATCTTTAACATTGGACACACCAGCTGGCTGCTGCATGAGGCCAGTCACTGACTCTGACGCTGGTGAAGAAGACATTGTCTTGGCTGCTGCTGCTGCTGCTGCTGTTGCTGCTGCTGCAACAGCAGACATCGCGGCACCAGCAGATCCTGGTGCCCTAGTCACTGCTCCTTCTGCTGCCACAGGTCTGCTTGCACTTGCAGCGGCAATGCAGGCCAGCCCAGCAACAGCTGCAGCTGCCACTGGCTCATGCAACCCAGCTGTGCTGCTGCTTGTCACTGCTTGCCACATGCCTGGTGCTGCGGCAGCTTGACTTGCTGCAGCTGCTGGTGGTGTGGGTGGGGAATGTGTTGTTTTGGTCCCTCGAGTGTCAGCACTAGCAGTAACTGGAGTTCTTGTCGCCGCCGCCCCTGCTGCTGCTGCTACTGCTTCATCATGGCCAGCTGAGCTGCGTACACTGGCTGGACTGCACACAGGCATGCCTGCAACACACATGAGGCTGCTGCTAGCACAGCGCATGCTAGCTCTTGCTCCTGCTGGTGCTGCTGCTGGTGCTGGCACTGCTGTTGCAGCCACACCCGGGTTGGTGCCCCGCACTTGCTTGTCATCAAGGCTGCCACCAGTGCACACGCTGCCAAGCACTGCAGCACATGTCATCTGCTGCTGCTGCTGCAGGGCATGGCGTGCTGGCATAAACCTGGCAGATGCAGATGCACCTGCACCAGGCATGCAACCACCTGGCTCCTGCTGCTGCTGCTGTTGTTGATGTTCGCCTTTGAGGCAAGCTGCGCCCCTCAAGACCTGATTTGTCGCCTTTGTTGGTCCTTGGGTCACTGCTGCTGCTGGCAGGTGGCTCTGGCCCTGGTGCCAGCCAGTGGTATTGCCACTGCTATGGTATGTGTGGAGGCGGCCTTGCTGCTGCTGCTGCTGCTGCTGCTGCAGGGCACTCAGTGCAGACACTGCTGCGCCTGGCACACTGCGCTGCTGCTGCAGCTGGCCCAGAGGAGCAGCAGAAGCAGCAGGAGGTGCCAGCGGCGAATGCTGCTGCTGCTGCTGCTGCTGCTGCTGCCATTGCTGCTGCAACTGCAGATGCTGCACTTGCTGCTGTGGCTTTCTGTCAGGTGCTGCTGCGACTGCAACTCCTGGTGCTTCTCCTGCACCTGGCCTCTTGTGTCCTGCAGCTGCCTGGTCCTGTGACGCAACATCACCCGCCTCCGGGCGGTCCCTCTTGCAGCCTGAGAGCATCCCCGTTGTGGCCGCGCCAATGCCGCTGCTGCTGGTGCCACCAGCTGCATGGCCTGCACTTTTGTTGCTGCGGTGGCGTAATTTGCCACACTCTGCATCCATGCGTGATGCTGTGTGGTGTGCAGCCGCTGCCGTTGCCGCTGCTGGCGCTGGTCCCATTCTGGTGAATGCTGTTGATGGTGCTGCAACTGTCGCTGCCGCAGCATCTGTGTCGCTGATGCTGAAGTGGTGCTGCTGCTGGATGACAGTTGTGGCGTTGGCCATGCGGTTGCCTTGTGCTTCTACAGCCTGCTGCTCAAGCTGCTGCTGAGTCGCCAGTAAAGCAGCTGCTGCTGCTGGTGCAGCCCCAGGATCAGGCTTCTCTGCTGTTGCTGGGCTGACTGCTGGTGCTGTAACTGTGGCAGCTGCTTCAGCCGCTGCTGCTGCTCTGGCCTCTGCTGCATCTGCCTTGGACTCTGCTGCAGCTTTCATGGCCTCTGCCGCCTTTGCTTCTGCAGCAGCTGCTGCCTGCTTGGCAGCTGCTGCCTCAGCAGTGCACATTGCAGAAGTCTTTCTGGCTGTTGCTGCCGCAGCTTGAGCAGCAGCTACACCTGCAGCTGCCTTGCCCCGCAGCACTGCATGCGCCTGCTGCACCACCACCGCTGCCAGGACAGCAGAGTTGCGCTGCTGCACCATGCTTGAGATCACAGCTGCTGCAGCTGCATCTGCTGCTGCCATCTGCCCTGTTAGCTGCAGAAGTTGGGCTGCCGCTGCTTTTTCCTCAGCTTGGACTTTGTGTTGTACTTGTTGCAGCCTCGCTGCCAGGTCATCGCCTCTTGCATGCTGCTCTGCTAGCTGCTGCCGCAGCCCCTGTTCAATGCCTTTCCTACTTGCCTCGCTCTCCTGCAGCTGCTGCTGCACTGCGATCAGCTGCTCCTGCAGGTGCTGCTGTGCAGCGCACTGTGCTTCATCATGTGTTACTCTGCCTGCCTGCAGCTCATCTAGCTGCTGCTGCGCTGCCTGCAGTGCCGTGCTCTTGGCGTCCAGCTGCTCTGCAAGCTTCTCCCCGGCCTGCAGGGTGCACCAGTGACAGCCGTGACACCAGCCGTCACAAGCAACCGCAGACAACGCAGCAGGTCACGGCATATTCAGCAACAACAACAGCCCACTGCTGGTTGCAAATGCAGAACATGCAATGTTGGTTCTTTTCGCTGCTGCTGGTGGCCTTTGCAAGTGGTGGCTGCTCGGCGTTTCCCTGCAAACTTGCAGGGAAACGCCGAGCAGCCACCACTTGCAAGCTTGCAGGGAAACGCCGAGCAGCCACCACTTGCAAGCTTGCAGGGAAACGCCGAGCAGCCACCACTTGCAAAGGCCACCAGCAGCAGCGAAAAGAACCAACATTGCATGTTCTGCATTTGCAACCAGCAGTGGGCTGTTGTTGTTGCTCATGGCACAGGACCACCACAGACAACCTGCCCATGCCATCGCCCCGCTTGGCGTGCTGAGCTACACATACAGGCACAGCCCCGCAAGAATGTATGCGACAATGTCGCCCGTCCGCAGCACACCTGCACCACCTCCAGCAGCCGCTTCTCATGCCCCTGAAGCCCTGCCTCCTGGCCCTGCACCCTAGCCGTCGCTTTCGTCAGGCCCTGCTGCAGTGCCCGGAGCTCCGCCTCCAGTGCGTCTGTCAAAGGGTCCACTGCAGACAGCTTGCGGGCCAGGCTTGCTGCCTCTGAAGCCTTGCAGGACAGCTGCGCCTGCAGCTGCGCCACCTGTGCATGCGGTGCACGTCCAGAGGCAGACGGCCGCGGCTGATGAGTGTGGCCGAAGCTATGTACGTGCTGCTTGCAGGATAGCGGCGTTGCTGGCTTGCAGGACGCAGTGCTGCATGGAAGCAGTGCTGTTGGCTGGCATGTAAAGGGGCTAGCAGTGTATGTTTCGGGGTCTTTGCATGCCATGGTGCTTGCTTGAAAGCAGGGCATCGCTAGCTTGTCTGTTCAGAGCGCCTGCAGGAAACGCGTGGTCTGGCATGTATGCCGAGGGCGGCAGGCCTGCAGACAGCAACGTTGCTGCCCTGCGCTGTACAACGTGAAATGTCGAATTGACTATATTTGTCACACCCAGTTGAGGGTTGCACCAAGCAAGGTGCACACAACACAAACATGTGGAGGTCATGAGCCTCTACCTGGGCCCGCAGCGCCTGGCTGCTGCCCTCCCTTGATGCCAGCAGTGCATGCATCTCAGCCCTAGATGCCTCCACCAGGTGGCGCGACTCGTCAGCTGCTGCGCAGGCATCAGCGAGCTGCAACAACAGCAAGCAAAGAACGACAAAGAGCAAACAGATTACAGGGAGACTGAATGCAACCGCACGCAAATAGGCATGCCGGCTGCATGGGAGGAGCTTGTTGATGCACGGCAGTTCTATAATTGCGGCTTGCAAGCAGGCAGATGAGTTCACAAAGACCGCGTGCAGCGGTGCGGTGGGGCAGAGCCCTGCCAGTCCGGGGTGTGCTTGCAGGAGCAGTGGCAGCAGCGCCTCCTCTGCGCCGCATGTGCAGCAGGGGGTTGGTGTCATTCCCAGCATGCATGAAGTACACGCGAAAAACGACTCACATTTTGCCATGCAGGATCACCTGATTTTTAAGCTGCTGCATATCATCCTGCATCACAGTAAGCTGCTGCCTGTGGTGCAGCTTGGCTTGGCTGAGCTGGGACATGCCATCATTGCAGGACTAGCAGCAGCAAAAGACAAGAGAAGCAGCCGATTCAGCGCCAACGCGACCTAAAAGGGTCGGGTGCAACTAGCACAGGCTGCAGTATGGGCTGCAGTTGTGCCCAGCAACATTGGAGGCCATATGGCCTCCAGAGTATGCATATCTGCTGCTGAAAAGCTCATGCGTGCTGTGATCGCTGCTTTTGCACGCCTACCAAAGCCCCACCTGCTGTAGGGCAGCCACCTGTGCTGCTAAGCTCTCCTTATCTGCGATCAGCGCCCCATTCTGCTCTTGCAGTTCATCCAGGCGGGCAGATAGGCGAGACAACTTCACTGCCAACAGGGCACCACCATTATCCTCATCAACATTAGCGGGGTTCGGTGGCATGATAAGTTTGTTCCTGTGTGCGTCTTGCTGTGATCAGCGCAATCACGATAGTGTGAAACACTTATCCGTGCCCCTCCGAGCCAAGTTGCCTCCTATAGTCTCCTCCGTCGCCACTTATTCCATGGCAAATGCGGCAAGTTGAAAAGCACGCATTGAAGCAAAAGCTGCATGGATCTGGATACACAAAGTTGCAGCTGAGTTCAAACGTGTCAGTGACAACCCTAGCATAACAAACTGACGATATCAGACAGGCCAAGCCTCCTTGTCGGGCCTTTTTAGATGGGTAATCGAATTCAACCTGGCACAGCACCATAAAACTGCATCCCAGTGCGAATTGCTGCAGCAGGTTGCCCAGACCGCCTGACAGTACCAGTCAGGTTGAGAGCCAACTTGAAGGTCCCCATCACTTGCAGGAGCAGATGAGGCCAAGTGCAGAACAAAAAAACGATATATACACCATGCTACGCAGGTGCTGCATTGCACACATAAGAAACCCCATATGCAACGCCAGGCTGGCCAATTAAAAACATATAATTGGATTGCATCCAGCCTGCAGGACACGTTATAGAAAGTTGCAAGTAACAAACTTGTGTTGTACAATGCAGCAATTGCATCACCCACATGCTAGGTTGGGGCCCCCGGCTCTCGTGGGCTCGTAATCATCACGATGTTACCCTTTTCCGGCCATATATCTATATATGGCGCCATATAGCACCGCCGCCATCGGCGTTGCATCCAGCCTGCGCAGGCTGCATGCAGGGCTCACAACATGTGAAGCAGATAAGGCAACTTCAACAACGAAACACAGATAACCGTTTGACAGCACATACACTACAAAGCAATAATGCACTGTGAGCATACTCTGAGGCGGTTCCATAGGCACCACGCGTCTACGCTCAAGGTGATGAGGCTCATCACCAACTCTTCTCAGACCAGTACATCGGACCATCAGCAGCTACCACACTGCATCAGTTCATCTGCGTGACTGCTGTGGCAATTGCTGCGGTGGCCACAACTGCCACAGGCGGCGCCAGCCGGCTGACCGCTAGTGCTGCTGCGGAGGGGTTTGCAGGCCGCAGGGAGTGCATCAGCGTCAGCACGGCAGTGAACAACGCCAGCGCCCCGGCCTGGTGCGCGGCACCCAAGGAGACAGGCACGTAGGTCAGCAGGGTGGTGATGCCCAGCGTCACCTGCAGGGAGTGTTGGCGACCGCAAAGCAAACCACAGAGGCTTTCAATGGTATCTGGTATGCTTGTGGAGCTGATGAAATGAAAAGACTGCAGCAAGCAACATCAGGTGAACCATGACTACGCAGCCACCTGTGCAGTCCTACTGCCGTACATGCAACACGAGCAGGAGGCGTGCAAGGAGACACATGCCTGCAAAGTGCGCAACTGGGACAACCGCCTTCACACCGTCATCAACTGCAGCTGCCCCAAGACATACCCAGCGTACACATAGAGCCGTTAAATCCGTTCTTTGCACATAGTCACACAATGCGCACCTGCGCTGCAGTAAAGCCCATTGTTACATTCAACGCGATGCGTGCCGGCCCTGGCAGTGGCAGCCTGCGCCCTGCAGCCCAGGTAGCCGCCACTGCTGCCAGCGTGGACAGCGCCAGCGCACGATGGTGCAGCTGCACTGCAGCCGTGTTTTCAAAAGCGTTGCGGATGCCAGGCAAACCCCAATATTCGTCCGGTATCAGCTGGCCGTTCATCAGCGGGAACGTGTTGAAGGCGCGCCCCGCGTCCATGCCTGCCACAAATGCGCCGGAGATGGCCGTCACCCCGACCAGCAGCGACAGCGGCAGCACGCGGGTGCGCAGCGCAGCAGCGGCAGCGGCCTGCTGCTTCGCGGCAGCCGCGATCGCAGCATGTGCTGCGTCCGTGGCCTTTGCCGCGAGCCCGCTGAGCAGCGGCGCTGGGCGAGCCAGGTCGAGCGTTGTCCAGACCAGTGTGGCGTAGATGGCAAAGGCCGAGGTGAGGTGCGCTGCGAGGCGGTAGGGGCTCACACGCGGCACGGCGTGCTTGTTCTCTGGCTCCTGCAGGGGGCATTGGCGGCGCGCAAAGCAGCATCAGTCAATAGCCGGATGCGCCAGGCAGGTGTGTGGCGCAAGGCGTCATGGGGTGCACTCTGCCAGCGCCACACATGCTCCCTGTCCGCCTTTGCAGGACACGACAGGCGAACACACAGCCAGACACAGAGAACGCACAACAGGTGCACACCTGCCGGTGTCATGCACACCAACTAGCCGCCAAGCAGCCAAATGATCACATGCAGTACTGTAGGGACTTGCTACGCAGCTCGCAACACAATTGCATCTTGCTGGAACCTGCAAAACCATTGCAGATCTTGTCCTAGCGTGCCACTCCAATGAAACTTGATTGCTGCGGCCTCATCTGCAGCCCACTGCACACATCCCACCATCCCACCAGGCCGTATGGTACTCAGCGCAGCCGATTGACCACAAGCCGATTGTGAAACAGCAACAATGAACGCGAAACAGCTGTTGGCTGAGTGCCGCTTGATGCGCCAAACAGAGAGTGGGCTACAAACTGCAAGACCGAGACACTACACACCCAACAGTGCATGCCAAGGCATTGCCAGGTCAGCAACCCCGCCGAACGATGCGCGGGCTCACCTGCAGTCCGCTGCGCACCATCCACCAGCCCACCAGGCCCTGCGCTCCCCCCATCAGGAACAGCAGCCCCAGGCGCCGCCCCAACGGCCCGTTGATGCGCCCACGAGCAGCAAAGTAGGCGGCAGGCGCGGCAAACGCGACACCCAAGAACCTGGCAAGGCAGCAGTGCCAGGGGCAGCATCAAGCACGAGTGGACGCACGGCGGCAGGGCTGCTGCGGAGCACCATGTCGACAAGCACAGCACCTTGCACGCATCCGCACACAGCCGTGGTGAGCCCCGCACACAGCTGCACCCGCAGCCCTGTGCCCAGCTGAACGTCAGCAGGCGCGGCGATGGCTGGCTCAAGGCGACCCTGCTGCGTCTTCAGTGCATGAAGTACTCAGCACGGGGTGTGTCAGCCCTGCAGCCCTGCAGCGCTGCAGCGCTGCAGCGCCGCCTTCCCACCCCCCGCACCTGCCCCACATCCGGTGCGCCCACTCCATGAAGTAGATGAACTTGAACTCCTCCACGCCCATGTGGCTGTGCGCCAGCCTGAACTCGGGGCTGGCCTGGTACTTGGCGAACTCAGCCGCCCACTCCTCCCGGCTGATGGGCGGCCGCTCGCCTGCAGGCGCGGGCCAGCAGCACACATGAGCAGCACACATGAGCAGCACACGTGAGCAGCACGCATGAGCAGCAAACGTGAGCAGCACACATGAGCAGCACGCATGAGCAGCACGCACGAGCAGCACATACGAGCAGCACACATGAGCAGCACACGCGAGCAGCACACGTGAGCAGCACATGTGAGCAGCACACGTGAGCAGCACACATGAGCAGCACAAGGGGCGATGGCTGCATCTGCAACAATGGTTTGCGCGGGTGCTGGCTGAGCCACCCTCCTTACTTTGGTGAGGGCTGGCGAGCAATGTTGCAAACCATGCAGTGGGTATAGCTGCTGCTCACAAGCAATGAGACCGGCAGCATCAACCCTTGCTACTGAGTAGCTCTACGCTGTGTTTGTCGGCCCCTCCGCCACTGATTGCCAGCGTATGCAGTACACCGTGAGCTTCACAGCAGCTGCTGCAGCAGCTCACCGGTGAACTTCCAGTCTGTCATCGACAGCCCCGAGCGTGTCAATCGTGTGAAGCCGCCCAGCACCACCATGCTGGCCACCCACGCGCTGCAGCCGCCCAGCCACCAGGCCAGCGCCTTGCGGGCTGACTCGGGCAGCCCACGCGACAACGCAAGGCTGGGGGAGGCAGCCTGAGAAGCAGCCTGCGCAGCAGCAGCAGCAGCAGCAGCAGCAGCAGCAGCAGCAGCAGCAGCAGCAGCGGCAGAAGCAGCAGCAGCAGCAGCAGCAGCAGCAGCAGGGAAGGAGCTGCTGGTTGAGAGGAGTTGTGGGTGTGATCCCAGATGACTGCAGTGAAGGGGTCAGATGTCAGCCCATGTAGTGGGTAGGCAGCGAGCATAGGAATGCAGTCGGCACTTGCGCCAAGCTTCAACAAGGTAGTTATAAGCAGCGCTGGAGCTTGCAGTTGTGCAAGCCAGTGCTGCCTGTAAATTACCTTTTGTATGTGGACGCAGTGCACGTGTTGTAGCTATTGCAAATGGTGGCAAACATCAGGGGCGAAAGACTGACGCTGCCGCAGCCAGATGAACAGCCCTATGTGCACCATGAAATGCTTGTAAAGTCACTGTTCACGCCACAAGACTGCAAACCAAACAACAGTCAAACAACACAAACGATGAGCCAATGACAGCAGTGCACTAGTTAGCACTAGCACCCAGCCCACTTGAAGCCCGAGATATACAGCTGTCGGCCCAACCTGCGCGACGAGAGATTGCCGCCATGCATCACGTGCTCACCCAAACTCTGTAGGACTTCACGGCACGTAATCCACACATTCCTGGCAGTACTGCTGCATCATGCCCTGTGCATTCATGCTGTGGCTATGCTTCTGCCAGGCCAGTGCAGCAGCTGCTGCCATGCTAATGCCAGCGTAAACCCTTACCTGGCTTGCTGCAGCAGCAACTGCTGCACCACCGGCCTTTGCTGCAGCAGCAGCATCTGTGACTGCTGTAGACATCAGCCTCCGCGCTGCATGGCCATACCAAGCAGCAGCAGCGCCTGCCTGCCTGCTGCAGCTGCTGAGGCCTGCTGCTTGCTGCCTGCTGCCCACCTGCAGTGCCTGCTGCCACTGCGTCAACAGGTTGCAGCATATTTGGTGAGAAAACCAGCATCTATACAGGCTGCAGCGAGTGCGATAGTGTTACGTGAACTTACCGCAGGCACCCTGCTGCTGCTCAGCCACAGGTGAGCATGCCCCCTGCCTAGGCCGCTTGCTACCGCATGTCCATGGCTTGCCGGCAACACAAACACACTTTTGAGTGTACAGAAAAAGCGAAGAGACCGTTGATGACTGCTCATGCCGACCGCTGATGAATGCTCATGCTCTTTGTGCTCAGATTACAATGCCGAAGCAGCAGCAAGACACGGTGGCTGTCGGCTTTATGCTATTATAATGCAGTCAGGAGAGGTCCGCCAGGCGCATCTGGGTGCTTGGTTAATCGCGCGACCGTGTTGGACCCTATTATGCTGGGACACCTGCGCGTTGACTAACCCGTGTCACTCGTGCCCGCTACTGGTTGCGAACACCCAGTGAATCCTTGACAACGTATTTGCAGTGCAACTATGCCCGCACTTACTTTAGAAGGGCGGCAAACGGAGGCTATGCTGGGTGCTAATCTGTGGGAGTGTCTTGCTTGCGATCAGGCATGGAAGCTAACGGCCGCCTGTAGATAGCTCACTAACAACATTAAGAGCGTAGACTCCATGGTTGCAACTCTTCCAGAAAACGCAGAAGAGCAGCAAAGCAGTAGCAACATGAGTGCCTGGCCCAGTGTAACCAGCACTACACTTTACAAAAGTTGAGGGGACAGCCTGTTCATTGCACTTTCCTTCACATCTAAAGCACGGACGCGAGTACACAAATTTAATTGACAAGGATGCACACATGCCTTTCAGGTTGTACACAGCAGCCTACCTTGAAGGTCCAAGCAAGACAGCACACACACCACCTGCAACAGCACACCATGAGGCGCATCATGGTCCATTCTTGCGTGTGGCTGCTCAATCTCTTGCTATGTTGTGGTGCTTACTGTGCCTCCTTTGCTGTCACCTGACTCACATCCACCTGCTACTGAACCCGCGATTCTTGTTCATCGGTGGATGCTTCAACTTAGTGCAGGCATGCGACTCAAATTGGCAGTACATGGATCGGAAACCAAGACAGGTACTACAAGTCTTTGCATTGCATGCCGCACCTCTCAACTTTCGACCCAGTGCCACAGCTAGCAACCAAACGCACGGAGCAGAGCAGCAGGGTGCATGGCAACACAGTTAGGCCCCAATGGGGCTAGCAGATGCTCAGCTGGATCCAGGTATAGCCCTTGCCGGTGATCTTCAGTGCTGGACTGCTCTTCAAAGGCACAGCCTCACACGCAGCTGCATTCGGCTTGCAGGCGTACAGTTAGAGTACAAGCTAGCGGACTGGGAGCGTACGTAGGCGTGAAATCAGCAGGTGAGGCCCAGCATCGTCATGCACACCCTCCTGCTGCTGTTGCTCTTGCTGCTGCTGCTGGTGCTGCTGCTACTCAGCTTGCTTCGCCCACAGTACTGTGCTGCATGCTGCATGCTGCATGTTTTCTGTTGTCCTTCAGGCCAGTTGCAGCAGGTCGCAAAGCAGAAACCTGAGGGCTTCTGGCAGACAGCAAGCAAGCAGATCAATGTTCGAAGGTAAGCATGCAATCAGCTGTTATGCTGGCGCAATCAAAGGCAGTGACAGCATCGTGGACATCACCACTGTTCAACGAGCAGCAGTGGCTTTGTACTTTGCATAAGCGCCTGCCAGGTGATACTTGCAGATGCTGCTCTTGCGCTGTGCTCACCAGTTGAACACACAGCGTTTGGGAGCCCTGCCCCATGTACTGCCACACTGTTCTGGCAGTGGTGTGGGAGACGTGCATATGGCTGCCATTGCAGCAATGAAAGCTGGGGTCGAGACCAGTAGCTGCCAACAAAAACCTTGCACCTTATAACGTTCAGTTGTACAGACGGAGTGCAGCCAAAGACTGCTACCAGAAGCAGCAGCGATGGCTGCTGTGCAGCTGCTCCTGCCGGCATGCAGCTCAGCCTTACTCGGCAGGGACAACAGCAGCAGCAGAATCAGCGTTGGATTGTTTGCAGAGCAAGGGTTTACATCACAGTAAAGCAACAACGGAATTGTTGAGTACAGGAATGACACGTCCCTGCTTGCACTTCAGCGCAGCGCTTGCCTCAAACCCATACTGTGTTACTGGATTTACGGCTGTCCAGACCCACACACAACAACAATACAACAACACAGTTTTACAATTTCCAGGCAAATTCCCAGGCCTTTACCCAAACTCACTCGTGTCTCACACTAAGCACGTGCTTCTGTCTTGTGTGCTCCTCTCCATGGCTGCAGCCGCGGCAGCAGCGGCCCGCGGCGGCGGGCTGTGACGCTGATGCCCGTCAGCACGCCCAAGGTGCTGGTGCGGCCGGTGGGGCAGCGGCAGTACGAGTGGGTGGACCTGTGGGAGTCGTACGTGAGTGGCCCGGCTGGTGCCTGCAGCAGCAGCAGCAGCAGCAGCAGCGACCAGGTGCTTGCAGCGCTCTGTCTGAAGTAGGGCAGCGGCTGAGGTAGGGTGCGGCACCAGTGCAAGTGGGCGCGTTTGTGGAGCTGCTCGAGAGGGGCCGAGCTGCGGGCAGGGCATTAGGAAGTTGAGGGCACTGGGAAGACAGGCTGCAGTGGTGCGGCTACGCAGACGCTGAACGTGCACTGCAGCAGCAACCAGCACTGTATGGCAGTCCCTGCAGAGCAGGCTTGTATTGTGTGCGTTCAACCGCACACCTACTGATCCTAATCAGGACTGCGACTTGACTTTGACGTGACTTGACTTGACTTGCCTTTACTTTTCGTGCCGCTTCAGCATATCCAGACCTTGGAGCCTGTCACTGATGTTTGTTCATGTGGCTGTACATCTACACGTTACCCCTGCTGCATCGCCACCGACACAACAGACTGACATAGCCCCAGTGTGTCACGACTTCTGACTTTGCTCCCTGCTGGGTGTCGACCCCACGCTGCTGCAAACCACGCAGACCATGAACAAGGTGGTGTTCATCCGCGAGGCTATCAGCGAGGACGTGGCCAACAACATGATCGCGCTCACACTCTACCTGGACAGCCTGGACAAGAAGCGCATCTACTACTGGCTCAACTGCCCAGGAGGAGATGTGAGCGTCATTTTGCTGTTATGTCTGCTGTAACGACTCAACTACAACGACTCAACTACAGAGGAGGAGAGGGGAGATGCAACATTAACCTGCGCATGCTGTTGATGTTTTGCTGCCTGTGGCATGGGTTGTTGGGGAGCAAAGGTGCAGCAAGGCAGCTTGCGTATGCGTGCGCAGCAGCCCCCTCTGGTTTAGCTTTGCCTGCATAAATGCCGCGTCATTGTGAGTTGACTCACACCTACCATCTGTGGCGTGGTGCTCAGAACTCGGGCCTGCTGCTTGGGCACGCTGATGCACACAAGTTGTCGTCTAGCCCTGCACAACGCCAGGCAGTACCGCCGGACCATTGTCAGAGAGGTTGCCTTGATTACACTCCCTGACCTCTGCTCTGCCTGTTCGCCGGCGCTGACGGTGCTCCTCTGCTGCGCTGCAGGTCACGCCCACGCTGGCGTTGTACGACACCATGCAGTATGTGCGCAGCCCCACAGCCACGGTCTGCTACGGCATGTGCCTCGGCATGGGCGGCTTCCTGCTGACAGCGGGCGGCGAGAAGGTGCGAAGGACTGGCAGCTGCGCAGACGCTGATGAGGGGTCTGCTCTTTGCAATGCATTCTGTCGTGCTTGCAGCTGTCTTGTTGCAGTGTCCTGCAAGTTGGTGAGCGCCGGCCGCGGCGTGGTCGCTCGAGCGTCTTGATGAGCAAGCGTGTGACCTGACACATGCATGGGTCAGATGAGCCGTGACAGCATCGGTTATCTGCTGCGCATGCTGTCTGCTGCTCTGTGTTGGTGGCCACAGGGCTACCGCTACTCCATGCCCCACTCCATCCTGATGATGCACCACCCCAGCGGCGCCAGCAGGGGCCAGGCCAGCGACATGCACATCGAGAGCAGGGAGCTGGTGCGCGTGAGGGACTACCTGTCGCTCGTCATCAGCGACAGCACGGGCCAGCCCTACGACAGGGTGAGCTGCCGGGGCTGGCGCTGCCGCGGGTGCTGCAGTTGTGTGCTTGACGCTGGCGGCGATGTGCTGCCGTGCGGGACACATGCTGAGGCGCAGCACGTGCGCCGTCGCAGCCGCCGGCGTGCAGCCCTGCCGCACTTCCCCGGCGGCAGCTTGCAGCCGCAGCTGCCACGTCGTGCACGCCATCGCTGTGTGCTGCTGCAGTCTCCTGACATCCAGCTGGTGCGCAGCTCGGTGATGTGCCGATTGCAGGTACTGCCGACACCATGCCTAAGCGTCAGCCACCCCCACACCTATGCATGTTGCTGCGCCACTGCTTGGCGGTGCCTCTCACGCGCGCCTGCTGCAGGTCATCCGCGAGTTGTCGCGCAACAAGTGGATGAACCCCAAGGAGGCCATCGAGTACGGCATGATTGACAAGGTGCTCACCACGCCCATGCCCAAGCCGCCCAGCATAGGGCCCAAGTTCAGGTTCGACAGGGAGGCGGGCAGCGGCGACGCCATGCAGTCGCGCGACGTGATCTAGGCCGAGCCGATGGGACGTCAGGAACGGCTCAAAGCGGAGGGTTGGTAGCAGGGCTGTGACTGGACGGCAGCAAGGAGGGAGGCAGCAGGTTGCAGCTGCGGCACACAGCACGTCACGTGCACGTGCGACAAGTTGTCGGCTGGCTGTTGCTAGATTGCGCATTGCCTGCGCTGCTGTGCACCCCAGACATGGCAGGCTGGCAGGGTCCATGCCTGCAAGGGCGTGCTGTCGTGCACGTGCCCAACAAGCATGAGGCATGCACCCAGCTTGAGGTCGCGAGGCGCTGCACAGCACCCTCTTGTACACATACACATGTTGCGGAAGCAGTCATGGCGCTGAGGAGCATGTAAGTCATCTTGTTGTAGTTTTACTTGACGCTGCAACAAGGAACAGCATAGATTCTTGCGGCAATGGTTTCAGCCATGTAAGGGTAGCATAAGACGCTTCAGCCATGGTGGCGTCGGGGAGGGGGGTTCAACCATACGGGCGCCGCGTCTGCTGCACCTGTGCTTCACGCAAAGTTGACCGTTGGGGCGGGGGCGTACAGCTCCGATTGTAATGAGTCATACCACTGCAGTGCAGATCAGCTGATCTGTCTTGCCAAGGTCAGCAATTGTCACTATGGTCAACACTGCGCTGAGCCTCTGCACAGTGACTGCAGAATGACACATCATCAACGCTTTGCATACGGAATGACTCAAAATTCGATTGGTGCAATGTTTTACACATAAAGTAGCAATTTGGAATGCTTAACAAGCCGGTGCTGCGGTGGCCGTGTACAGAGCGTACAGAGTGACTCTGCGGTTACTCTGCAGCAGCTCTGCACACTCTGCATCCCCGTTGGCCATGTGTGCCTCATAACAACACACTCTGCACCCCCGTTGGCCATGGTGCCTCATGACAACACACTCTGCATCCCCGTTGGCCATGTGTGCCTCATACCACACTCTCCCCGTGGCCATGTGTGCCTCATGACAACACACTCTGCATCCCCGTGGCCATGTGTGCCTCATAACAACACACTCTGCATCCCCGTTGGCCATGTGTGCCTCATAACAACACACTCTGCATCCCCGTTGGCCATGTGTGCCTCATAACAACACACTCTGCATCCCCGTTGGCCATGTGTGCCTCATAACAACACACTCTGCATCCCCGTTGGCCATGTGTGCCTCATAACAACACACTCTGCATCCCCGTTGGCCATGTGTGCCTCATAACAACACACTCTGCATCCCCGTTGGCCATGTGCGCCTCATAACAACACACTCTGCATCCCCGTTGGCCATGTGTGCCTCATAACAACACACTCTGCATCCCCGTTGGCCATGTGTGCCTCATAACAACACACTCTGCATCCCCGTTGGCCATGTGTGCCTCATGACAACACACTCTGCATCCCCGTTGGCCATGTGTGCCTCATGACAACACACTCTGCATCCCCGTTGGCCATGTGTGCCTCATGACAACACACTCTGCATCCCCGTTGGCCATGTGTGCATCATAACAACACACTTTGCATCCCCGTTGGCCATGTGTGCCTCATAACAACACACTCTGCATCCCCGTAGTGCAAAAAACATCTGCATCCCGTTGGCCATGTGTGCCTCATAACAACACACTCTGCATCCCCGTTGGCCATGTGTGCCTCATAACAACACACTCTGCATCCCCGTTGGCATGTGTGCCTCATAACAACACACTCGCATCCCGTTGCATGTTGCCTCATAACAACACACTCTGCATCCCGTTGGCCATGTGTGCCTCATACAACACACTCTGCATCCCGTTGGCCATGTGTGCTCATGACAACACACTCTGCATCCCGTTGCCATGTGTGCCCATGACAACACCTCATCCCCGGCCATGTGCCTCATGACAACACACTCTGCATCCCGTGGCCATGTGTGCCTCATAACAACACGGAGCCGTTAAAACTCGTTCTATTACAGCACGAATTCGTGGATTCCACACAACTTCACAATTGCACCTGCTGAGCTCAGCTCAGCTGTGCAGGCCCCCCGCTCAATCTCACGTTGCAAGATGGCATGCGCATGCTGATTCACATCCAGTGTCTGTGCCCGCCCCTGCCCAGGAATGGAGATGTTTGCAACAGATATTGACACATTTCACGTCTGCCATCCAGGTGCAAGCAATAGTCTGACGTTCAACACTTGGGAAGGGACCAGGAGATCAAGCCCTGCGCAGCCTACTCACAGCCCTACTGACTGTCCGCCAGCTGGCCTGCAACGTGCAAACTCTGCAGTCTTGTCAGGCCGCGGGCATGCAGGAACACATCTGCTTCCTGCATTGGCTGCTGTGCCCTGCCCACAGCGCGGGTGCTCCCAATGCATCAACAGAGCCTATGAATGCTGGCTGATGCTGCATGTGAGCAATACCCGGTTGCAGTGAGCAATACCCAGTTGCACGATGAGGTGAGGCACGTCAACTGCCCCACCTGCTCTGGCGTGAATGCTCTGGCTGAGACAACCAGTCCACACATTCCCAAACATTATGTTTGCAAGCTCTCTTGAGCTGCCACCTTCCAGAAAAATTAGGGTAGACCAATGTGACTGTCGTCATAAGCAGCGCTGTCAGCGTGTACCACCGCAGGCCTGATCATTTGCACCCAAAGTGCAACACCCACCCAGGGTGCAGCACACAAGGCTGGCCTCAACCTCAGCCGACAGGCTCTGCACGCATGATGTCAACGCTGCAGTGCGTGTGAACCTGCGTAGCGCAAGCAATGCGCCTGCGGACGCACCACACAGCAATCCTGCAACCTGCTGCCACCCATATGTGCAGCAGGGCAGCTGCAGCTGCATAAAAACAACAGCCACTGGTGTCCGCTGCAAGAAAATGCAGCGCAGGCTGGCCTTGCAGTGCTGCATGCAGCCGCCAGGCCTGCAAGTTGGTGTATGAACGTTGCCAGCGCCCCAAGGCGGGCAACTACATTGGTGTGCAGATGCGCCCGTGCATGCTGTGGGTGCCAACCTGCCTTCCTTGATGGGCCAGCCAATGCACCAACAAACAAATCTGACAAGTCTGGGGCTGCTGGCAACGCTGCATTGCTGCGGCTGCTGCTCGCCCAGCAAGCCAGCGCAGCAGCTGGTGGTGAGGGGATGTGCAAGAGGGAGTGTGCGGGGCGCGTCTGCACTGCTGCTGCAGCCACTGCGACATCAGGTGACGGTGGGCAGCAGCTGCTACTGCTGCTGGCAAGGCAACTGCTGGGAACGCTGGAAGCACACCAGCCAGGCAGCTGCTGGGAGGAAGTTGATGATGAACATGTGGGAGGTCACACTGCTGCAGCTGCTGCTCAGGTGCGGGTGCGCCGCCGATGGTTGCCTCTGGCAGTCGCTCGATGCTGTAGCGGTGCTGCGACAGGTACATGATGGGCACTCCAGGAATCTGCGGCAGCAAGCATGCAGGCAAACATGACAGAGGCCGTCAGGGTACGGTGCGCCTGCGGGCAACATGTAGCGCCACACAGCATGAAGTGAGGCGGCACGCATGCGGGCAACATGACAGCAGCAGTGTCGGGAGTGCGTCCGCCTGCGGGCAACGTGTGAGCGCCAGAGACCAGGAAAGGTAGCAAGAGCTGCAGGTCAAACACAGCTGTTGCAAAGCGGGCAAACTGCTGCTGCTCAATGTGTTGGGCAGCTGCACGCACAGCACACAAAGCAGTCAGACAGCAGAAGCAAGTGCAGCAGCGGCAGCAGCACCACAAGCCCCAAGGGCAGACTTAACACATGCCACTCATTCCCAAAACAGGCTTGACGGCTCAGAGATTGTTCACCATTTGCAATCACCGTGGATAGCTATTACGTGATGTGCCATCCCTCTCGCAAAGAAGGGTATAATCATTGCCGCCGTGCCCAACAGTTGTGACACACCACTGCATCGTAACAGAGCGACATTTGTCCTGATTGTGACGCCTGCATGACTATGCCTGCTTTCAAACCACTTCCGAACGCAACCACCCCTTTTTCAACCGCACTATGGAGGCTACCGCGGCAGTGCCTGCCGCGGTAGCCTCATAGTATGGTTGAGAAGGGTGTGGTTGCGCTGGAGGTGGCAATGGCAGCAGCAGGGGCAGCAAAGGCAGTGACGGCTATGATCTGGACATCATCCATCGACCCGGCTGCCAAAATGCCCATTACCCATAACACAATATGCCCATTACCCATACCACTAAGGATTCATGTGTTACAACAACAAACAACATACCACACACCATCCTGGCTGTGCAGCCACCAGCAGCAGTCACCTTACGGATGCGTCGCCGCAGGTCCTTGTCACATGTCGCCACGATGTAGCACTTGTGCTGCCGCACACGCTCGCACAGGCAGTCGTCAGCGTACGTGCCTTTGTGGGTGCAGGGGATGCGCTCGATGCGGGGGTCCTGCAAGCAGCACAGCGGCAGCGGCGAGAAGGGAATGAGCAGTGGCAGCAAACATGTGAGCGACGACAAATCCATGCACGAGGTCCCAGCCACTACAGCTACAAGGCAGATGCATGTTGTGCTCTAAGGAGCACATGTGTACACCGTATGTTGCTGCAACTGAGCCCCACGAGGTGCAAATCAGAATGCGCCGTCGCACTTGCTGCTGTTCGATCCAGCCCATCCGGCGCCTCCTCTCGCTGCAGCTCTTCTGTTGACGAACAACAAACCATGGTTGCCAGTCATTGCCTCGCACCTTTGCCACCTTAAGTGCCACCCTGTACTTCTGTCCCAGCTTCTCCAGCTCAGCCATCACGCAGTCAGTGATGCACGGCTTGCACTCAGCATACAGGCAGTCCATCATGCCCTTCACCAAGTCAATCTGCGACAAAATAACACATATTAGTACAGCCAAGGTAAGACTTAGGAAGCAAATTCAGGAGGTATGCAGCAAAGAATAAAGGAGATAGTAACACAGCGGCTGATGTGCATACAGGCACTGTGGCGGTCAAAGAGCTGTGAACAAAAGCCACATGCCAGATGCTGATACCCACCTTGTTTTTGATGGAGAAATTGATGAAGTTTGTGTCCACCAGGACCTGGTAAGGTGGGCCCAGCTGCGTGTTGTACTTGAAGAACATTGCAGACGACACCTTCTCACTGCAGGACGCCATCAACACAGCAGCGCAGCGGGAACCCCAACAGTCAGCTCATGGTTTGATGGGTCAGTCACTGGCGTTCTGAAGACATGCCTTGCAAAGGGATGGACAAGCAACTGTATGCCTTGCATGGTATGGACGAGCACATGTATGGTGTAACAGCAAGCAAGCAGCCACAGCATCAGCAGCCGCACTCACACGTGGCGTACTTCATCCTTCTTTTGCTTCTGCTTCTGCTTAGGACCCCTGCAGCAGCCATACACGTGTCAAGGACAGGCACAGGAGGCCAGTTCAATCAGCTGCACAGCCGTCAAGCAACACTTACTCGATGTCCTTGGGGCTTAGCAGTCGCTTAACTTCAGCAAACTTTCGCGTCTTCTTCGCCTTTCCCATGAGGACACAGCCACAGGCACAGGTGTAACGGAGATTTAAGCTGCTTTTGGTGGGTTCTCCCGATCCGCACAAGTGTTCAGAGGAGCAGGAAGGAGCAGCAGCTAGAGTAGGGGGGCGGACGCTCTAAGCTGCGCTGTTGCAAAGGTAGAGCACAGCCAACCCAGATGATGAAGACGTCAAGGCGAGTGCTGCGAGATCGGACGCTGGAATTGCTTCCGTACGCAGCACATATAGCGCAGCCAAGTGACGGTCATTGACAGTTACAAGTGGGCGCAGGTGGCCTTGGGGCAATTCGGCGCGTAAACATGAAAATTAATCTGCTTGGTTAATGATGATGCGCGTGAGAGTCTGGGTTGCCTGCGAGGTGTTTCACAATTCATGCGAGCTGGCGTGCTCAGCACCTTTTGGTCACAAGCGCCTCCAAATACATTAAATCTTACTTTGAAGACACCTAGTGTCACGTCACAGCCGAGCAGCACAGTCGCTCACATCAGCAGCCTGCTGCTGCCAGCAGCACTGCAGCATGCAGCAGCAGCAGCAGCCAGGCCCGGGCCATGATGGGCAGCAGGACGAAGCTACCTCACGTCTGTGCGTCAAGAACATCCCTAAACACCTCACGGAGCAGCGCCTAAAGGAGCACTTCTCAGCCAAGGGCCAAGTGACAGATGTGAAGATCCTGAAGACAAGGTGAGAGCCAGTTATTGCATGAGTTGCATTGAAAAGCGTTGCGAGAAGACATGTATCACACATTTCAAGGGTTGCAGCAGGGTGTGTCCATGGCACCACTCTGACAGCGCATGTGGCACTTTGAGCATACCACCTGTGACAACATACATTTTGGTGTATTTATGATGTCATGCTTCATCAAACAAGCACGTTTCAATCGCTGCCAGATTCTGGCTCTGGGATATTTGTTCCTTTGTACTGCTTCATCACAGAGCGTGCTGCTGCTGCTGCCGCTGCAGGGACGGGTTCTCCCGCCAGATGGCGTTTGTGGGCTACCGCTCCGTTGAGGACTCCACAGCTGCCATGAAGTACTTCCAGAACTCGTACATAGACACCAGCAGGCTGAGCATAGAGGTGTGGCGCAGGTTGACAGAAACCTGACCTGGACTTTGCGTCAAGTGCTTCACCTGCAGCTACTCAACCTGCAGCTGTGCCTGCACCTCGGGCCCGTGTGAAGGCAGCCCTGGCAACTTGGTGGTATGGCATGATGTGTTGACGACGGCAGCGTAGGGGCAGGCGCATCCTTTGCGTTGCATGTAGCAGCAGCAGCAGCAGCACCAGCAGCAGCAGCACCTGGTTGTATGCAGAGCAGCTGACATATATGGGCTTAGTAGGGCGCTCAGCTGACTGCGTGCTGCACTGCCCTGTGCCGTTTGCCGACGCGCCACCCGGACAGTACGCACGGCGCTACCGCGCAGCAGCAACAGCAGCAGCAGATGCATCTGCAGCGTCCGCGGCAGCAGCTGCAGACAAGCAGCACCGGCCCTGGAGCAAGTACTCGGAAGGCAGCAGCAAGCACCAGCAGCTGCTGGCGAAGCAGGCCGCTGCTGCCGCAGCGGCGGCCGCAGCTGCAGCAGCCGGCAACGACCCCAAAGCAGCAGCCAAGGCAGCACGTGCAGCTGTGAAGGCCGCCAAAGCAGCCAAGGCAGCCGCAAAGGGTCAGTCAGATGAGGCAGAAGGGGCTGACCCCAAGCTTGCGGAGTTCCTGCAGCTGATGCAGCCGCGCAGCAAGGCGCGCATTTGGGGCAACGATGAGATGCAGCCGCAGCAGGATGGTGCTGCAGCAGCAGCAGCGGCAGCAGCAGGGGCTGGGGCTGGGGCTGGGGCTGGGGCTGGTGCAGGTGGGCGAGTTGGAACAGCAGCTGCACTGGCAGCGCGGATGAAGCAGCTGCTGGCGTACTGGGTTACTCTGTCTGTGCGTTTCACAGCGCACAGCAGCGTGGCGCCTCATGTTCACTGCAGCACTGCCTGCTGTGAAGCGTGCTGTGTTGCGCCGACTGCTGCCCCCAACACAAGGGGTCCTGCGGCACGGCTGCCTGGGCTGCATCATGTGTTGCACCAGCATCACTTTTTTTTCTTGGTTGCCTCCTGCATTCCTTTGTGCTGGGCGGCTTACGCAGTGCTTGGTGCTGATGGTGGGGGCAGCACTGCACATGCATCACCCCAGGCCTCCCAACTCACTCACGCCTTGCATTCCTTGTGTGTCCCGTTGTGTGTGAATGACGACAGCAGTCGACGCAGATGACGAGGCCGATGAGCTGTACGTTGACCTGGCAGACCTGAAGCAGCAGCAACCCGGCAGGCACCCAGGAGCAGCAGCAAGGCACCAGCAGCAGCAGCACTCACAGCGCAGCGTTGAAGACGATGACGATGAAGATGAAGAGCAGGAGGGTGAGGACCAGCTGGCCTCCAAGGATGCTGTTGTTGTCGATGAAGGCGTGTCTGACCTGGACTACCTGAAAGCACGCATGCGGAAGAACCCAGCAGATGAGCAGCAGCAGCAGCACGGCAGCAGCAGTGAGGATGAGGAGATGGGCAGCAGCAGCGGTGACGAGGAGGATGCAGACGCAGCAGCACCAGCAGCAGCAGCAGCAGCAGCAGCACCGGGCGACGGGGATGCAGATATGCTGGGGACGGACGATGCCAGCGGCCAAGATGCAGAAGACAATGCAGAGGACGATGAAGCAGAGGGCGACCAATTTGATCCAACGGCGGCAGTAGCGGCAGCAGCAGCAGCTGATGGTGGTGGCCATGCTGCCGCTGCTGGTGCTGGTGCTGCCGAGGCCGAGGTGCTTGAGACTGGCCGGCTGTTTGTGAGGAACTTGGCGTACTCGGCTGGCGAGGCCGAGTTGAGTCAGCTGTTTGGCGGCTTCGGGGACCTGGAGGGCGTGCACCTGGTGCTGGACAGGTGGGCGGTTCAACAGCACTGAACCCTTGAAACACAATTAGTGGTGGTTGCAGCAAAACAAGGATTATGGTCTGAGCTGCAAAGCTGGGGAGGCTTCGCATGCCTGCGCGGCGGATGTGCGCGCGCAAGAGCGGTAAGTTTGGGTGGTGCGGGCGTGGGCGGCTGCAGCGTACTTGAAGCTATGACGTTGCAGGTCTGCAACAGGGGGGGGGGGGTCTGCCGCGTTCAGGGAGCTGAGTGAGGGGACCACTCCCAGGCATGCTGCTGGGTGCTGCAGCTGAGCTGAGTCAGGCTGTTGGCGGTCTGAGTGGACGCAGCCAGGGGTGCAGACAGCGGCAGGTTGAGCAGCTGATGTCGGTGAAACGTAACAACCCAAGTCTGTGCAGGTGGTGCAGTGGCGGTGGGTTTCATGGCGGCGATGGCGTAGCACCTGCAGTACGGGTGTGGAGCTGCGCACAGGCTGCATACTGCACCGGGCATCCAAGCATGGGCTGCACGTGGCTGCTGGAACTCATCCTAAACTGTGCCTCCTGCTGCTGCTGCTGCTGCTGCTCCTGCTGCTGCTGATAACGGCTTTGCAGGGAGTCAAAACGCTCACGCGGCATCGCCTACGTCAAGTACGGGATGCCTGAAGATGCGCTGGCGGCTTACAGGTGGGGCTGACTCAGCCACTCATGCGTGTCTTGGTGTGACTGCATGCTGTGAGTGTTGGCTCTCAGATGACCCGCTGCTCGGCTGTTTCCAGGGTGTGTTTCTGCATGTGTTCCATCGCGTGCAGCATGAACCAGCCTGAAACCGGATAATGTTTTCCGCAAACCGCACACGCCTAGCGCGCCAACATGGCTGTGGCACAGGTGACTGCTGGGGTGCAGCGCAGTACTTGGCGTCTGCAGGGACGCCAAGCGTTCCTGTCGCGGCATGATCACACTGCCAGCACATCATTTGTGTGCTTCGGCCGCATCCCTTGCGCAGTTGAGGGCACAGGCCCGTTCTGCCGTCCCACTGCAGGGCGCTCGACATGAGCCCCTTCCAGGGCCGGCTGCTGCATGTGCTGCCGGCCAAGCGGCAGCCAGGAGAGGACCTGCAGCAGCAGCAGCAGCCGCAAGAAGACGAGGTGTGGGCAGTGTGGACAGCTGTGGGTTGGCGGGCGGGTGTTGTCGTGCATTCGTGAGCCCTCTAGAATGTGCACGGCCTGGCGAGCGTTGCATCTTCCTGCAGGCCGTGCAATCAGGCTGTTGTGGGTGCTGCTGCTGCTGCTGGTTGTGGTGTGCATGACGTGTGTCCTCTACTCGTGTGCTGTTGCTGTGTTGTTTGCAGGGCGGCAAGCCTGGCAGCAGCAGCTTCAAGTCTCAGAGAGAAGTGCAGCGCAAGGGCGACGCAGGGAACAGGTGGGTGTTGCGTGCTGCTGGTGCCACTGTGATAGCTGCGCTTGCTGTGCACCTTTTGCGTGACGGCGTTTGTGGCCCAAGCGCACTGCTGCCCAGCTGCCTTCATACCTTGAAGTCCCGACTGCTACATGAAGCATGTGCACCGTATGTGCAGCTACCTTTCGAGTACTACTGTGGTGGCACAAGTTCGGACGCGCGCCGCGTTGTGTTGCACCTGCTCCGCCTGCAGGGCTGCCTGGAGCAGCCTGTTCATGCGGGCCGACACAGTGGCAGCGGCAGTCGCCGCACACTACGGCGTGAGCAAGGCGCAGCTGCTGGATGCGACCGCCGCAGACCTGCCGCTGCGCATGGCGCTGGGGGAGGCCCAGGTGCGGCGCCGGGTCGGCTGAGTCAGCGCCAGGACGCCCAGCCGGCTGCGAAGCTGAGGGGCCAGTCGAATGGGTCTTGGCGGGCTTGATGTGCGCAGTAGCGTGCCGCGTGTAAGGGCGAGCGCGCCTGCAGCGGCTGCTTCAGGGCACTAGCTGGACTCCTGTCTGATGTCCAGTGGGCGATGCAGTTGGAGCATCGCCAAACAAGCTTCCTGGCTTTTCGCTGTTTACGCATCCGCCAGGTCACTGCGCAGACCAGCGCTGTATGTTGAGATGGCGGCGCATGTCTGTTTCTGCTCCCTTTGGCCCCCTGTAGTTGATTTCCTTGCCATGGCCTCCATCTGTCACCCTGTGCCGTGTTTTGCTTGCCAGGTCATCGCCCAGACCAAGGCGGCGCTGCTGGACGGCGGCATCAACGTGTCGGCGCTGGAGGCGGCCGCGGCAGCCTCCGGCAAGGCCGCCGCCAAGGCCTCGGTGGCCCGCAGCGCGACCTCGCTGCTTGTCAAGAACCTGCCGTACGCTGCCGACGAGGAGGAGCTGCGCAGCCTGTTCGCCGGGCCCGGGGGCGGGCGGAGCGTCGTGCGGCTGGTGCTGCCGCCGACGCGCACGCTGGCGCTGGTCGAGTTTGGTGAACCCCAGGACGCGAGGTGGGCGGCGGCGGCGGTGGTGGTGTGTGCAGTGCGGGAGTGCTGTTGTATGTGGGGGGGGGGAGGGTGCTGGAGAGGACTCAGCAGGAGTATGGTGCTGCCGCCGATGCGCACGCTGGCGCTGGTCAAGACTGGTGAACCCCAGGACGCGAGGTGGGCGGCGGCGGCGGTGGTGGTGTGTGCAGTGTGGTGGTGGGGCGTGTGTGGAGGGTGCGTGCTGGCACGCGTTCCAGCCGCGGTGTGGTGCGACTTGTGCTGCCTCCGTTGTGACCGCTGGAGCTGCTGGAGGCTGGTGGACCTCAGGATGCAAGGCTGGATGGCAGTGGGTGTGGTTACATGTGGCTATATGTGTAGTGTGGATTGTAGTGCATCAGGGCTCCTGCGGTCGTGCAGGAGCAGAGCATGTGAGGTCACGTTGGCAGTGGGGCCCGGGCTGTGGGGCTGGCTGTGGCGGGGGTTTGCTGCAGTATGGCGGAGCAGCAGCACAGCTGCATAGTTTGAGCACTGCATGTGGCATACGCCGGATGTACACTGCTGGCGAGGCTCTCGCACCGTCTCGTCAGGTCTCGTCATTACGCCTGCTGGTGGTGATTGTTGCACGCTGGCAAGTTTGCTGCGATGCACACCAGCCTTCAAATGCTTTGGTGTCCCTGCTGATCTCCACCTCCTGCGTCGCCATGCGTCTCCGCAGGTCTGCCTTCAAAGCCCTGGCCTACAAAAAGTACCAGCAGGTGCCGCTGTACCTGGAGTGGGCCCCAAGGGACATCTGGGACACGCCAGCTCCAGCTCCAGCAGCGGCAGGCAAGGCTCCCGCTGCCGCTGCTGCTGCGGCCAAAGAGGCCGCCACAGGAGCTGCTGCAGACCCTGCTGCCGCGGGTGCTGCTGATCCACATGCAGCAGCAGCAGCAGAGGATGAGGCAGATGGGGATGGCGCGGAGGCTCCTGTCGCGTGCATCTACGTGAAGAACCTGAACTTTGCCACGGGCGATGCTGCGCTGCGCAAGCACTTTGACAAGGCGGTGTCGGTGGCTGGCGGCAGCATTCACAGCGCCAAGGTGTGGCGAACTTGAAGCGATGCAATGCATGCATTGCAGCGGCGTATGGCGCTGTGCATGCCAGTGAGCACGTGCTCGCTGGTTGGGAAGCTGTGGGGTCATTTCGGCAGTGTGGGTCATTGTGTCAGTTGAGGCTTGCAGACAGTCGCGCGCGTCTTGATGCCCTCGACTGGGTGCACCACCTTTGCTTCTGCTGCCTGTTGTTGCTGCAGCTTTGCCCGCCTGTTGCTCCGAACATGTGGCTGCATCTGTGCCGTGTGATGTGCTGTGGTTGTGGGAGAGGCTCCCTGTTTGAGGGACCTCCCTCACAACAGACACGTGCAGCGGGTGAGGTGCGTGACGGTTTGCGTCGTGCAGGTGGCGCTCCGCAAGGGCCCTGATGGCAACTGCCGCCGATGTGACTTGGCTTTGTGGGGATTGACTGTGCTGCTGCTACTGCTGCTTCTGCTGCTGCTGCTGCTGCTGCTGCTGTTGCATTGCCCCAGGTGGCACGGCGCAAGGGCCCTGATGGCAAGCTGCTGTCCATGGGCTTTGGCTTTGTGGAGACTGACAGCGAGGCTGCTGCCAAGGCGGCCATCAAGGCGCTGCAGGTGGGGACAGCAACAAGCGGTTTGTGGTTCAGGTCTGGTGTGGGGCGCTGCAGGTGGGGGCAGCAACAAAGGGGTTGGGTTTCAAGTTGTGTGTGTGGCGCTGCAGGTGGGAGGCGTTGCATCGACGTCAGCATGCAGCGCCACTCGCAAACACAGCCTGATGCAGCAGCAACATGTGTCATTATCTTCATCATATTACCCATTCAAGCCATAGCATCAGCGCCATCGGCTCCGCGCCCACCGGGGCGGAAAGAGGAGGGAGCACTGCTCCACAATGTTTGCATGCATTGCGCACATCCCAAGACTTGACAAGAAAAGCAGCAATACACGGTGACACCATCCGACATCTTCCAGAACTGCCCCAAATATCATCAGATACAAACACCTTCATTAACGAACAACACCTTCATTAACAAATCAGCCATGGACAAAACGCCGCGCAACTTTTCAGCGCAATCAGGCAGGGATCTGATCTCGGCAAACATATTATCCCTTTGAGCAGAGGTAGCAGGGCAATAAAACATCAAGTGTGACAAAGACTCAACTTCTGCACCACAACAAGGACATCTTGAAGCGGAGTTGGCTCTGCGACCCCCAAACAAGTACGCTCATGTACACACAGACAACCCATACGAACACGCAAAAGCAATTCAACCACGTTGTATTGCCACTGAACGCAAGTACCGCCTAGGCCTCTTGACACCCATAGCATCAACATGAGTGGGATGCACATGAGCAACATACCGACTCAGAGTGGAGTGTTCCAACGTTTCACATGCAATCCTTTCAGCATGTAGTGTCCTGACCTGCTTGTTAACATGGCTCTTGCACGCACTGGCTCTGCCGTCTGCGGTCACAACATTCACACCATACTTGCACAGCAGGCTCTGCACATACTTGTGCCACGGTATCACCGCCACAGCACCACTAGGACGCCTCCATTCAGCTGTAAACACTTGATTTGGCAGCCGAACGCCCTGCATACGCTGAATCCTGTAGTAGTACTCCAAAGCCCTCTGATGAAGCCACATATGCAACGGTTTCACACCCCATTCTGCCATGAGAGCTGAAGAGCATGGACGCTCCTTGCCACAACGCATTGCGCATTTGATGATGTCTGTTTGCACTTTGTCAATCAGCTGCAGTTGCCTAGCTGTGGACGGAGACCAAACCTCACTGCCATATTCAACAATAGGACGGACACACGTCAGCAACAGTATGCGTTTAACCTCCACACTGATGCTGCGGCCCTTCCAAATTGGCATGAGCCCACCCTTCACACGTTGCACTTTAGCCAGCATCAACTCACAATGTGTGGCCCATGTACAGGTATTGTTGAACCACAGCCAAGATAGCAGTTCTCCGATACAACAGACACAGGGACATTGTTCAACATGTGTGGGTGCACCCGCTGTGGAGGCAGCAACGCGGTGACAAGGCACTGCATGTGAAGGCAGCTGGCTCAGACTATTGGACTGACGAGTTACCACAGTGCCTTATAAAAACCGCAGCAGCAGCAGCGGCAGCAGCAGCAGCAGCCGCAGCAGCATATGTGCACACACCACGATGCTGCCCTGGAGACTTGCAAGCCTTTTGGTTTGCAGGAGCGTGCTGCTGCTGCTGGGGAGTTCAGCTGGACACACACAAGGTGCCTCCGCAGCTAAGCAAGCACTACTCGACTGGCAGCGCAAATGATGAGTTATGTTGTTTCTGCTCGACCCATTCTTTGCATGACTGCCAGGGCTCCATGCTGGAGAAGCACAAGCTGCAGCTGCAGCTCAGCAAGCACGGCGCATTAGGCGGCGCAGCAGCAGGCGCAGCCTCCAAGAAGGCTGCCGCTGCAAAGGCCGCTGCTGCAAAGGCCGCCGGCACGAAGCTGGTGGTGCGCAACGTGGCCTTCGAGGCGACTCGCAAAGACCTCATGGGGCTGTTTGGGCCGTTTGGGCACATCAAGTCCTGCAGGTGGGTTGTTATTGTTATATTACTTGTTTGTTATTTTGTACATTGTTACTTTTTGCTCATGGAGTGGTGGGTTGGCAGCTTGTGTCTTGTGTGATTGGTGCTGTGTGCTGCTTATGTGTGCTGGGGCAAGAAGATGTTGCTGGGGAGTGTCATGGCGGCTGCTGCCAAGTTGGACGCGAACTGATACAGTATATGTATCAGGCGCCTAGCAAGCAACTCATGCAGCTGCTATGGCTGTTTAGACGCTCAGGGTCCTACAGGTAGTTGTTAAGTGTCAGCCGGCTGGTTGTGGCAGTACCACTCAGCAAGTTGCAGGCCTGTGCCGGCCACCAATTGGATGGTTTTGTTGGGCTTGTCGGCACTGCATCAAAGTTGCCGTGTCGCTCAACGGCGCGTTCGTAGCTCCGCCCATATACTTGTCTGCTGTGTACGAAACCTGGTATTGTCGCAATCCATAGGTTCAGGTTGTGGCAGTTCATGTGACGCCGCCTGCTGCTTCATGCTGAAAATCTCGCTGACGCGTGGCTCTGCTTCATCACGCCGCCATCCCAACCCAGGCTGCCCAAGAAGTTTGACGGCAACCACCGCGGCTTTGCGTTCCTGGAGTTCACCACCAAGCAGGAGGCGCAGAACGCGCTGGAGGGGGTGGGGGGCACACACCTCTACGGGCGGCGCCTGGTGGTGGAGTATGCGCAGGTGAGAGCGGATCTGCTTGTGCTTGCTCGCCAAGCAGGCAATGCTCGTATGCCGTGTGTTGCCGTCAGTTGCTGTGGGTGGCGTGCTGCTCACTTGCAGTACAGCAGGTTTGGCGTTTGGTGGGTTATGCTGTACAGTGCAGAGGCTGTTGCGGCAATGAACAGCGGTTTCATGCTCCTCAACACCAACGTGCTGCTGCTGCTGCTGCTGCTGCTGCTGCTGAAACGTCAGGCTGATGATGAGGCTGCTGGGCTTGATGAGCTGCGGGCGAAGACAGCAGCCAAGTTTGCAGCAGGTCAGGAGGAGGAGCAGCAGGAGGCACCAGCGCCTAAGCGCCTCAAGCACAACCTGTGATCAGGTCAAGCTGGGATGTCGTGTGCGTCGCAGGCGTCGTCGTCCTCTGTGTGACATGTCCTTTCCACCGTGTTCTCACTACATCAGCTGCGTGCTATGTCATTTGCGAGGGCTTAGCATCACTGGTAACATGGATTCGATATAATCAGTCTATTGATCTTGTTGATCTCTGGCAATCTTGTGCGCCAGAGCGTCACAGGCTTAGTGCAGCGCGCGCTCGTTTCCCTCCTATTCAATCACGTGGCACCCCCAAGCTTCCGTTTTTGCAGCGTTGACATGAAATTGAAGCTTTTCAACTTTTAGCTTCAGGCGTCAATCTGGGAGGTGCAGCTGGCATGGCTGGGGCGGTTTCCCGTCCGCTTCTGCAGCACGCGCATCGAACTACGCTGTAGCAGTAGCTTGAGCAAGCATTGTGGCAATGGTGGGCCACGTGCGCCTCTATGCGTTGTGGCTGGCCTTCCTGGTCGCTGCTTTGGTTCGACAAGTGAGTTAGAGCAGTAGCGCTGCAGGACGGTATCGTGAGTCGAGACAGCTGCCCCCTGCTCGTAACTTATGATCGACAGTCTTGCAACGAAGGTTGATGGCAGCGGTAGGAGTGCAAGCAGCATCAGTAGCAGCTTCTCCTGGGTTTGGAAAGTAGCACGGGCAGCAGCAGCAGCAGCAGCAGCACGCAGCAGCAGCAGCAGCAGCAGGAGGCATGATAGCATTCTGTACACCATAGGTTGTGGTGTTGCTTGCAGGGCTATTGCAAGCGCCACCTGAGCCTGGAGTCTCCCTTAGCAGCATTCACATCCAAGACAGCGCACGGATGCCCCAAGCACAAGATCTTTGACGACCCTTGGGTCCATGACAACGTCGCGTTCACATATGCAGTAGTAATCAAGGATGGCTTGGGCGGTCAAACCACCCGCATGATGGGAGTGTATGCGCTAGCAGCAGCAATGGGAGTGCGTTATGTGCACTCGCCGCTCACTTGCATCGGCCACATTGGCGGGCAGCCTCACTGGCGCAACAAAACCTGTGACGGAATCGACCCAGCGGATGCGGCCAAGATGCAGCGAATCAGCGGGTTTCTATCCCTGACCAACACCACTGCAGCAGACACCAGCGGCTGGGCCCATGAGCTGTTCACAAAGGGCAGCTGGCTGATGCTGGCAAACATAACAGAGACTGCGCTGCGGCTGCAGCGGCCGACGGTCGTGCGCATTGAGTGGGTGCACAACTTCTTGTCAGATTGCCCGGATCTGTTCTTCCATGTGCCCGCTTGGCGGCCCAGCAACCCGCAGTCGCAGCCGGTGAGCAGCACTGAGAGTACGGGCAGGCAGTTGCAACGGCTCCACCGCCACGCATGCTTGTTGGATCCAGATGTTGGTGCAACGACAGAGGCGAAAGCCTGGGTCGCAGCAACATCTTCATCGTGTGTTCATCTCATGGCGGAGGCAGCAGCAGCAGCAGCAGCAGCAGCAGCAGCAGCAAAGATGCGTTCCTGGCGGCGATCCACATTTCACTCATGCTTGTGCGCTTGCGTTTCGCTGCTGCCGCTGCGGGTGTTTATTATGCGAGGGCATACAACACACAACATGGTGACTCTGCCTGCCTGCCTGCCTGCCTGCCTGCCTGCCTGCCTGCCTGCCTGCCTGCTGTGCCACGAAGACTGACCCGCAGGGCTCATGGCTGCTGGACGGCAGCAGGGGCAAGCGCATCGTGGTGCACATGCGCAGGGGTGACGTCACCTCCCTCACCACCAAGCGCGCGCTGCCGACCTCCTTCTACCTCAACGTGGTGAAGCAGGTCATTCAGGTGAAGCTGCCATTTACTGTCCATGCCCCACCGCTGCCTGGAGTCAGTGGTAGGGTTGCAGGGAGAGCCCACACAAGTGCAGCAACTCCTGGCTGCTCCTGGCTGCCAGAGGGTGTGCAGCAGTTGTCACACACAGCATTTTGCCATGTGAACTGCAGTTGAATTGAGCACAAAAACTGTGCGGCGCAGTTCTGGCTTGTTAGTTAACCACCTGGTTGCACTGACTCGCTGCTGCTGGCTTTTTCTATTTTTTTTATTTTTTTTTTAACATGCGCATTTGTGCCTGCGGGCCAGCTGTGGGCATGGGCAACTCCCAGTGTTCTGCATGTTGCAGCGGTCCTGATGATGCCAGCCGTTGTGTTGGGACCCACAACGATCTGCTGCGTGACTTGCGCTATTGAGCACACATTGTGCGGGGCAAATCCTGGCCACTGGCTGACCCCGCATCTGTGCTGACTGCCTGTTCCTGGCTGAAGCATGGAGGCCGCCCATCATGCACAGCTGGTAACGGAGCCTGCCGCAGGGCCGTGGGCCTGTTCTGCATGCCAGTGCGCGCCCTGTGACAGCAGACGTCCATTGAAGGACCCCTGTGTCGCTGTGCCGACTGCTGTCGCTGCCGGCTGCATGTGCAGGTGGTGGACTTTCTGGGGCTGGACTACACGGTGGAGTGGTTCACGGAGGCGGGCGCCAGCGCAGCGGACCACGAGGACCTGCTGCGCGTCCGGCGCGAGGTCCCAAACCTGTCGGTGCTGCTCAACACCGACATCCTGTGGAACTGGCACCAGATGGCCTCCGCGGATGTGTTCGTCATGAGCAAGAGCGCGTACAGCATGGTGCCCGCGGTGGTGAACCGCGACGCACTTGTCATCCGGGCGCCGCCGGCGACGCTGTGCAAGGTGTCGTGCCAGCCGAGCAGCTGGCTGCTGACCGAGGACTTTGAGGGCAACCTGTCGCAGGAGGCGCTGTACTATGTGAGGCGGCGGCTGTCCGCCGGGACGGCAGCGCATGAGCAAGCAGCTGCGCACACGGTGCTGCACTAGTGACGTGGCACCTGGCTTGCTGTGCGAGCTGCCATCTGCACCTGCAGCAATTTTTTGCCCAAAGGAAAGGGTTGGGGCGCCCGTGTTGCTTGCACACGGGTGTATACAGGGGTTTTCATGTCTGTCGTGCTTGCATGGGGTTTGTGGTGGGTGCGGGGTATTCTTGTTTTATGCAGGCAATTGCCATGCGTCGACATGTGAAGCAAATGAAACAGCACAGGATATGCACCAGACCGTGTGTGCAGGTGCAGCTCAGCATTGGTTGGAGTGATGATGGTGCAGTTTGGGCAGTGTATGTGGCATGGAACTCTGGAAATGGTGCCCAATGGCCCAATGGAGGCATGCCGCACAATCAAGTGCTATAACTGCTTGATTGCTGTTGTTTGACAGGTTAAGCCATGCATTATTGTTGTGCAGACCTAGCCTAGCCCAATAGCAGAGCTCTGCATTCGAGTTGAACAGAAGTTGTGCCCGGCGAACGGTTGGCGGTTGTCGGTCCGTGCACAGCTTCGTAAATGTATAAGATTGGCGTGTTCGTGGCACAGGGTTGCAGGTGTTGCAACGGCGTTCTCGGCAGCGCATACAGGTAAAGCCATTGGCCTTGGTGCAGCCTGGGTACGATTATACCGCTAGCGCTGTGCACAGTCACGTGGCCATAATTGCTGGGGCAGCAGTGCAGTACATACCTGTGTGGCATCACTGGCAATCAAGCAATGAATGCGGTTTGATTTGCTGCCTCGTTGATGTCTTTGGCTAGAAGTGGAGTGGGCTGAGCTGGCTGTTGTCTGACAACTGCTGTTGTGCTGACGGTGTTAGGGCTTGATCTAGTGCTGCCTCAGGTGACGCGGATTCGACGTCTAGTTCTAATTCACAACGTGGAAACATTGAAAGGCATCAGACACGTGTCCAACACGCTTCCCTTTGCACGACTTCAGCGTGGGCCAGGCTGCACTTCGCAGGAGCACGCTTCGCATGTGAAAACACTGATCGGACACCACGCAATGTGAACAAGGCACACAAACATGGAATTCTACGATTCGGTGATAGGCAGTGGAGCCCACAGGCACGTTGGTTCACAGAGCAGCAGCAAGGGAAGATTTTTTGCACCAACGCACGACACTAGTCGCTTAGTACTAGCGCTGTTATAAATGGCTATGTTTTGACATTGTGTGCTGCAGGGCAGTGCGGGCACGCATCACAGTGGTTCCTTCCCAGCACTCCTGGGTTGCCCTGCCTGGCCCATTTGTGAGCAGCTTGCAAGGCATGGACGTACAGAGGCCGCTGGTTATCCGTGTAACGGTCATTTCTGCATCTGGTGAGCGCGATCCTGCAACCACAGCGGGTCAGCAGGTGCAGCAGGAAGTAGAGCTTCCTCCTGCTGGTGCTTTCAATTCATCTGCTGGCTTGCGGACTTGGCAGCTGGCTTGTTGCTACACCAGCTGTCCACATGATCCCACAAGCCTTGAAGTTTTGTCAGAGCTGCTTGGAGGGTGCACACAAACCAGTGTGTGATGTTGGCAGCACCCTCCTCAATGGCTTTGCCACCCATCCTGCATTGCAGCCTTTGGGCGCCCTGGCAGTAGCAGCTCTCGGCAGCAGCAACCCAACAGCGGCAGAGTCAACAGCACAGCACCCCGCTACGTGGCCTGGTCAGGCGACGAGTGCGTCCCAGGCACCATCCAACTGTCAGCAGGGCTTGCAGGAGCGCTGCAGCTGCTTGCAGGAACTGAGGTGCAGCTGCAGGCGCTGCCGCGGCTGGCTGCTGCTGCTGCTGTTGTCGTGGAGCCAGTGAGCGCAGCGGACTGGGAGGTGGTGGAGCTGAACGCTGGACTGCTGGAGGACATGCTGCTGAGCCAGGTGGGCGAGCCTGCTTAGCCACCCTGTGTGGGCTTGGGAGCTGCGCAGCATGTGTATGCATAACATGTGTGGCGTTATAAACTGCAGCAGATGGTTACGTGAGCTGCTGAGCTGTCAGAGGGTGTACTTCTTGTGGCCAACCCGGTTGTCCAGGGCGGGCTGTGTGTTTCGCGCTGTGGCACATGCGGCGTGGTCTTACGGCGATCTGGTGACTGTGGCTGCTGAGCGTTCAGAGCGGGTGCGACTACGCCGGCGCTGCAGTCTCAACCGCCACCTTGTGCAGCAGCAGTCGCACCGCCTGCACTCCTCCATGCGCTTGTGTACTCCCCGTCCTATGCTGATTTCAGGTACTCCACACATGCTGTGCGTCGTGTGCTGCTGCGTTGCCTTGCTGCCCGCCTGCCACTGCAGGCTGGGGTGGTGTGTGTGGGGCAGCCGTTTCCCCTGTGGGCGCGGCAGGCCAGGGTCATGCTGCGCGTCACGAACATCATGCACTGGCCAAATGCAGCAGCAGCAGCAGCAGCAGCAGCAGCAGGTGGCAGCAGCAATCCACAGCAGCTGCAGACCGTGGCAAAGCTGGTGCCGGGCACGGAGCTCCACATAGCACCCAAACCCAGGGCAGTTGCCGGTGGGGGCGCAATGAAGCCCGGGCAGCTGCCACTCGCAAACGGCAGCAGCGGCAGCAACAGCAGTCCTGCCGGTGCTGCTGCTGAGCGAGAGCAGCAACAGCAGCAACAGGCAGGGCAGAGGTCAGGGGGTGCTGATGCATCATCAGCACAGCAGCAGCAGCAGCAGCAGCCGCCCGGGAGGCGGTGTGGCTTAGGGTTCAAGACGCAGCGCTCAAGCACCTCCTGAACACTGCAACCCTGCTGCCTCAAGCCCAGGCACGGGCCAGCAAATGCAGGTGACAACAGCACCAATGCTGCCAGCAGCAGCAAGGGGCTGACCACTGATGGGACAGGCCACCACCACCGTCGTGCACCCGCGCATGACAAGGGGCGACAGAAAGGCAGCAACAGCCAGGTGCATGATAGCACCACCACCAGCAGCAGCAGCAGCAGCAGTGTGCAAGTGCTTGCAGCACCAGCTGTCACATCCTGGACGACTACTGCAGTGTATGTAAGCGCAGCAACAGCAAAAGACCTGAACCTGCTGCCTGGTGAACTCGTCAGGGTGTACCAAGGCAGCAGCAGTACAAGCAGCGGCGGCAGCAGTGTACTGCCACTGCAGTCTCTTGTAGTGCTGCTTCTGCTTGATGCTGATGTGGCCTGGGGCCATGTGGCTGTAGCACCTCCATTGCAGCAGTGCCTGGCTGCAGCAGCTCACCAGTATGTGAAGCTACAGCCGCTGCCGCACGCACAGCAGCTGCAGCAGCTGCCGGGCCTGGTGCTGCATCCGCTGCTGCCTGCAGGTGGCAGTGCAGCAGCAGCAGCTGCAGCAGCAAGTACAGCTGTTGGTGACAGCAGCACTAACAGCAGCAGGAGCAGCAGCAGCAGCTTGTCTGCACTTGCTGCTGGTCTGGGAGGTGCATTTGCATCTGCAGCAGCAGCAGCTAGCCCTGGCAGCAGCAGTCACAGTGCGATGCAGCCCGCTCCCGCAGCCGGGGAGTCCATCAGCGAGATCGAAGAACTACCGGATGAGTCATCTGCCGGAACTGCTGCAGCACAGCAACAGCAGCAGCAGCAGCCAGCAGCAGCAGCAGCCCACGAAGCTGGCGGGGCGGCAAGTGCAGCAGCTCCAGCAGCACGACAGCTTCACTGGGCTTGGCCTGCTGCAAGAAGAGGTGAACAGGATGCTGGCCAGGCCACTACAGCTGCTAACCAGGCTGGGAGACAAGTCAGGCGCAGCAGGCACTGCTAGGCAGCAGCAGCAGCAGCGGCATGTACAGCGTGAAACGCCAGCAGCAGCAGCAGCAGCAGCCGCCACAGCAGCTGCAGCAGCTGGGGGTGGTGCAAGCTCGCTGCCAAGTGCCTTGCTGCAGCCAGGGGTGGTGTCTGCTGCGATGCATGCATGGCTCACGCTGCAGCTGCAAGCAGCAGCAGCAGCAGCAGCAGCAGCAGGTGAGGGTGCAGCAATTGGAGGTTCACTGCCATGCTCTGGTCCACTGCTGGTGCACTTCCGCCTGCAGCAGCAGCAGCAGCAGCAGCAGCAGCAGCAGCAGCAGCAGCAGCCAGGTGATGCCACCAGCACTGAGCAGCAGGGTTCTGTGCAGTCACAGGACCACCTGCTGCTGCTGGTACCGCATCATAACAGGCACGGGGATGCTGCAAGTTCCGCGAGTGGGAGCAGCAGTTTCAGCCATGTGCTGCCAGCTAGCTTGCTGTTGAGCAGCAGCAGCAGCAGCAGCAGCAGCAGCAGCAGCACTAGTGCGCAGCAGCAGCAGCTGGATGTGCATGTAGCTGGCCCCCTAGCGTATGACCCCGTCGTGGCAGCAGTTGCCCAGTCAGCAGCAGCCGTCCAGCACAGTCCACATGTGGCCCTGATCAGCAGCAGCAGCAGCAGCAGCAGCAGCAACGGCAGCACTACCGCCACCTTCTCGACACCTATCACTGCCAGTACAGCCGATCGGCATCAGCAGCAGATGCAGCAGCAGACAAATCAGACCCTAAACCCTGCAGACTTCCCGTGGCTAAACCCTGCGCTTGAGTCGTGCCTGGCCCGGCTAAACCCTCGCATGGGCTTGAGCAGCTGGCGGGCCTGGCAGTCTGCTGAGCTGCCGCTGCCTGGCGGGCTGCTGCTGGTGGGGGGCAGCGATGGCGGACGGGCCTGGCTGCTTCAGCTGCTGGGACAGGCTGCAGCACAGCAGCATGGCGCGCATGTGCTGCAGGTGGGTGGCGCGTTATTTTGTGGAACGGAATAACGTGGAGCAACATTGCTTGCGAAGGTGGTCTGTCGAGCGTAGTGTTGGCTATGGCAGCGGTTGGTTAGCTGGCTGCCACACATTGCTGCGTTTGTTCATGGACGACCGTTGCTGCGGCTGCGGCGGCTGCTGCTGCTGCTCCTGCTGGCTGTGCGCACTCTGCAGGTTCCATGCAGGAGCGTTGCAAGGCAGCCAGCCGCGCAGCAGTCGCCTCGCTGACTGTCTGGCATTTGAACTGTGTTACATTCATTTGACTGTCTGCTGCTGCACCGCAGGTCTCCATGCAAGCGGCTTGCAGGCCAGCCGTATGATGCAGCAGCTGCTGTGGTGCCTGTCCAGCGTTCAATCTGCGTCACAAATATGCCATACCTGCTGCTGCACCGCAGGTCTCCTGCAAGGGGCTTGCAGGCCAGCGGCAGCATGCAGCAGCGGCTGTGCTGGCTGCCCAGTGTTCGGACTGCGTTACAGGATGTTATTGATATGTACCTGCTGCTGCACCGCAGGTCTCCTGCAAGGGCCTTGCGGGTCAGCCGTATGATGCGGCAGCGGCTGTGCTGGCGGCTGCTGCTGCCGAGGCTGCCTGGTGCTGCCCCGGGCTGCTGCTGCTGGCCGACCTGGACCTGCTCACGCCAGCAGCAAGCGGGGAGGGGCCCGCAGGGGCAGAGCAGGTGCGCAAAGGCCAGCGGCAGCCATGCACTGTGGTGTCTGCTGCTGCATCGTGCATCAGGTTGATGGTGTTCGGTGTGGCCGGGGAGGGGACCGTGGCTTCAGCATGGGGACGGCTGGGGTTGCCGCATCCCTTGCTGCGCTGGCCGCGGCCAGTCCTGCATGGTGTGCACGTCATCGTGGGGCGTGGGCTGACTGGCTGCTGGCTGAGACGCAGCGCAACACCCCACAAGACAGGGTTATGAGCAGGAACAGGAATAGCGCGTGTGTTGAGACGCAGCGCAACACCCCACAAGACAGGGTCATGAGCAGGAGCAGGAATAGCGCGTGTGTTGAGACGCAGCGCAGCACCCCCCCCCCCACAGAGTTGAGGTTCCGCATGGTGTGGAGTGGTGCTGGGCACTGACGGCAGCTGGGGGAGGGGTCGTCAGCTGCCGGCCGATACGGCGCAGCCTGGTGCCACTCTGCTGCTGCGTGTGCAGCCTGCATTGTTGAGCGGTGGTGGCGCCTGTGGCAACCGGGGGGGGGGGGGAGGGGAGGGCGGCAGCCGCAGACAGCCGCAGGCCAGGCTACGGGCACGTGCTGCTGTGCTCAGCCTCGTCCACCTCGACGCTCTTCTCCGCATGCCCGCACTGGCGTGTGCCTTTTTTTGCCATGCCACCCGCCCCTGCCTCAGCACCTTGTGGCCCGCCCCTGCTGTTTCTGTGGGGCACGCCGAACCAGTTGCGTTATCGTGTCATTTGTGCCGTGGCTGCAGGACCAGGCAACCGCCACGCGCTTGTCCGAGTGGATGGCCGACCTCATGCACTGGGCGGCACAGCAGCAGCGGCCCGTCGCCTTTGCGGCGACCTGCTCCTCAGCTGCTGCACTCCCCCCAGCCCTGAGAGCCGCCGGCTGCCTCGACAGCGAAGTCAAAGTGCCTCCCTTTGGGGTCCAGGGCCGGGCCGCGCTGCTGCTGGCGGGGTTTAAGGCCAAGGGTTTAGGGTTCAGTGGTGGGGTCGAGGAGGTTGAGGGCTTGGCGGGGAAAGACCTCGAGGGTTTTGATGCGAAGGATCTGCAGCTTGTGGTGGACAGGGCAGTGCATGCCGCCCTCAGCCGGCAGATGGCTGCTGGAAGGTCTGCTGCTGCAGCAGCAGCAGCAGGGGCGCCTCCTGCCACCGCAACAGGTGCAGACAGCAGCTTCATGCAGCAGCGGCAGCGGCAGCAGCAGCAGCAGCAGCAGCAGCTGGCGGTTACAGCCGAGGATGTGGCGTCAGCGCTGGCGGGGTTTGTTCCTGCAGCGTTCTGGCGTGCTGGGCAGCAGAGGAGGCAGCAGCAGCAGGAGGGCGGCATCGAGGGCTGGCAGGATGTAGGTGAGGCGCGGCGCGGCGGCTGTGCTGCATCGCGGCGGCCATGGTATCGCTGGCTGCTGCTGTCCACACTCCACGGCATGCATGCAGCGCTCTGTGGCGTGGAGCTCCGTCCATGAACTTGACGCACCTCCCCAGCAGCGCCCCGTCGCCCCCAAGTAGCTGTCGCAGCAGCGCTTGCTGCCGGCTGCGTGCTGCGGAGTGGGTCAGGGTCTGCAGGGACGTCCCTGCAGACGCCCGATCCCACGCTGACTACATGGTTGTAGTGCAGTAGAGTTCCGGCCCGCCTGCGCTCCGGGTTCAAGATGGGCTGGGAACAGGCCTTGCTGCAGCGTCCCCGGGCTCCCCAGCACTCCTCAAAACAGCGACGCCCTGCTCGTGACTGCCTCCTCTACTTGACACGCTGGCGACTGCATGCCTTGCTGCTGCTGCTGCTGCTGCTGCTGCTGCTGCTGCTGCTGGTGTCTGACGCTGTGCATTCCTCGCCACGCACGACGCTCCGCTCCTCACCACGCATGCATCAGTCGGCTGGGCTCCTGCTGCTGCTGCTGCTGCTGCTGCTGCTGCTGCTGCTGTGCAGGTGGGCTGGGTGATGCTGTCGCTGCGCTGCACGAGGCGCTGGTGCTGCCCGCCAAGTACGGCCAGCTGCTGGCAGCAGCGCCGCTGCGCCTCAGGACAGGTGAGGCCGCCCAGGGCACCCCCCCCCCCGCCCGTCGAGCCTGCCTGCCAGCTGCTGCTTGGCCAGGCCAGGCTGTGTGGCTCCATGTGCGTGTGACAGCTGGGCTGCCCTATGCAGCTGCCAGTGCAACCCGGTCTTGACCCTTGGGCTGAAACGCCCTCACAGTGCGAGATGTGGACTGGCCGTGCTGCGCACTGCGACGCAGTCCGCAGGCATCAGTCACTCCGGCTGTGCCTGCCGCATGTCAGCTGCTGCTGCTGCTGCTGCTGCCGTGTGCTGCAGGCCTGCTGCTGTTTGGGCCCCCTGGCTGCGGCAAGACGCATGTGGTGGCTGCAGCAGTCGCGGCGACAGGCGCACGCCTCATATCGGTCAAGGTGCGGCGCACTGCAGCTGCCCCTGCAGCACTGCCACACGCTGTGACGGATCCCTGGCAGCCCTAGGACCGAGCTTGTGTGCCTTCTGTGACGCAGGGGATTCTGACCATGGGGCTGCGTGGCAGCGCAGAGTCTGGCGCTGCGTGTGGCTGCGCGAGGCTATCGGGGGCCTTGGGGGGCCTCGTGTGGCTGCGTTGGTCCGCGTGGCTGTGTGGTGCTGCGTAGCAGCAGAGGCGATCGATCGTGTGGCTGCGTGCCAGCGCAGAGTCCTGACGCCGCAGCAAACGGCAGCTGGCATAGCCAGCCACGGCTCACCGCCAGCAGCAGACACCATGCCTTGTCGGTTGGCATGGCCGGCTCCTGTGCTGATGCGTGCTGTGCTGCACGCCGCCCCCGCAGGGCCCGGAGCTGCTCAACAAGTACATCGGCCAGAGCGAGGCTGCGGTGCGGGAGCTGTTTGCGCGTGCAGCGGCGGCGGCGCCCTGCGTGCTGTTCTTCGACGAGTTTGACGCCATCGCGCCGCCCCGGGGCCACGACTCCACGGGCGTCACTGACAGGTGGGGGGCGGGGGGGGGGTGGGTGGGCAGCTGCAGCAGCCGACGCCATGTGGCCGCCTGCGCTGCGCCTGCACGGCAGGTGGCCTACGGTTGAGGTCAAGGAGCTGAGTCGATGCCAACACGACGTACTGGGTGGTGTCTGCAGCAGCACTGCAATGGAGGCAAGTGGGGTGCGTGTGCTGTTTGTCTGTGGACTGCGATGAGCATTGCACGAGATTGTAAGCAAGAGGTCAGTATCCAAGACCTTGGATACGATGAACCACAGCTCAATGTGTGTCACTTCCGTCTGCTGCTGCTGCTGCTGCTGCTGCCAGGGTGGTGAACCAGCTGCTGACTGAGCTGGATGGCGTTGAGGGGCTGAGCGGGGTGGCGGTGCTGGCAGCCACCAGCAGGCCCGACCTCATCGACGCGGCACTGCTGCGGCCAGGTGGGGCGCTGCCAGCCACACCCGGCAGCACGCGCGCTGCCAGCTGCAAACACTTGCATCGCTGTGTGTGCTGCGTGGGCAGAAGCAGCTGGACGTGGCTGCTGAACACCCCATTCAAAGTGCGGTGTTTTCACCGCGCCTGCATGCCGCACACCAGCCCCAGCATCATCGCTGAGTCTCTGCTCAGGGCACTTCTGCGCTCATAACACCCGGTGCTGGTGGCTTGCTGCACCTGCGTGCCTGTCTTGTCGTTTGTTTGCAGGGCGTCTCGACCGCATGGTGTTTTGCGGTTTCCCGGATGCAGCGGACCGCCTGGCCATCCTGCGCGCCTGCGCGCGCAAGCTGCCGCTGACTCCTGGCGTGAACTTTGAGGCCATCGCCCGGCTCACGGTGAATTTCACGGGTGCTGACATGGCGGCTGTGCTGTCAGAGGCCCAGCTGCTGGCAGTACACGAGCAGCTGGACAAGGCCCAGGCACAGCAGCAGCAGGATCAGCAGGAAGACGGGGATACTGGCGGCAGCACAAGCAGCAGCAGCAGCAGCAGCAGTCAAGCGCCTGTGTTGCGCATGGAGCATCTGCAGCGCGCCCTGGCGCGTGCCCGGCCTTCGCTGCCTGCCACTGAGCAGGCTCGGCTTGCTGCTGTGTACGCGCGCTTCCAGCAGGGCCGCGACCCTGGGCTGAGCAACAGGCAGGCGCTAGACAAGCAACAGCAGCGGGTCAAGCATGCCACGCTGGCTTGAAGTGTATGCAGTGCAGAGTGCTGGCAGGGTGACCCTTGGTTAACTTCACATTGTTGTCGAGCTCATCTGCTATCACAACATCGTGTTGCACGTAAAAACTCCAGAACTACTTGATGCGGAATCATCCACTGGATGGCATGGATGTTGCACTGCTGTGAACAACTGACGCCAGATTTGGCCTCGTACTCGATTTGTCTCGACTAGCAGTGCTGCAAGTGGTGCATTCACTGCAGTGCCTAGCATTATGGAGTAGACAGCCGGCTGAGAGTCACCAGGCCAGTGCTAATCAGTCACAACGCCCGGGTTGAGGTTCAAGCTGGACCCTGCTTGTCATGCAGCAAAGTTAAGCTGTAATGGTACACCATTTGATGCATACCGTGGTATTTTCGTGGAGGTATGCACGTGCCGCACCCTGCGCCTGGAAGCTGCACTACATGCACGGACTTTCGTGGCGATTGGCATGCCGAAAGTGACAGGCGGTAAATAGCGCTGTTTGACATGCAGCCTCTCTGATTTGTATTAGTATGGCATTGGTGCAAGATTCGATGAATTTCGTGGCTTTTGCGTGAAGCTGTACCAAGTCGCACCCTGCGCCTGGAAGCTGCACGGACTTTCATCGCGATTGGCATGCCGAACGTGACCGACGGCCACCAGCGCTGCTTGACATGCAGCCTATCTACGGTGTATTCTTATATCATTTGATGCATAACGTGTCTTTTGTGTGGAGCCATAAACAGGCCTCACCCTGCGCCTGGAAGCTGCACGGACTGTCGTGGCGATTAGCATGCCGAGATTGACAGGCGGTAACCAGTGCTGCTCGGCTTGTGGTCTGTCCAGGAGGCGTTTCTCCTATCCTGCTGTGGATCAGCAGACGGGCGGAAGCAAGCAGCACATGCGGCGGTGAGGCAGGTGATGCGCAACGCAACAACAAGAGGGTGTACTCTCTTCCAGCAGGGTGTGGCAGCGAATCAGTAAGCAGGGTATGCACAGTTGAGCCGCAGCAAAAACTACTGCTGGTGGACCCATCAACCTGTGCACGTCAACACCTGCCTAGCAGCGGCTGGCAGGCGTCACAGCCCCCCAGCTACGTACATGTTTTGCATTTACCTGGAGCCCAGGAGCCGTTAAATCCGTTCTTTTACATGTCTCCGTTCTTTTACATGTACATCAGTACAACCAGCGGCGCAGTACAGTGGGTGGAGCCAGCTTTGCATACATGCGCAGCCTCGCATGCAGGGGTAGGGTGACACTGCTTGCTTGCCTTTTGCTGCTGCGTGAGAGTGCGTCTTCTTCTTGACGTGTACACGGCACTTTTAACACTATCAAAGCTTAACAAGCTGCTGTTCTTGCCAGGCTTGCCAAAGCTTCAGTTTGCGTCTTCAAGACGAGTACAACAGTGTGCCAAAAACAAAACCACGATGACATGGGTGGTGTCAGCTTGCTTGCATGCGCAGCGGTGCATGAGGGCCCCCCGGGTTCATTTGACTCTGTCTTTGCTTCCATGCGGGTTGAGAGTGCTGCTGCGTATCACAAGCTGCACAGCTTGTCCACCAGCAAGGCTCCAACATCCTGCCGGCAAGTTTGCACAGGATGCAGCACCTCCCTGCCTGCCGCCGCACAGCCGCCCGTGCCGCCATCGTAGCGCGGGCGGTCCTAGTCGTGCCGCCCGTGCATCCAGTCGCTGCCGTACTCGCTGGCAAAGTGTGCGCTGTAGTCCGGTGCAGCCGTGCGCGGCGGCGGCCGCTTCGGCTGCTTTGGGGGCCCATAGCGCTCCGTGTACCTGGCCGCGAGCCCGGGGTCCGTAAGCCAGGTGCCGTCCAGCTGGTTGCCCAGGCTGACCCAGCCGGGGCGCACGTTGTGCTGGCGCGCAAAGATCTCAAGCTTGCGCGTGCCTGCAGCAGCAGCAGCCAGCAGCAGCAGCCAGCAGCAGCCAGCAATGGCAGCTGCATCAGCTGCAGCGCCATGAGCCTGGAGACAGGTCGGACGACATCGTGCACCTAAGCATACGAGTCATGTAACAGCTGCCAGCTGGCATGCTTCAGTGCACCCTAGGTCATGCAAGAGCCGTTTCCCTAGGTCAAGCAATGTGGGACTGGCCCCGAGAGTCCTGACAAGCTGTACGTCTTGCACGGCTTGCAGGCTGCATCGCGGCTATCAGCTGCTGTCATGCGTGGGCGGCACCAGCTGCGCCCTCCTACACTGGCGGGAGCCAAGCAGCTGAGAGCCACTCCAGCCAGTGACAACAAGCCACGCACCTGCAAGGCCAACTGAAAGACGCAGTTGCTTGTTGCCTACAAGTGCTGTCAGCTGCGTCAGACACAGAGCGTGACCTTGTCAAATGTTAGTCGACGACTGACGCGTGGAAGAGATCGGGCCCCACCTGGTGACAGCCGCTCCAGCAGCGGGTACATCTCGTCAGGCTTGCGGCTCGTCTCTCGCACCTCAGACACCAGCACATCGCAGTCGACAAACCTGCAGCGGGTGCCCGGGGGGGGTGGTGGTGGTGGTGTGAGCGCATGCATGACGCGACAGGCTGCAGCACAGGAGCACCTTGTACATCGACACAGCATGGCATGCATGCAAAGGCGTGCCCGACATCCTGCCACCCTCCCGCATGCAAGCTCTGCTGCCTGCACCCACCGTCACACAACACCTGTGGACCTGAGGCAGGATACAAAGCAGCTGCGGCGGCAGCACTGCTGCTGCGGCGCGCACGAGTGGATTTGGCAGCGGTGGCGCCGTCCCCTGGGACGCTGGACCCTGCACCGCCTCCTATCTGCGCTTTACCTGTTGCCGTGCAAGCTGCCTCTCACACCCAATCAACCATGACAGCACTCCCTGCTCTCAGCCAGCGTTCAACCACGACAGCGCTCCCTGCTCTCAGCCAGTGCTCAAGCAGTGCCGAGCCGCAGCCACGCACTCGCAGAACGCAGGGTGTGTGCTCAACCACGCACCACGTCAACCGCTGGATGGCGGGACTTACTACTTTCGCGCTATTCTGACCAAAGCTGGAGTGGCAAGTTTCAGCAAGTTGAGTTGGTAAGCCTACCTTGCTTGCAACCCACCGCCTAATTAAAGACCGGCGCGCCCAGCACTGACTGCATCTGCACTACCGCAGTGCAGCACAGGCGCAGCGCAATGCAGCCCTAAAGGCAAGCGCAGCCAGGCATCAGCTGTGCGTCCACCTGTTGATGAGCGGGTTGCCCTTGTAGCCCACAAGGCAGTGCTCCTTGCTGTGGTTCAGCCAGTGCCCCGTGCGCCCGGTGCGGATGAGCCGCTGCAGGCTGTTGGTCTTCACCCAGATGAGCTCGTCGACGCGCCTGTACCCCCACCTGCCCAGCAGCTCACGCCCCAGCTCCAGCGCACGGCCTGCGGGGAGGGGCAGGCGGGGGCGCGGGCGGCATGGCGCGCACATGGCTTGGATCAGGACACAAGGCAGCGGTGCGGACATCAAGGTGCGACATCAAACGGTGCGGCTGGGGGTGCTTGACTACCCAGCAGCAACAGCAGCAGCAGCAGCAGCAGCAGCAGCAGCAGCAGCAGCAGCAGCAGCAGCAGGGGGACATAAGGCACGCACAGCGTATGACCGGCAGGGCAGGAGCGCCACAAACGGTGGGAGACGCGCATCAATGTGGCGAGTGAGGTGCAGCAGGCGTTGCTGGCCATGCGTCTTGCATTGGTGACTTGTGAAGCTGACACAGCGCAGTTTTGACTGCGATTTCATCCCTGAGAGGCTTGGCAGCTGGGGCGAGCCAAATACACCTGATAACTGCTCCTTACACAGTCCTGCTACATCCGTTGACCGCTACAGCCACAACAGCTGCAGCAGGAGTATAAATAACCCAAGTTGAGACGCAGTTTACCACCTACGGCAGTATCGTGCAATGACGTTGATCGCAAGGCATCTCAACAGGCACCCTCCCTGACCTAGTACAATCCATCTGCCAAGGTTGGGGGGCGTGGACGGCAGAGAGGCCTGCTGGATCATCGCGCATGAGCTCTGCCCCATCCTATGCATGTTGGACACCACATGCAGCTCATCATTTTGGTTGCGCAACCACACATCGGTGGTGCCATCGTCCTGGAGCTGTGCGCCACCCACGAGGCAGCACGTGCCTACCAAAGCCATAAAGCCTGGCGGCGACGATGTTGAGGCCGCGGAACACAGGCGGCCGACATGCCGCCCACACTCTTCAATGTACTTGGACTCCAGCATCTGAAACCAAACTGACAACCTTAAACCTCACCTGTGACCCACATGAAGATGACGCCATCGTCCTGCAGCTGCGCCACGCCCATGTTGAGCAGCTCGTGGTCGCTCATGGTCCCGTACGGCAGGTCCTGGTGGATCTCCCACGGCGGGTCCGTCATGATGACGCCAAACTTGCCCAGGATGCTGAAGTCGAAGCTGCGGATGTCACAGCGCACCCACTGCGGCTCCTGCAGCGCCTGCGGCAGCGCCGGCGGCCGCAGGATGCATGGCGCATTGAGGGTTGTTACAGAGTGTGACAGCAGGCACGATGCAGCAGACGGGGGTGGCGTGGGGCGGCGTGCGTGCTGGGAGGACGAGTGCGGCAGGCGGGGTGGCATGTGTGCTGGAGGGACAGGTCGAGGCCGACAGGTGCTGCAAGTTTGAGCGGCGGACGGCACAACAGAGGCAGCGGCGCTGCGGCAACACCTGCGGGGTGGCGGTGACACAGCCAACAGTCCCAGGCACTGAGCACCCAACGTTGGAGCTGACCCCTCCCTCATCTCGACCCCTGAACCACATCTGCCTGACAGCCTTGAGCCTCAAAGTCCCTTACAGTCGCCCACCAGGTGAGGTGCTGCGGCACCAACAAGCCTCCTGGGGCTAGCGCCTACGCCGTTCGCCAGGAACAATCACACACCTTGAACCCGCAAGATAACACCACAGCTTGTAGCATGTCATAACAACATACCGCATGCATCCCCAGACCTCGTTTGCTAGCGCCTACATCTTGCAGACGCAACCACAACCGCAAAGCAGACAATGTGACCACTGTAACAACTTTTGGCATGTCATAACACAAGTAATAGTCCAACGCACGCACCATGAGGTACTGTGGCACCACCAGGCCTCCTGCGCCCAGCTGCTGCCCTGCCGCCTCCTGCCCGGGCTGGTCGGGCTCCACATCCAGCTCATAGTGGACAAACCTGCGCCAGGCCCAAGCAAAGGAGGCCAACCAGGCATGCAGCTGCGAGGTCAAGCAGAGACCATGAGACCTGTGCATGCTGAAACTGCTCTGCAGATGCAATCACGGTGCAGCCAAGTTGGCACGGTTGTTAAACGCTGCAGCAAGCACGCAAGCCCTTGGTGTGCGCCGGCGCACGGCTGGGGCAGCGCCGCATGCCAGGCAGCACCATGCAGTGCGCAACCGCGTGGTTGCCGAGTGCGCGCGCTCGGCGCTGCTGTGTGTCTGCTCACTTGCAGCGGCGCACGTCCCTGCACGTGTCCAGGTACGAGCAGTTGCCCAGCGACTCGTCTGTCCAGGGGTACAGGATCTTCCTGCAAGCAGCAGCAGTGACAGCACGTCTTCGTCACAAGCTGCAGCAGCAGCAGCGGCAGTGACGGCACGTCCAGATTACGCGCTGCAGCAGCAGTGCCAGCGGGGCCAAGCTGCAAGCTGCTCGCCTGTCAGATCGCCCTCAATCCCCTGCTAGGGCATGGTGGCTCTGCCATCAGGCGGCCTCACACGCACACCCAACATGAGCTGTTCACCTCCACTGCCACTGCCAGCATGCAAACTGCAACTGCAACTGCACCTCCGCTGCCAGCATGCAAACTGCTGAAGTGAAGTGACATCTCTCTCTCCAACACCATGCGAAAAAAGAAGGAAAAAAGAAGGAAAAAAATAGGAAAAGTCAGCAGCCACGAGAGGTGCGGGGCGCCCACCGCTGGTGCAGCCTGGTGCAGGCGTGCGGCTGGCCCAGTGCAGCCCTGCAGGCCTCTTTGGTGAGGTGTGGGCAGTGCTCGCGCACAGCAGCGCCGCCTGTCTGGTACTGCTGCAGCTTCTGCTGCTCGCGCGCCGTCTTCCTGTCGAGCAGCTCCATGAGCTCCTCGCCCTTCTCGAGGCGGTCGCTGCGCGGTCGAGAGAGAGTGAGAAGGAGTGAGGCGGGCGATGTCACACTTACTGCCACTCAGTGGCACAACAGCGACGCGAAGTTCCCAAGGTACGGTGGACCGCAGGGCCAAGGACATGGAAGGCAGCTTGACTCAAGCACCAGACAACTTGAAGTGCTGAGCAGACAACCGACGGTGGATTGCAGCGCAGAGTGGAGAGTGGCGCATGGCACCATATAATGCCGCGGGCAGCCGTGGGTGTGCAGGAAGCTGGCAGTTGCCGTGTGGCTGCCACACACCGCTCCTTGACGCTCTTGAACTGCAGCAGCTGCGCCAGGTCGTCGCCCTGCTGGCTGTTGGTGCGCTGCCGCTTCGCCTTTGTGGGCCCTTCCATGCTGTCTGCATAGCCCGGCTGCTGCTGCTGCTGGCTGGAAAGCTGCTGCTGCAGGCTGCCCGGCTGTCCTATGTTGAAATCTGCCAGGGGGTCTGGCACGCCGCTGCACCTGCAGCACGGATGTTTCCGACGGACGTGAACAAGAGAAGCCCAGACGGTCTGGCTAGTCAGCAGGAGCGATGCCATGAACGCCATGAGGCAAAGGGCGCTGCAGCTGTGCAGACGCTAGTGTGCTGCTGGGTACGCCAGTGCTGCATTGGCATGCGCTGTGCAGGACACCTAGGCGGTCCAGGCGTCGAGGTGTTTCACCCAGCAGCACGCTAGGCATCACATGAGGCAACGCTGCTGCTGCTGCTGCTGCTGCTGCTGCATGCGTGCATGCTGCTGCAGCGTCACATGCTGAGGTGGCGGCAGTGCCCGGCGCCCTGGGCGCTCCCAGCTGCTGCGGCCACGGCTGCGGTCATAGCTGTGGCGGCAGCCGCAACACCAGGTTGAGAAAGATCGCATCCAAGACCTGCCGAGACAGACTAGCAGACCACACCCACTCACGTTGAGAGCGCGACGCGGTCAACGGATGTTACGATCAGCGTTTGAACGCCGTTCAAATCCAGCATGCGCACGCTGAGGGGCGAGGCCTCCCCCTGCAGAGCCAGCAGCGCCACCAATCGCGACAGGCATGGCTGCCGCAGCACGCCCAGGCAGGCGCGGTAGGCGGCTGCTTGGCTACTGGCTAGCAGCTGCAGCAGGAACAGGCACACACATCTCAACATAGCAAACGACAAGCAAGCTTGCTTGTGATGAGTATTGAAGAGTGCGCTGATACCAACAGCATGCGTTGACGCCCTAGTACAATGGCTGCTGTCAATGCAAAGCAGTATAATCAACGAAGGTGGCCGCTGGACTTGTCACTGCAGCGCAAAGCTGGCCAGTCAATTGCAGTTGCACAGCACCTGCTGCCTGTGTTGCAGTCGGTGACAAGCAAGCAAGCAAGCATGGTGTTTTGAAAAGCAATTGCGGCTGGTGGTGGCCACATACACACACAAGCTCATAGCATAGCTCACAATCGCCCGCAAGCACGCACCTTCTTGTGGAGCGCATCTGCTGGTATGGGCAACGTGCAGGCAGGGTCCAGCAGCTCTGCTGCCACCAGCTGCTGCAGTTCCTGCAAGGAGCCTGCTTCCAGGGGGTTGCCGGGGTCTGCTGCCGGGCCCAGTCCTTGCAGGACAGCCTGCGCATCGTGCAGCTTCTGCCTGGATGCTTGCCTGTCATAAAACTTGGACTTGAGTGCCTGCAAGTCTGACTTGATGCTGTGCAGCTCTGCAGCAAACGTCTGCTTCAGCTGGGCCTGGTCTGTAGCGTCTGCCATGGCTGCCTGCACGCTAGAGTGTTGGGCTCTTGTGATGGTACTGTGAAGGGGTCATATAGTGGTAGCATTGCCTGAGGCAAAGACCGCAGGTGATGTTTTATGTTGCTGCTGCTCCTGCTGCTGCTGTTGGATGATGTTGAGGACGCTGCGGTGTTGTACCGGCTCATAGATCTGATTTGCTGTTAACAAGACTTGGCATTGTGAGCATGACAGGTGCGGGCCAAAGCAGATAGCAGCTGATTCGAAGACCAGGGTATAAGAAGTGGCACTGCAAGCCTGACAGTGACAGGGGTCACCAGCTCACATGCATCGCATGGAGGCCCCCAGTCACCTCGAGCGCAGCACTTTGGTTGTGATATTTCTGTTCAAACTGTTTCCACGTTTCAATCATGGCATACCGGGGTTATGAGAGCTATGCCATGGGTGGATATGGGATGCCTGCTGCCCCCTATGGCTTCCCGGCAGCAGCACCCGTCGCTGTGCCGCCGTTCCCGGCACCTATGGGTGGCTATGGTTCAGATGAGTTGCGGACGGTGTTCATCACGGGCTTCCCCAACGACATCAAGGAGCGCGAGCTGAACAACCTGCTCAGGTTCATCCCCGGCTACGAGGCAAGCCAGATGAACTGGAAGAACGGACAGGCAAGCGAAATCTGTACCATTGGTTTGCTGTTGCGATCTGCACCAGCAGCAGCACGCCATACCTCACCCCAGCCACCCACCCATGCTGCTGCCTCCCACACCACTGCTGCACTGCACTGCACTTTCTTTCAGGCACAAGGGTTCGCCCTGTTTTGCAATGGTGGTGCTGCACGTGCTGCATGTGATCAGATAGCAGGACTCTGGTAGGCATTTGAGCTCCAGTACAGCAGCTGCAGTGCAGAGACGACAGCTATGTGCAGCAGCAGGCATGCAGTCTGCATTGCCGGCGGTCGAGTCGTTGCTCACACACTGCACATGCTAGCTTCGCAGCCACATGTGCATGCTGGTCATGACCTGCGCTGCTGCTCCTGCTTCTTCGCTGCAATCGCAGCTTTGACGACACTGTCAACCTGCGCGCTGAGATGGCACACAAGGTGTGCACCAGCCGCGGCTGTGTCACATCGCGGCACATGTCATCAGCACACGTCACGCATGCAGCCTGTAGAGTTTGGCGGATACTGAGTTCAAATGTAGGCTGCACAGCGCATGTCTTGTCACGCCTGCCACTGCTTCGCCCAGCACTCAAGTGCGCCGCAGCTTGCTTTTTGGGCAGTTGTGCGAGGTGCCTGCGGTGATGCACACACTTTCACTACCTTGGCTGTCCTCGCACCCTTGCATCACTGCAGAACATGTACATCAAGGACGAACCTGGCCCCGGCAGCACCGGCGGCGCCATCAAGCGTCCCCGCACCTCTGGCGGTTACACAGGAGCAAGCTCAGGTGTGCCAGCTGTTGCCAGCGCGCGTCTTTCAGCAGCACTTGTGCTCCCATCCCAGCGTGGCAGCACCATCACTTTCAGGGTCCTGTCTGCTGGGCTCGCCTGCATCCACACCCTTCATGCATCTTGTATTGAGCAAAGCCTTTTTTTATCTATATTGAAACTTCAGTCGAATATTCCTGAGTATACCTGACTGTATCTGGAAAAAATGGCACCGCATCATTGTGCTGCAGGCGGCGGCAGCTTTGAGCCGCTGAAGCAGCAGACCTCCGGGCAGTACGCTGCCGTGTCCAACACCAAGGACAACCCACCCTGCAACACGCTTTTCATCGGCAACCTGGGTGACACAGTGGACGAGGCGGAGCTGTCAGGCATATTCGCGTCACAGCCGGTGAGCCTCGCTGAGCAGGCTTTGTCGCATGGTGATCACGACAGCCAGCACGCGCAGTAGGCAGCAGACACCACAGCAGAGCACGGTGTATTTGGAAGCACAGCGGGTGAGTGGCTGTCTTTGACCTGCTGCACATAGCAGCAACGCTTCGCAAAGCCCCAGCAGCAGCAGCAAGCACGGCAGCCCTGCAGGGGCTGTTCGGGTAAAGCCGGTGCAGCTATTGCGTGGTCAGTGCGCTCGAGCAGCAGACATGTGATAAGCAACTGGTTGATTTGGCAGAGCAGTCATCCACTGCTCTAGGTACAGGCGGTTGGAGATGTCATCACTCTGCATAGCGTAACCGCTGCTATCTCTCTGTTGTACCCTGACAGCTGCATGCTGGTGCCTTTTGTGCTGCCTGCTGCTCGCCGTGGCACCTGTGGTCGTCGCCCGCAGGGCTTCCAGCAGCTGAAGGTGCTGCGCAGCTCGCGCAACATCAGCTGCTTTGTCGAGTTTGAGACCGTGGAGACAGCCATGCAGTGCCACAGCACGCAGCAGGTGAGGTGCACCCTTGCAGGTGGCGCTGGTTTGTGTCTGAGCTGCACAGCTGTGCGCGCCGCTGTGCACTGCAGCGGCTCTTCACACGATGCAGCAGTGCGCGCAGGGCTGGAAGTCCACGGTCCGGACAGCATCCATGCAGCTGCGCTCCTCCAAATCATAAGCAGTCCATCTGCACCTGCGTCTGCTTCAAGCAGCGGTCGCACCAGCTGCCATCACATCATCACGCTGCCCCGCGTCGTGTGCGTCACCGACCGTGCCTGTCCTGCAGGGCGCCGTGCTGCGCAGCAGCAGCAGGGGCCCGATCCGCATCCAGTTCAGCAAGAACCCCTTTGGCAAGAAGCGCGACCTCAACGGGCAGATGATCGACACCAGCCAGGGCGGCGTGCCTGTGCCCCCTGAGAAGGCAGCAGCGCTCAGCACGCTGTACAGCGGGGGCATCCCAGGCGCCGGCAGTGGCGCGTACGACGGCATCGTGCAGAACCTGCAGTGATGGAGGCAACGGGAGGGGTCAGCGACAGCAGGTGAGCAGGGAGGATGAGTGAGGTAGGGCGTGTGCTTGTCGCATGTTGAGCTTCAATGAGTGCACGAGGGTGGCAGCAGTAGCGTCATGTGCCTGAACGGCGCATGCACATCATGCAGAGCATGCGCAGGGGAGGGGTGAGCAGCACTTGCCTTTGCTGTGGACGTGCAGACCGCATCATGCCTGGCATCACACGCGTGCCGTTGTGCTTGCACTCGCACCCTGCACCTGCGCCTGCAGAGCCACACAGCACTTGCCATGCACTGTGCATGTTGCGCGAGGCATGGCATGGCACTGAGCAGCAGCACGGGCAGCCAGCATGGCCTGGCTGGGCATCTGCGGCGCATGAGCAGCAGCCGTGAAGCGCAGCAGCAAGCAAGGCATGCGTGCTGAGCGTGCGCGGCGTGGCTGTCTGCCACGTGCTTTGAGGCATCTGCTGCATGCCGCGGGCATGGCGTTGGCCATGCACACTTGGAGCACTGGGGCGCACATCAAGGCGCACTTCAAAGTTTGTGTCAGTAGCAGACTGATTGTCAGCATGTGCCGCATCTTTGTGGTACTGCACAGTGTGCTTGCTCTGGAGGGGCTCTTGTGTTGCGCACTGGTTGGCATTGTGGACACCGTTGTATTGCAGCATGCCGCTGGAGTCTTGCTGTTCATTCAACATTGTGGCTTGGGTCAACATTGGGAGTTTTGCAGCACAGCATTGTACAGGATTGGAGTTGTGCATGTCTGTTGATATTGTGTGGTAGGGCTGGTGTTGTGTAAGGGCAACATAAATCTGAAACAGGCTGTTTGTTAACACATGCAACGTTGCGTCGCACTGGTACTACCGCATTGAATTTAAGTTGTGCAGTGCGTGCTTTCCTGCAACGCTTGCGTTGGTGGACACATGTTGGATGTCAAAAGGAGCAGCACTCTAACGCAGCAGCAAAAAGGCAAGCAAGCCAGCAGTGTCTCCCTACACCTCCTGCATGCGAGGCTGCGTATGTAAGCAAAGCTGGCTCCACCCACTGTACTTTGGATGCTACACGACGGAAACATCGCCTGTTTTCGACCCAATGACAGGCTCATTGGGCAACCACCTAACCCATCAACCTTCACATTCTAAGCTGACACGGGGAATCAGAGAAGCAAGACTGGTTGCTGACATGTACTGCTACCACGAGTTAAGATACCAGCCCTGCCCTGCATGTATGAGTTGCGACAGCCTCCATCGCAAAGCAAAGATGGTACTTCACGGTATCATCGCAAAGCAAAGATGCAGCCTCCATCGCAGCCTCCATCGCAAAGCAAAGATGGTACTCCACTTCAGGATGTCCTTGTTGTGGTGCAGAAGTGGAGTCTTTGTCACACTTCATGTTTGATTGCCCTGCTACTTCTGCTCAGAGGGATATTATGTTTGCTGAGATCAGATCCCTGCCTGGTTGCGCTGAAAAGTTGCGCAGCAATTTGTCCATGGCTGATTCGTCAATCAAGGTGTTGCGTTTTGTATCTGATGATATTTGGGGCAGTTCTGGAAGATGTCGGATGGTGTCACCGTGTATTGCTGCTTTTCTTGTCAAGTCTTGGGATGTGCGCAATGCATGCAAACAATCTGGAGCAGTGCTCCCTCCTCTTTCCGCCCCAGTGGGGCGCGGGGCCGATGGCGCTGATGCTATGGCTTGAATGGGTAATATGATGATGATGATGATGATGGTACTTCACAGCCCACTGCCAGGGCCCACCTCTGAGGATTGTTCAACAATCAGCGTGGTTCGACAGAAACGCTTACAAACAGGGCAGAAGCGAACTTCTATAAATGTACGCTCACCCTTTAAGTTACGCATGAACATTTTAAATTTCTTACGGCAACATTGAACAGCTTGGGTCGAACAAGCGCCGGCAAGCAGCCTGCCTGTTGTCATAGCTGTGTTCGTACGTTTCAATCAACAAGCGCAGTATCTCGATGCAGAGTGCAAAAATCAGTAACTTTTATACATAAAAAGACAACTTGCATGTATGCATGTCTAGAAGAGGCGCTCAGAGTTGGCTCCCGTTCGGGTTCGCTGCGAACGCTGCGTTCCGGTACGGCACCTTGAGCTCCGCGGTGGTGGAAGTAAGCGCTCCTGTCAAGTGCCACAAGCTCTGTAGTTGTGTAAGGCCAGGTCACTGCAACTCCGAGGCGTGGTCGCTCATGTTATGCGTCTCGTAACACTTCAGTCGTGGCTAGGCCCTGCTGCTGTTTACCACATGCGCTATTGGCAGCACTCGTTTCATTCACAGTACGTTATATTTCAACACATTCCAGTATAATTTCACAGGACTGAACTTGCCTCAGGCACTACTAGTGCTGGGGCCCAGCAAGCTGTCGTTCCGTCGTGAGGGTTGTGGTACTTGTGAAGGTTTGTCGTACTTGAATTCAATTTCCTTTTCATTGTTTGGACGGTCGACGTCACCCGTGGATGCATCTGATGGACTGCTGTGCAGGCTCTTGTGGTGCCTGCTCCAGCCGACGAGTTTGTGCAGATGTCTTGAGCCCTCCGAGAAGTACTTAGTTGTACATTTAAATATCCCAGTCGTACGCACGAGAAATACTTAATTGGACATTTTGAATATCCCAGTCGTACGCACGGAGGCTGTAACACGCTGCCTACTATATAATACAATATATTGTACTGTGCTTGCAAGCAAGGCTTGCCTGATATCAGCACAGCCTGACGGAAGTTGGTGCTGCACATCATGCTGTGCATGTAACATTGCTGCTACTGCAAAGCTAATTCTTCCTGGCAGGGACCACGGCAGTGGATCACAACGTACATGGGGGCCCACAATTCCGGCTGGGTAATTCGATTGGCTGACCCAGGGCGATTCCACGCAAAGTAAATACGTAAATGCTTTTAATTGCCCCTTTATATACAACAGCTTGATGATATTAGCCTGGCAGCGCCCGTGTGCGCAGAACGAGCGTTCCAGTCAGAAGTCAATGGGACGCAATTCCGACTGTTGCCCCACCTGGCGAGCACAGCGTATTCCGGCAGGTGATCGACATGTAATAATCGAAACAATTGCTTTAAAAGTTCTTTTGGCATGTAGCAGTGATCAGTCGCAGATGCATGTTGCACGCGACATGACCTGCTCAGGTGTGCCTGTTGTATCGCTTGTGATAAAGGGTTCAAAGTGAGTTCGTTCTATGGTATAACAGAGTTGATTTCAGATGGAAATCATCGAGCGACGTGCTTGATGGTGTTGTTCTTGTGCCGGAGCAGTAGGCAAGGAAACACTCAACTGTGCATGCGGTTGGCGTGGCAAATAGCGCATTACTTTGGATGCAAGCCAGGAAAATTATTTTATACGTTATGAAACAGTTTTTAAGCGGTAGCAAGCCCTGAGGCCCTCGCAACACAGAATGGCAGTTTCGAACAGGCACGAGAGACGGGCCGAGAAAGCCACGTTTTCATTGCGTCACGCATGGCCCTGTCACAAACATCATATAACATTGATAACATACAAAACAGAATTGTGTCTCGATATCGGTCAACGCGCGCGCATTCGAGCCAATCTGGCTGCCCAGCCGGAGTTTTGTCCAGCCGGAATTGTGTCCCCCACTTGTATGCTCTTTTGCTTCAGGTTGTGCTGCGGCTTGTTACTTACTATGCTAGCTGCTGTAACGAGCGAATGGGTTTGGCGCTGGTGTTTTTCCTGAACTGGTAATGAGCCATATGCAGAGCTTGTGCTGCAAGACAAAACAACCCAACCACCTTGTACACAAGTAACTAGGCCTGCATCTTGCACTTGTGAACTGAGCACTCTTACATTGCTGCTGCTGCAGCATCCAGGCGGTGAGCATGCAATCCATTCATGCATTGGCGCGGGCACTGCTGGCAATGCAACCCACCGCACATCAAATTACACAGCCTGAGTGGCTGAACATATATATCAATTCAATTGCAAGTTGCTGGCAACTCAGCAAGACGCCAGCATAAGTTCTGTGGTGGCGGCAAGTCACCACTGTGTCAAGGGGTATAGCATGCACACTCACATGGCTAGAATGGGACCCAACAACTGCATCTCTGCAGGCACTGAAGACCTTCATCAAAGCTTGGTGTTTGACACAGCCACCAACAACCCCAGGTGCCCTGCCACGCAGCTGGCAGCCTAAGCAGGAGCAGCTGCTGTGTGCTTGCTCTTTTTTTCGAAAGAGTGCCGCTTCTTCCTGACGCCGCCGGCATCGGTTGCAGCTGGCGGTGTGCTGCTCGCACCCTGTTTCTTGTGCTTCTTCCTGACGCCGCCGGCAGCAGCCGCAGCTGGCGGTGTGCTGCTCGCAGGCTGTTTCTTCTGCTTCGTCTTGGCGGCGCCGGCAGCAGCCGCAGCTGGCGGTGTCCTGACCGCAGGCTGTTTCTTCTGCTTCATCCTGACGCCGCCAGCAGCCGCAGCTGGCTGTGTGCTGCCCGCAGGCCGTTTCTTCTGCTTCTTCCTGGCGGCCACAGCTGGCTGTGTGCTGCTCGCAGGCCGTTTCTTGCTGCCTGGCTTCTTGGCACCCCTGTCTCGTGCCTTGTCTCTGCCTGCATGTACATAAGCAGGCAGCAACACACACACTCACACACAATGCACTTGGACTCATGTAGGCACGACTGCATGTTTGATGTATGTTACGCAGGGGTATGATAGTCGCCAGAACAATGTGCATTGCTGTTGCATGCCTTTGTCGGCAGCTTTGCTAGCATACGCGCTGGGGCAACTCCAAACAATCGTGACATGACAGAGTGCGTGCAGAGGCTTCGCCCTATGATGAACAAATGTAAGGTCAAACATGTGCAGGTTGCACTCAGGGCACGTCAAGGAGAACATTGTGATGAAACAATTGCGCTGTTTGCATTTGTGTGCCGCGCCATTTCCCTCTTGCACGCACCAAATGCAGCGCCACCGTGGCAGCCCATCCTGCGCACCACCACCTGCGCGCCGCCCTCCAGCTGCAGCAGCTTGCTGTGCCTGCCCACGCTGTCAGTGAACACGACACCTGGCGCAGCAGTGACAGGACACAACAGCAGCAGGACAGCACATGACCAGTCAGGCCGTCTGTGGCAAGCATGGGGCCCTTAAGATGCTGCGCAACCTACAGAGCAGGCCCGTGCACCCGCGTTTGAAGCCACGCCCGAGTTCACCAGCACATGTTGGTGAGAGCTCTCACGAGGCTGGCAGGTTCAGCGGCCCATGCTGTTGGTGGACACGCAACGTGGCAGGGCGCAGAGGCACGGCGCGGGAGCAGCAGCAGCGCAACACCCACTCGGCCTGCCTGTGTCTCAGCAGCAGCACGCAGGGTGATATCTGCAGGCACAGCCAACTCCCCAAACTTGGCGACATATCGCACTTGCCGCAAGGCCCAGCGCTGCGCACGCCTGTGGCATCGCCACAACCTGCAGACACAGCTGCTCCAGCTGCTGGGACAAATCGAGCCAGTGACTCGGGCTCCAGCGTCACCCACACCTGCCAGCATGCCTGGGCTGTGCTGCATCCGGGTGTACCCCGAAGCTGAGCCCATCTCAGCCTACACACCTGGCAATGTTCCAAATGCTTCGTTTGCGGACCCAGGGTTGTCAAAGGCCAGCAGCAGCTGCGACGTAGAGCCCTGCCCATCGACCTCCTCCACCGCTGCTGCCTTCACCGTTGCTGCAGCTGCCACTGCTGCAATCCTTTTTCTTTCGCCTTCTGCTGCTGCAGCTGCTGCCTTGCAGCCCGCGACGAAGGCAGCGCGCACTGCTGCTGCAGTGGTGCCAGCTGGCAGTCTGTGCACGCACAGCTTGCGCAGTTGCTCCACGTCCACCTGCGCTCACACAACGCGCCGTGCACGATGCACAGTGCACAACGCGACCGCCATCCACCATTGACACTACTTGTGGGATTAGACGTCACCATGCAATGGTGTTGCACGTCAACACTGCGCACATCGTCCGTATTTGGGTGCGTCAGCTGAAGCCGTTTCTGGCATGCTTGCATCTGTAACATGCACCTGCTGTCCCAGCGGGGCTGATGATGCTGACCCCCTGCAAAGGGCTGCGCTGGGTATCCTGCTTGTGGCGACACAATGCAGTCTGGCAGTCGGCTGACGTGAAGCTTTTATGTGCGGTTTGGATCCAGCTAAGCGTCACACCTTGACTGCGGGTGGCGCCAGTGGCGGCGTGGGTCCCTGGTCACTGACGAGCCGCTCCAACTCGGCCTTGACCAGCGCGAGCGCTGCTGATGCGTCCTCGACAGAGTCGTGAGGCAGCTGCATGCTGCCGCTCTCGCCGCGGAGCTGCTTGCCCAGCACCTCCTCAGCCAAATGCGTCAGCGATGGCGTGGCGTGAGTCAGGCCCCTGCAGGGAGTCACCGCCGCCCGTTTGTAACAGATAAATGACATGTTGTACAACAAAATGGGTGACACGATGCCCACACATCAGCGCACACGCAGGCAGACATGAGAAAGGCGTTCTCCAGTGCTGGTGACCAGCCGCACAGACAGGGCCTTGCTTTGACCAGCGAAGGCTGTGCACAAGCGACTGCATACACCCCTGCAACAGCTGCAGCCAATGCGCTCCTCCGCTCACTTGTATTTAAACAGCAGTGCTGTGTCGATCACTAGCCCGTGGTCCAGCTGCAGCGCCCGCAGGTCGTAGTGCAGCGAGTGGCCCACAAGCACCGTGCCCGGCTGCAGCAGCTGCGCAATGCGGGCGGCAGCAGCCGCGCGTGTCGTCGTGACGCCCTGCAGCTGCTCAGCCGTGATGCCCGTCAGCTTGGTGCGGTAGTCAATCACCTCCCCACTGGGCCGCACCAGCTCCTGCACACGTCCACCCCGGCGGCGGATGCAGTGCGGAGCAGGGGGGACACTCGTCAGCGCAGTCGCGCAGCCCGCTCAGCTGGGAGCCGGCTCGGCTGTACTGCAGTACAGTTGGGAGCCTCCAGGGGAGGCTGCAGCAGCTCCTGCAAACGCCAAACTGGGCACAGGCCCATGCAAAGCACAGGGCAGCATCTGCCGCACTGTCTGTCGGGCAGCAGCAGCGCAGTCGGAGCAGCTGCAGCAGGCACGCTCTGCAGGCTCCCTCTTTGAGTTGACAGGTCACAGCTCGCAGCCACTGCAACCCCGCCGTTGCACCGCACGCGGCAATGCACAGCTCCCCACAAGGCGCTCGTGACGCGCTGCGGTGCACGTTGCAAGCCACGCACCAGCCACCCTGGTCCCCGTCTGCTACTTGTAGCAGTTCAAGTTACCAACTGCGTTGCGCCGTACACGCGTTCAAATCCTGCGTGAACCACAGCAGACCTGACGTCGTATGTGCCGTGGTGCACGACGGCTCCACGCGCCACGCCCGCCTCGCCGCACCTTCATGACTTGGCGCCCCTGCTGATCAACGACAGCCACCTGCAGCAGCTCCTTGTCGTTCGTTGCTGTTGCACACATCTCGCAGTCCAGCGCCAGCAGCACCAGCGGGTGCTCAGGGTCATCCAGGGACGCCCTGCGGCAGCCGCCACGCGTCGCAAAGGGAACACACGGAACAGCAGAACGCAGCCGCCATGCGTCGCAAAGGGAACACAGGAAACAGCAGAACGCCGCCGCGATGCGTCGCAAAGGGAACACAGGGAACAGCAGAACGCAGCCGCCATGCGTCGCAAAGGGGCCACAGGAAACAGCAGAACGCAGCCGCCATGCGTCGCAAAGGGAACACAGGGAACAGCAGAACGCAGCCGCCATGCGTCGCAAAGGGAACAGCAGAGCCCAGTGATTCGCACACACCGCCGCTCTGTGCTGCGCTGATCAGGCAGGCAAGTGCAGGCTGGGCGTGGTGCCAAGGACACAGGCATGGCATTCCTGCTGAACAATGCTTGAATAGCAGCAGGAGTCGTGTGCGTCGTTGTGCATTGGCGGCGCCGTGCTCTGCGTGCTCACCTCGGCGTGCGTGTCCAGCCCTTCCCGTACGAGGCGAAGTTGTACTTCTGCCAGAAGCGCGTGTGTTTCTTGGTGCGAAGCACAAGCGACATGATGCCAGCCTGGCAGCAGCAGCAGCAGCAGCAGCAGGCTGAACAGCTCCAACATAGGATCGTCCCCCGTGATGACAGGAAGGGTGCATGCCTGCAGGCAGTGCTAACTGCCAACCTTGCGCAGTGTGTACAGTAGCCTGGTGCTGCTGCCTGGTGCGGTACCCGCTGCTGATGACGCACTGCAGGGCGGCTGCTGCTGCTGTACCGTAGCGCCACGTTCTGCTTGTCACCAGGAGTCGCACCTGCACAGGGTCGGCGGGTGCTGCTGCTGCTTCCTTGTAAGCCTTTTCCAGCGCCCGCAGCTGTTTTGCCTCCTGCAGCCACAGCATTCACAATGGTCAGCCGGCAGCAGCCAGACCTCCATATGCATTTGGTGATTTGCGGCATCTGTCTCGCTGAAAATGCTGTGTACGTACGCCCCCCTTTATCGTGTGCTCTGCTTCACCAGCAAGTATGTCTGCAACGCACTCTACAAGGCTGGTGGCCCAGCGGGTGTCAACAGCATGCTTGCAGCACAAGTCCTTTTGCATCTGTCTTGCCATGCCCTGCAGTGAGTGCAGCGTGCTTGTTGCCCACCTACTAACTTGCAGATGGTTTATTGCTGAATATTACCTGTGCAGCTGTGTGCTTTTTGCACTTGACATGTGGCCGGGCAACATCTGTAACCACCGTCACCAAATGCATGCAGCGACTTAGTAACACCCAGTACTAGAACCGCAGCGTACGGCACGACTAGTGTTATGTGCTGTTCTATTGTCTGGCTTGGCCATGTTTGACCCAGCTGGCAAGCAGCTGCACGCAGTGTTGAGCAACATTGACTTCAGCAAAGTACTTGGGAGTCAATTACTTGGCTAACGGCGCCTAGGATGCCCTGTATTGTGCGCTCATGGTTGTGCGGGGTTCTGCTGCACGTGCAAGCTGGAGGGGGACGCATTCACATCACCCACCTCCTTGCGCTGCTGCACCCATGGCAGCACCCGCTTGAGCAGTTTTGAGGGTTTCCTGGCTCGACCAGCTCCCTTGCTGCAGTCCTGGACCGTGCCCTGTAGCTGCTAAGGCTTGCCAGGAACTTCGCCAGGCGCTGCTCAGTGTGGTACTTTAAGCTCTCCAGCCTGGCGTTCGGCTCCACGGACTGCACGCACGTTACAACGCAACACTATTGTAGTCAATTGTCATGGCCTAGGCCTGCCAATGCTAAGCCATCTACGCCGCCCAGGTGATGCTGGCAGGCTCACAATCAGTTTGCCATGGTGTAACGTCAGCTTGCTGCAGCGCTGCCGCCGCTGCTGCTGCCAGAAGCACTGTCCGGCCGCGCTGCAAGGCTCAGAGCTTCCATTCGCACCACCAAAACTGCCTTGTACAACGTGCGGGGTTTCAAGCTCACCCGCAGCCAGTCCTGCCAGCCCCCATTATCTGTCACCAGCTGCGACCTTTGTGCAACCTTCACGGCGCCGAAAAGCACCGATTTGTATTGAGCGATGTCAGATTATTTCATAGCGATGAGACAGCTGACGCGACAGCCTGATAGTTGCACCGATGCAGCAACAGCGTGTAAGGTCGAAAGCACTTCAATTGGGAGATCTGGCTCGTTCGCACACCTTCACCCACAATCTATGCAACAACCGTGCACGTTCTGGCGTTCTATATGGTTTCCCAACTGGGGTTTTGGTACTGACTGCCGACACGGCAGGGTCACAGCATCACACTGCAGCAACGGCACACAGCAGGCATCATCATGCCTGCTTGCCCAGCCTTAGTCAGCAGCCACAGGCGCCACCTCTGGCTGCTTCTGTCCCGACACATGACCTTTCTAACCACACCCAAGTTGGGTGAGCTGCCAGGCCATGCTGCCAGGCCATGCTGCCAGGCCATGCTGCCTGGCTGCTTGTCATTGTAAAGGGCCTGTTTGCTTGTAATATATAGGACACAGCACTGCATGCACGCTGCTGTCAACACCTACTATAACTCTTTACTAACAGGGCTCGTGCTGCGCTTGTCTGCACAGCCACACAGAACATCTGTACACATCTTTGACACATCGTGCAGCCCAGCAATGTAAGGGGCAAATGCTGAGCTCAGGTGCTGCTGGCCCCACACAAACTGCCAGCATGGGTATGTGATGTCAATGGACATGATGCGTGCCTGCTGCAGCAGAACGCTAAAGTACACAGCTGCTGCTCAGTTGTCGCCTCGTGCACCAGTTTGTCCAAGCACCGGCCAAGACACGACAGCACAGCAGCAGCCATGCCTGCTGGCAATCGCCGCCGCTGCATCATTCGCCCGACCTGCAAAGCACAGGAAAGCAGCAGGCAGGCAGGACATGCAAAAGCTTGTGTCAGGCAGAGCAGTACTGTTCACTGCTGTCCGGCTGTTGTGGTGCAGTGCGTCAAGGTGTAGCAACCAGCACCTGTGGAGCCCCATCGCGTCTCGCTTGCCTGCTAGTATCCTGCAGGCAGGATTGTACTGCATGCCACACCACATATTTCATGTAATCCGTATATCAAACACACCGCCTGCAAAGCACAGATGTTCACATTTCACAAGCGCCGCCTGCTGGGAAAGAGACAACCGAGCTCGCGCATGCGCAGCCACAGATTCAATGCAGCTGCTGCAGCGCACCGTGGCAGCCCCTCTCCCGACTTGACCAGCTCCTGCAGCTTGCTGCTCACGCCCGACGCATCCAGCCCCTGCACTGACACTGACTTTTCAACACCAAAGTCTGCAGCAGCAGCAGCAGCAGCCGTAGGACATGGTCATCAGCATTTAGGCAGTGACAGGAAGCATGCGCAGGCCGTGTCGGAGCACACAGCACCGCATGCATGCCTGTCTGTATGTAGCATGCTGCTGGCGTGTGCTGTCAAGGTCACCCATGATGTGACAACAGCTGCTGGAGTTGCCATCGTCGCTGCTGCATAATGGCGGCAAAGTCAATGCCTGTGTTGGCAAAACAGCTGTACCCAGGACTGAGCACCACAGCGGCTGCATTGACCACACGGCACCAGCAGTTGTTGTCAAAGCAGCACCAGCAGCACCGCTAGTGGCTGCTCGTTGCCGCCGTTGCAAGGCTGAAAACGCCTTCGCCCTGTCTTTGCTGCCATCCAACAAGCTCAACGCCCTGCTGCTGCCGCTGCTGCCGCTGCTGCTGCAGCCACGCACCAAAACGTGCTATGAGCTTTGCTTCTGTGCCTGAGCACTCCCGTACAAGGATGGGTGTGTCTGGGTTGGCCTTTTTGAGCTCAGCATAGCTGCCCAACACAAAGTCCCTGCGGCATATGTACCAACACACAAACGAACAGCACAGTTGTGGATGCTGTCATGTTTGGGGTGCAGCGGTACACAGGCTGTGTCAAAGGATGCTGCAAGGGCAGGGCTTGCACAGCACAGCTGGCAACACCTGCAACATTGCATGGATGCCACTGCCAGGAGCTACTAGGCAGTCAGTGACCGCTTCATTTAGTAGCACATCACAAAAATTAGCACACTTCAATGCATAATACATCCCAGAAAGCAGCACACTTCGCACCTAGCTCCCTTGCTTGCTGCGGAGGTCTGGCACAGCTGAATCCTACAGCAAGACAAGCACTACCGGTATGTTTCACGATACATAGTGGGCTAACGAGCACCAGTTGGTGTCCAATGGTTGCATGGAGTCAAGCTGCTGCTGCAGCCCACAGCAGTGCAGTACTGTGCACCTATCTGCAGGGGAGTTGCTGCTGCTGCTGCTGCTGCTGCTGCTGCTGCACTGCTACTGCTATTGCGACTGCTGCGGCTGCTGCTGTGAAGCTTGCAATCTCTGAGTAAAAAATGTAAGCTAGGTGCTACTGGAAGGCAGCTTCAGAATTTCGTGCTTTACAGCAAGGAAGCAGACTATGCCTCCTGTTTACCTCAGTTCCTGCACTGCCTTTGCGAGGCCCTGCTTCCACGCCATAGCCGCACTGCAGTATCTAAAAGGTTTAATTGTGTTGTTACGTCAATGTACTGGAAATCCAGTGGGATCGTGATCCTAGAGCGTGATCTGGTGGGGCGAAGGGGACAGCTAACAGCAAGTGGGTGTGATGGGTGGATTAAACATATTTAATTGGCCTGAGCCAAGAACGGTGGATACTGGCATCGCTTGAACAAGAGGGAAATGACAGCCTTTCAAACTTCCATGTTGGGTGACACATGTCAGGCATGAACGTGCATGCCCACTGATAGGTATCGTCGATGCTGCATGGCTTTGAAGGGTTCTGGATGCTGCAAATATCTTGAATACTCACCACCTCAGCATGGTGACGTGCTGTGATATTGCTGAAAGTAACATTCAACAAGTAGTCCTGAGTGTGACATGGAGCAGCAGTGCTGCCAAGCTGCTGCAGGAAGACGCACAAAAATATGCAGGTCCACGAAGAACACGTACGTGTGCTGCATCTAGCCCCTCAATGTCTTGTCACATCCTGTGGTGCTTGTGCAGCTCAGCTGCAGTGCAGCTCAGCTCAGCTGTTGCTGCAGCAACAGCGTTGCCGATAGGTCTGAGCCGAAATCCTTCACAACGCCTGATCTGGGGCCTCGTTCAGGCTGCTTCATCGGCAAACAAGGAAACCAGCCCCATACCCTGCAGCAGCAACCGCAGCAGTTGGTGCCTCTTGCCAGAACCCAGTTCTGCTCTGTTTTGAATCATGAAACTGCAGTTACGTCGGCCATACTGCTCTTGTGAACGCCCGTGCAAATATCAGCTTGCTACATCACCACACTCGTCGGACTGATGTTACAGAACAGGCAGCATGACGACAGCATGACAAGCCAGAGGCAACCTGAGTCAACATGTGCCATTCAAGGCAAAGCTGCTGCCGTCCAGGTTGATCCGTTGGCAAAAAACGCCACTCAGACAGCATCTCAACACATAAATCATCATCTGCTGCTGCTGCTGCTGCTGCTGCCGTGCTGGCCCAGGTGAATGCTGCGCTGCAGCGTGTGCTGCCTCAGCTTCACACCTGCCATCATCAGCAGCCGCTGCGATGCCACATAACTAGCATCCAATTCACTGGTGGCCCCAACACTAAACACGGCCTGCTGCTTGTGCTGCTTCGCCTGCCGTGGACTCAAGCTTGACTGCATAGACTGCTGGAGCTGGTCTGCCACACTTGTTGCTGCATCTTCGCGGCAAGCTGCGCTGCTGCCACAACATGTGTGGCCGCGGCCTTGGCTGCTGCTGCCCCTGCCACTGCTTAACTCTGTCTCTTCCAGCGCGTCTACTGCTGCCTCCTCTGCTGCTGCCTCTTCCATGGTGCCCGGCCGCTTGCCGGTAGGCTCAAGCTTGGCCTGCAAGCAGCAGCAGCAGCAGCAGTAGCAGCAGCAGCAGTAGCAGCAGCAGAGCCACAGGCACATCAGCATACCAGAGAGCAAGTCTGAACCTGCAGACAATTTGCAGGCATATTGAGAGATGCACTGCCGCTCCATGGCCACGTTTGTGTGACACAAGGTGCAGCACATTGTGTGTGCACACATGCCGTCAGCCCATGCATGGCCCAGAGTCTGCATGGTGCCCTGGTGGCTGTGCTGCCCTCACCTCGTGGTACACCACCTCGCGGATGCCTGCCTGGATGAGCAGCTTGGCGCACTCGTTGCAAGGGAACAGTGTCACATAGATGCGCTGGCAAGACCAGCAAGAGCAGGAGCAGTAGGAGAGGCGAACACAGTGTTAGCACAGCAGCGCAATGCGTACAGCAGATGCCCTGGCAGCTCCTTGGGCGTGTCTGAGCTTGCCAGCACATCCGTGCATGTGAAACACACCAGTTTCCGGCAGTGAAATGGATGCAAGCAGGACAATCAGTCAGCACACCTGCTTCCAAAGTGTATTAGGGTGTGCACAGGGAACAGAATGCCTTCTGCACTGCAGCCAGCATCACTCCACATGCTTCAGTAGGATGCAAGCACTGGACCAAGAGGGCTTACCGCGCCTGTCACATGTGCCTGGTTCTTGTTCAGCAGCGCATTGGCCTCTGCATGCACCACCTGCACCAGTGTGGCAGTTGCAACAAGTTCCCAATCTACGATACCTTGCGTACACTCATATGTCACACCATGTAAGTCAGTTCAACCGCATGGTGTACACGGCCATCCCTGATCATGTTCAACACAGAGCCGCCGACGCACATTTGTTGCTGTAACACAAGCAGTCCAGCGACCCCGTGGACTGTGCAGAATGGCAGCGACACAGCACACCACGAGCACATGTGTGGCTGGCCACTCAATCAGCAACCCGACATTGTTATCAGCGCTGGAGAACCATTGCAGCCTCAGACTAGTCGGCTCCCCCTCAGCAAGCAAATCGACACTGCAGCCACACCACTGCACACTGCAGCGAGCCCGCGCTCACATAGGGGTACTTTGTGTCCAGGATGCTGCCTGACTCCGCACGCTTGGCCCAAGGCAACCTGCTGTCGGCACAGCCGCGCGGGAAGCCGTTGTAGCCAATGCTGAGGATGATGTTCTCGTCGTTGACAATGCAGGCGCCAACCTGCATACAAGCAGCAGCAGCAGCAGCAGCAGCAGGCACTCACTGTGATGGTGCTGTTACAGCAGACTGGGTTCACTAGTGCAGGCGCTGCATGGCACCACCACTGACACTGCTGCCAAGCGGGACTTGGGCCCCCACTGTTGCAGGAGTGCCTTCACTGCACACAACATCACGGCGATGTTTCAGTACCCGCCGCAGCCACTTGGGCTGGTGACCGCTGCAGCTGCTGCCTCTGGGCTGCCTGCTGTGCATTACCTGCTTGTTTGGGTCCTTTGAACGCTCAGCACTGAGGAAGGCCACAGCCATGAAGTAGTCATCCCAGCACAGGTAGCTGCAGCAGCAGCAGTGGCAGCAGCACCACCATGAATAACATGCACATCTGAGCTGTTCTCACAGTGCTGGTGCACAGGGTTGATGTGGTGCATGGAGGAGCGGAGAGCAGCTGCAGGTCGGAGGTGGCCTGGCAGCCAGGTGGAGGTGTAAAACAGGCAGGATCGCCACGTGGAGACAAGCTTCGATGCATGACAATCTAGCGTCCTCTGCCTCAGGGTACATCAGCATGTACACAGACTCACGTATGCCTTGGTCGCACATCATATGGGTTTGGCCGCTTCTGTGGGTTGATGGGACTAAAAAGCGCCACATCTGATGACGGTGCCTGCTGCTGCTGATGCTGCTGCTCCTGCTGCTGCTGTGTCTGACACGATTGGTTCTGGTGTTGCTGGTTGTGCTGCAGCTGGTCGTGGTGGTAGCCTGCCACACCTGGCAGGGTTGGTTCTGGGGTGGAGCACGATGCCCTGGAACGCACATCTGCAAGACACGCTGATGTTGGCCTGTCCTCACCACGCAACTGCAACTTCCCGCTGTGCTCTTGTTGATGTTGTTGTTGTCGTTGCTGCTGCTGCTGCTGCTGCTGCTGGTGCTGCTGTTGGTAGTACTTCGGCAGCATGTAGGCTGCTGCAAGGCCGGTGAGCGTGCACGATATGGCAGCAGTGCTGACCACCAACGCAACCGTAGACAGACGGTCAGTTGACATTTTTATCAGCCCCGTGGGAAGTTGCTGCTACAAAGGCCTGCTGCTGCTGCTGCCTGTAGCCTGCGTGCCAGCAAGCAATTTCAAATATGTGCAGCAATGGCCGGGGTTGACTAAAGCACACTCAAGCTGTCGGTGCGCCACAACCAGATGAAACACACGTATCGTGTGTCACAAAGCGCTGGGGATGCAGGGACAGGATCGGCAGGTTACGACAGTGTCTGGTGCAGGAGGGAAAATTTCCTGTGCGGGCTGAGCGCGCACCTGCAGGTGCATTTGGCAAAAAAAGGCTCCATGTCTGTTTTGTTAATGGACTCGTGCATAGAACATACACACTAGTGGAGGCTAGAACCAAGAACCTGGGCTGACTGACAAATGCACCGCAACAGTGCGGAGGTTTGCTCCTCTGCAAGGGTCAGATCAGTGCCTGAATGCCGCCGTTTTGGATCACATATATTTTTGAGTGGCACCACTTGCCCGATCACACAAGTATAAGGCAAGACAGGTCAGAGCTGTTCTTTGCCTCGTCGTCATGAGGGGACCCAATGTGATTTACGTTGGCAATCTGCCCAACGATATCAAGGAGCGGGAACTTCAGGAGCTGTTCGAGAAGGTGCGCTCATACGTGCCTGGCAGCAGCACAGGCTGCCCACCCGGTCAGCCCCTTGAGACGCTGCTGGCACACTGTTTTCAAGCTTGATTACTCTAATATTGTGCGCTGCTCGTGGCGTGACGAACAACTCGCGCTGAGCTCTCGCTTGCTGCTCCCGCAGTTCGGCAGCATCCGTGCGATCGACATCAAGATCCCACCTCGCCCTCCACCATTTGCATTTATTGAGTTTAATGAGGCCAGGTGAGACGCACCGGCTGCGGCAGGCTAAGCCACGGCCTTAGTTGACCAGCAGTAGGTGTTTCCCTCTTCTCCTGCCCTTGCCCAAACAGGCTTGTTGCAGCTCAGTGTGGCCTCATCTTGGTGATCTTCTTCTTGGCTGCTCCTGCAGGGATGCTGAAGATGCTGCGCAGGCTCGAGATGGCTATGATTTCTATGGCACAACACTGCGAGTTGAGCTGGCCAGGGGCGGCAGGCCCTCAGGGGGCCCACCACGTGGGGTTGGGGGCGGGGGTGGTGGTCCGCGTGGGCCACCGCGTGGTGCACGCGGCGGCTTCCGTGTGCTGATCAAGGGCCTTCCTGCCTCAGCCAGCTGGCAGGACCTCAAGGTGCGCGCGGCACACTGCAGGAGTGTTGCGCTTGGTGGCACTTGATTCTGCTGCAGCGCCATGACAGCACATGATTTCACTCAGTCTCAAGCCTCTTTACCTCTCCTACGTGCCTCTATTCTTCCTGAATGTGATGTGAACCCCATTCTGATGTAAATCCACAGCAATCCTCTTGGTTGTGCTTGCAGGACCACTTCCGCCAGTACGTCAAGCCCGCCTTCACTGACGTGTACCGTGACCGTGGCGAGGCTGTCGGCGTGGCTGAGTTTGAGACGCTGGATGACATGCACTACGCCATCAAGAAGCTGGATGACACAGAGTTCAAGAACCCTTTTGAGAAGAGCTACATCCGCCTGGTGGAGGTGCGTGCCGTGCTGTTGTGTGCTAACAATTTCGTCATTTTCAATAAGCGTCAATATATCAAGTAATTTTGATTGGGGATCTACACTGGAAATGCACAGCTTGATGCAGTGGGCATCAGCCCCCGGGATTTATGCCGCATACCAGGCGCCATATGCTTGGGGACCAGGAATTGTCACACACACCCATGTCTTGAGCATGCAGCTGGTTTCACATCTTCCTTGACGGCTGGCTACTAATATGGGCTGCTCTGCCGCCACGTGTATGACACGCGTGCTTGCAGGACAACTCTGGCGGTGGTGGCGGTTATGGTGGGCGCGGAGGCGGTTATGGAGGAGGGGGCGGCTACGGGGGCGGCGGCTACGGCGGCGGCGGCGGTTATGGTGGCCGTGGTGATGACTACGGGCGCGGCCGTGACGACTACGGCGGCCGTGGTGATGACAGGGACCGCGGACGCAGGCGCAGCCTAACACCCAGCCGCAGCAGGAGCCGCTCGCGCAGCAGGAGCAGGAGCAGGTGAGGCCGCAGGGGCCCGGGGGAGAGGGCAGCACCGGATGTGTGAACCCAGCCACTATGCTCTGCAGCAATGGCAGGCACCGGCGGCTGCGGGTAAGGCTGAGAGTCATACAGGGGCCCAGAGGGTGTGACAGCAACGTAGGGGTGTGGCCAACACCAGCGCTGCTTAGCCAAGCCAGCATATGTACTGCCGTGTGCCTCCTGCAGCTGCCTGCATGGAGCAGCCTGTGTGGCCCTAACCAGCGCCTGTTTCACTGTCCGCTGTGGCAGCTGACTCAGTGGGCTGGAGCGTGCTGGGTGGCCGGCTGTTTGGGGCTGTTGGGCTGGATCGCGGCGCTGTGGCAGCAGACGGCTGGACAGCAACGCATTGCTGGATTGGCCTGGATGTGTGGGCCTGACGCTCCTGTAGAAGTGCTTGCTCAGCCATGGAGTGGCGAGAGGTTCATCTTTGCGGGCTCATGGCGACCGGGCTGGATGTGTCATCGCATTGGTGCTGGAGCTGTGGCGGTTGGGTTGGTGTGCCGATGCATGTGTGCTGCCTGCAGCGCATCAGAAGTAGTGGTCGTGCATTTGTGTCGGCTGCACATGTTCTGGTCGTGATCTTCATTCATGGTGTGCATGTACATTGATCCTGCGAGCTGCACACGTGTCATGTTTTGCTGTGTGCATGCCGAGTTTGCCATCTGCATAGCACAGTGTTGTTCTGCATGCAAGCACTTCCACTGTTTGCAGCTGCCCATTGCCGTGCAGCTGCCCGGCCTGCCTCCTCTTGCTTTGCTGTGTGGCCGGCCCCTCCTAGCTGGCGGCGGTGGCGTGGCATGCTGGACACTGCTTGCTCTGGGACGCGCGGCTCCGGAGCAGTAGCTGTTGTTCCGGAGACAATGGGCGGCTGGGGCTGGGTCGCTGGTGTTGGGGGCGTCATGCAGCCGTCATTTGTGTACTGGTGGAGTGCTGGTGGAGGGCTGGACATCAAGCCTGTCTGCTGCATAGGAGGGAGATCCAGGCGCTTCTGTCGCTGGTGCCGGTGCTGGCTGGATAGGGCTGTGGCGTCCCGGGAGTTGGATGCGCACCTGCCGCTGGGCAGCAACGGGTCGCCACGAGTGGACCATCGGGCACAGGGGGGCGGCGCCGTGCATTACAAGCAGCCAATGAAGCCTGTTGCTGCAGCAAAACCTTGCTGGCAGCTGTGATAACGCAGTGATGCTGATCTTGCGCAGAGCAGTGGGCGATGCAGCAGTCCCGCTGACGGCACTCGCATACATCTCACTTATTTTTGCTTGCCCCGGCTGTCTGTCTGTCTTGGTGTGTGTGTGTCTTCTTCGTCTCTGTTGCAGGTCCCGCACCAGGAGCCCCGTGCGCGACGCGAGCCCTGCCCCACGCCGTGCGGTGTCGCGCTCCCCTTCACGCAGCAGGAGCAGGTCCAGGAGCAGGTCCAGGTCCAGGAGCAGGAGCCGCTGAGCAACGCAGCTGCACAACAAGCAACGCAGCCGGTGTGGGCTGTGGCTCGTGTGTGTGCGGCTGAAGGCCAGCCTGCTTGGCTCAGGGGGGAGGGGCAGGGGCTGCCAGCAGCATGTTGGCAGCTTGCCTGCAGCTGACACGTGTGCTGTCGCTACGTTGTGCTTACGGAATGAGAGGAGCCTCGGCGCTGCCCTATGCTTGTGTCACGTTGCTTGATGTTGGTGATGAGTGTCTTGTCTGTTAGGTTGACTGGCAAGAGCACGCTGTGAGCTTTGGGTTATGCTTGCTGGGCAACCAGCAATATCATTTAGGGCTCACAGGCTGCTGCTTGTTACAGACTTATGTTGACCTGCAATGGTGCAATCCATTTCTGTTGTGTTGATTACCAGGCACACCTGCACGTGCATACTTGCTTTGCATGCGGTGCTGTGTCCTTTCACATGCTGTGAGGGCGGCTCAGCTCAGTTGTCAATAGGTGTCATATATGCTTAATTTGTTATGTTGGTTGCGGCAGCCATGTCCAGCAGTGTTGCTGGGCCAGTGCATTGTAACAGCCGTTGACGTACATAGGGGCAGGCGCTGTTCAATTCTCCGCAGCGCAGCATGCTCTGCAGCCCTGATTTTGTGTGTCATCATGCATGGTGGGCGGGGGCCCATGTCGGCATGTGAGTGCAGCGTCTGCTGCATTGTGTCCTGTGTGATGTCAAGAAGAAGCACTCTAACGCAACAGCAAAGGGCAAGCAAGCAAGCAGTGTCATCCTACCCCTGCATGCGAGGCTGCGCATGTAAGCGTGTGATGTGGTGTCTCATGCGGCGTGCGTGCGATACGTGCTGTCTTGCAACCGTTTTCAATGTGCATCATCATAGCAATGTCAGTGCTGCATTTGTTGCATTGTGCTGTGTAATTCGTGCTTCCTGCAACCCTTTGCCAATGTGCATCAGCTCCAGCGTCCGTTTGCTGGGCCGCACTAGGTGTCACCAGCCAGGCAGGGTTGGTGGGCACATTTTGAGCCCCATCGCCTTGTATGGGGGCGCAAAACTGCGTGTTAGCGATAATTGGCAGGTATCAAACCGTGATCCTCAAGCCTGTTCCTGCCTGCTGCGCACTCCACCGGTATGTTTTGTACTACGACTTTCCCCGCCCTACTACAGGCCCTGCGTCCTATTCCAAGCTCTACAATGCGGGTCCAAATGAAAGCTGTAGTGCATGAATAGGACGCTGTGCAGAGTACAAGTGTACTACGACCACCTCTGACGGGAGGCCATCGGGACTCTCCATGCCACCGGCTGTTGAAGTATCGCACCAGCTCCAGCCGTGAGATCCGCATTGGTGTCCTTTTAATAGTCTCAATTGTGCCAAGTATTCCCTATCATCCAAGTTCAGGGCATGCTGACGAGCAACAGTCCATGCCATGGGCCTGAACAGCCTCCCGTTGCCAGGTGAGCGTAGCACCGCATTCATAGAGCGTTGAGTGTCATTCTAGCACTCTGGTATGCTAGTTCAGCATTGAACAGGTACTCGCTGCTGCCTGCAGCTGCACACTTAGCCATTGCGGCCCTGTCATTAGCTGCTACTGTCACGGCAGCACATGAAATGCTGGCCTTGAGCCAGGAACCGCTGCCCAACACTCTATGCAGGGCTTCGTCACAGGTTGGAAGAGCATTCACCTGTGCAACAGTAGCATCTCAGACCTTGCCCGCATGCCTGCACTGCAGCTGCCCGCTCCAAGTCTCTCAAAACTCCTAGAGGCCTGCAGCATCTGCTGGACGCCGATGATGCTCCACCTACACCACCAACGCAAGCTCCTGCAGCGTCACCTGGAACAGCAGCAGCTGCTGCCGGTGTGCCCACCCCGCGGGCGGCCGCCAGGTTGCAGAGCACCGAGGTGGACGAAGCTCAGGTCATCTGCCTGCTGCAGCAGCTGCGTGATGCCAGCAGCGCACAGCAGCAGCAGCATGCGGCTCAGGAGCTCGGCAACCTCGCCATGCAGGGGCCGCAGCACCAGGCGGCACTTGCGGCAGCAGGAGCAGTGCAGCCGCTGCTCGAGCGAGTCGTCAACAGCAGCGGCAGCAGCCAATTGCAAGGGCATGCAGCACTGGCGCTGGGCAAGCTGGCGCTGCACAACCCGGCCACACAGCAGGCAGTAACTGCAGGCGGCGCGGTGCCGGCCATGGTGTCGCTGCTTGCACAGGCCGGGAGCCAGGAGGTGCGGGGCTGCGCTGCGCTAGCACTTGCCAGCCTGGCTTGGCACAACGCAGCTGCGTCCTCAGCCATCTCCGCTGCAGGGGCCATCACGCACCTCAACCGCCTGCTGGGCAGCGCCACGTCTCCGGAGGTGCTTGGGCACGCAGCGCAGGCCCTCGGCAACCTGGCAGTGACAGAGGCAGCCGCTGTTGTCTCAGCAGGCTGCGTGGACTGCCTGGTGCAGCTGCTGGCGGCGGGCGGCGCTGGCTGCTGCGTTCCGACACAACACAAAGCAGCCCAGGCACTCAGCAGGTTGGCGGCGAGCCAGGATGCCAGCATACAGGCGGCCATCATAGCAGCAGGTGGGCCTGACGTGGCACGTGCCGCAGTGCTGTCCGGCAGGCACGTGCAATTGTGCTGTCCGGCAGGCATGATCAATCGTGCTGTCCGGCAGGCATGATCAATATTGCTGTCCGGCAGGCATCATCAATTGGCCAGTTGTTGTCGGCAGGCAGGATTTTGTTGCTTGGCCACAGCAAGCAGCACAGCTGAGTCGTACTAAGCTCGGCTGGCTTGATCATGGGGCAGCGACACCAACCATACCTGACACTGCAGCAGCTTTTGTGGACGCTGACAAATTTGCACATGCAAGGCCTGCCGGTGGCCGCAGTGCTGCAGCTGCGCACTGTTGCATGCCTGCCGCTGACCACACTCCGCGCATGCCATGCTTGTGCTGTGGTTGCAGGTGCTGTGCCCCCACTAGTGAGGATCCTCACAGCTGATGAAGACAGCAGCGCCAACGTCAGTGACAAGGCAAGCGATAGCAGCGGTGGTGATGAAGAAACTGCTGCAGTAGATGGCAGCAGCACCTTGCGGGAAAGTGCTGCAGCGTTGCTGGAGCGCTTGGTGCAGAGCAGCAGCAGCAACGCAGCAGCAGTACTGGCTGCTGGTGGGGTCCCCTGCCTGCCCCTGCTGCTGAGTAGCTACAGCAGCCGCGTGCGCAAGCACGCTGCACTTGCCACGGCGCAGCTCATGTTGCAGCAGGCAGCGACAGCGACAAGCGTAGCTAGCTCTGGCGCGATCCCGCTGCTGGTGCAGCTGCTGCAGGAGGCTGACATGGAGACGCAAGAGGCGGCCGCTGCAGCCGCTGCCAGCCTCGCCAGCCCAAGCTGTGGCCCTGCAGTGCTTGTGGCACTTGCAGACGCTGGCGCTGTCCCGGCACTCGTGCATCTGTTGCGCAACGGGTGTGGCCTCAGTAGGGCGAGCAGCATGGGCAGCGGCTGGGGCAGCTGCATCAGCATGAGCCGGCACAGCAGCGCAGGCAGGGACCCGGCTCGCCCCAGCAGCGCCAGCAGCAGCACCGCCGGGGGCGCCGCCGCGCCTAGCAGCACAAAGAAGTCAAGCTTGGTGGCTCAGGACTGGGCCGCGTACGCACTTGCGCAGCTGGCCAAACGTGGCGCCCAGCTGCAGTCCAACATATACGCAGCAGGGGCACTGGAGCCGCTTGTCAGGCTGCTCGAGGTGCCACGTGCCCAGCTGACCGCAGCGATCGCGCTGGGCAACTTGTGCGCCAACAACACCTACATCCAGAAGGCGATCCTGTTTGCGGGTGCGCTCCCTCCGCTGCTGGCTATGCTGGCGCTGCAGCAGCCGGCAGAGGTGCAGCTGTGTGCAGCGGCAGCGACTGGAAACCTGGCTGCCAACAATGCAGGTGTGCGGTCTGAGCTAGCAGCAGCCGGGGCGGCTGAGCTGCTCGTCGCAGTTCTGGCCAGCGGCAGCCGCGACGGCAGAAATGACAGCAGCAGCAGCAGCAACAGAAGTAACAGCAGCAGCAGCAGCAGCGATGGCAGCAGGCTGCTGCTGGATGCCAAGGAGTGGGCAGCATACGGCCTGTCACACGTCTGCAAGGGCTCACCAGATGTGCGGTCTGCTGCAGCGGAGGCGGGTGCTGTGGTGCCGCTGCTGCAGCTGCTGGGCCCTGGCAGTGGTCCGGGGGCACAGCAGGCTGCCTGCTGTGCGCTGGCAGTTTTAGCGGCGGATGTGGCCGCCGTGCAAGCAGAGATAGCAGATGCGGGAGGCATCCCTGCACTCGTGTGGCTCCTGGACCCGACACATGGCCCTGCAGTGCAGAGCAGTGCAGCAGTCGCCCTGTGGGAGCTGGTGAGGCACAACCCAGGCAACAGCATGGCAGCTGTGGCAGCAGGAGGCGCCCCACCCCTGACGCGAGTGCTTGATGCCTGCGGTGGGGCTGCTGCGTTGCTCAATGTGCGGCAGTGGGCGGCGCACTTGCTGCAGTACTGTTCTGCGCAAGGCGGGGCTGCTGGGGCTGTGCAGCTCGGGCAGCAGGATGTAGAGGCCCTGCAGCGGCTAGCTGCTGGCGGCACGTGCGTAATCGAGGAACCCAAATGTGGCAGCAGCAGTGGGAAACAAGGCCCACGTCATCAGCATCAGCAGCAGCTGTCAGTAGACCCGCTTGTATCAGCTGGCTCCAATGATGCCGCATGTGGGGCAGAAGAAACTTCTCCTGCAGCTTCAGCAGCACGCAGCGCTGCAGGCAGGGCTGTTCCAAAGGGTTCTGTCATGGCGTGTGTTGCTGCCTGGCAGCAGCTAGCAGAAGGGCAGGCTGCTCACTCACAGCTACAGTCGGTACGCAGGCCGTTAAGCCGGCCAGCAGACACAGCAGCAGCAGCAGCAGCAGCAGCAGTAGCAGCAGCAGCAGCCAGGGCAGTGGCGCTGCCGCCGGACAGGCAGCAAGCTGTGGCTAGCCAGGCGGCGCGCCTGCAACTGTACTCCTACCAGCTGCCTGTTCAAGAGACCACCGCCGCATCTGATGGCGGGGATGATGGTGACGCATGTTGCGTCAGTGATGTCTGTCACAACAATCATGTTACAGCAGCTGACAGCTTGCCGGCAGGTATAAATGAGGAACTTCTAGGCACGGCGGTAGTTCAGGGTGAGGATGGCCGCAGCTGGTGTGCCATGGAGGCTGGTGATGTGGCGAGCAGTACTGCAGATCAGGCTGTATCTTGTGCAAGCTCGGCTGCCGCAGGAACCCTAGCCGATGCATATCGACCACCAGCAGCAGCAGCAGCAGCAGCAGTGCCAGGGCAACAGCATGCGTCTCAAGGCAGCAGCTGCGTGCAGGCACGTGCACCAACCTGGCTTTGTAAGCGTGCCGACCATCACAGTCCCGCCAAGCTCAAGCTGGCGGCAGGCACAGCTGCTGCTGCATCTCATGCATCTGATGGTGGAGGCGTCAGCGACAGCGGCCTGAGCTGCAGCAGCAGGGGTGGCAGTAGCAGGGATCTGCCAAGGGCGACAGCAGCAACTGCGGCAGCGGCAGCAGCTGGTGTGCCTGGTGGTGGTAGCTGCGACGTAGATCAGCAGCTGAATAGGCGCAATTGGCGGTCGATCGGGCTGACAGCGGCTGTTGCCAAGCCTCCTGCGGATCAGGCTTGACTTGGTTCGACTTCAACTGCGGTGGGCAGATGCCCGCAGGTTCTGGCAGGTCACTGCCTTTAGGGCTAACCCTGGCCCACAGCGCTGTCACCGTGACTGGAATCGTGTGTACATTCAGTCAGCAATGGTGTGTAGCCGAGGAGCCCAGTAGCAAGTACACAGACTTGTGCCTGTAATCCGATTATTATGTGGCGCAGTTCATGATGATGTGGCGCACAAGTTCAGCACCAGGTTTTGAGGCGTCGTTTGGAGCTGTTGGTGGTTCTTGCAAGGGCTGCGTCTTGCAGATGCTTGATGTGAACCCACACGCTTGGTGCAACGCAGACATGCAAACCAGCTGTCATGCTTCGTGTTGCCTGATGTTGGGCGTGCATTCCCATGTACTAATTGCCAACGCCGCACCAGGACTGTGTCACACGCTGCTGCATGCCAGCCAGACTTGTACCATAAGGACACACCATACATGGCAGCTGCATTGCATGCCAAAGCAATCTTTGTGATCGCTGAATGCACTATACGTTTAATAAATGCTTAAATGCAGTTTCTCAATTGGGCACAGCGTGCAAGCTGTGCTGTGCCCCACACTGGAGTGCCATGCACATGCAGATCTGTCAGATTGTGTTTGACTTGCACTAAGTTGAGCCTCAACCCTCGTATCTGCTGCTGTGGGCTGCCATGATAAGCACGGCGGTATGCACACACCGCCACGCGTGCAGATCTGTTCTGGAACTGGCAGCAGGCTTTTCACACATGTACAGTTGCGCGCTTGTGGTACGCATGTAGCGCTGCAGTGGCTGCAAAGGCAACATGTTTATATCTGCTGGTGGCATATATATGCAGCACTGTTTGAAGGACGGCACCATCTGGGCAGCTTCAAGATGTAGCTTTGATACAAAGTATTGGTTACGGCTGTGGCCTCAGCCTGAGCCCTGCACACCCCTGTTATAAGCAGTCATCTATGACCGCCATGTCAATACTAAGCAGCAGCACTGAGTTGCCAAAACACAGCAGTGTGCATGGCCGTGCATTACGCATGATCTGATGACCTCTTGGTTTGGGAGGGATCACACGCACGCTGCTTTGAGCATGACGTTCATGGTTGCACCTGACAGTGACATCATGGTGTGGTGCCAGGTGGGGTGCTGCATGGACTCTATCTGCGAGCTCCCAGGTCAGCAGGCCCGGCGTTCGCATATGGCTTGTGCAATGCCAGCATGCATCATGAGGCTGTGGTTTAACAGGGTGTTATGTAGTAACAGTTCATAAGGTGACAATATCAGCGCTACAGCTGCTCAACAGTCGAAGCTCAAAGCTCACAGCGAGTGTGGTACGCACCTAGCAAATTCCCATCGCCAGACGATGCAATCCAGGTCAGGTCACATCAAATTTATACGGATCTGCAGCGCTGAATCCACAGGCTGCCGCCAGCATTGCTGACTAAATTCACCCGGTCAACCACTGGTATGTGCCAGAAGGTCGCAGCAACTTACAGCCTTGCTGGCAGGATGCCCGGCGCAAGCATGAGACGACAGGCGGCAGCCGCTGCATTGCACTGCAATGCGGACAGATCAGCTTTGGTGAATACACCGACCAGACCGAAGCTCAGCACAAGTTGTATGTGCCAAAGCCTGCTCTGAGGTCCTGCTTTATGCAAGGCACCAACTTCACTGGTCATGGCCCAGCAAGGTGGCTCCACACCTTGGCCAATCAAGCCTCTGCACTGGGTTTGCGGCACAGTGCAGCCTCACACGCATGCCACTCGCTCCGATTGAAAAAATAACAGTGTAGTATGAAGGGTTGCAGGGAAGCACACCCTGTACAGGCACAATGCAGCACCCACATGGCTAGAGTGTGGCGCCGTGCACTGTGAAGAAGCAGCAGCACTCCAACCCAGCAGCAAAAAGCAAGCTTTGGGTGGTTAACTGTCGAATGGTACAGATCTACCGGGGTGTGCGGCGGCAATAAACTAAGTGTGGACACATGCACCCAACTGCAGGTACCATGCAAACGTCCACAGGCGCGTTCAACTGATGCTGCACGACTTTCCAGACTTCAAGAGGCATAGTTGTGGCAGTTCATCCACATGCAATAAGCTACTGGTTGAACACAGAACTGAACAATTCATGCGGCGCACATGCACATAGAGCATACAATTGTGTAAAGGGATGCACATGCACAACCAAATGACACCCATGGCACTGCCAGGCGTTTGCAAGACCATTCTTGGCTGTTGAGATTGACACGTATTTGCTATATAGCCCCCCACAAACCTCCTAGAATGCATCACACTTCTAGGCAGCGGTTCAAACTGCCACTTTGTGGTGGGTGCTGAACGCAACCCTGAATACGGCAGTGCAGATCAGCCAACAGCCGGTCTCAACACATATCTACAACAACTGGCCTCTCTCTTCAAGTTCTGGAAGAAATTGGTGTGAAATAGAGGACATAACAAGGTATAGGTGAATTGCATGTGGCAGATCTGGGGCATCTGAGGAACAGTCTGAGGAGGAATGACGTAGCTGCAAACTGGCAGCAGCGGACACTATACAGCTCTTGCCTTATCACAAAGTGAAGCCACAGCAGCACATATAAGATGTGGTTGAACAAACAAGGTACAGGGGATGGACGGCCTGTCATCTGCAAGGCCTGGTGGGCAAAGTGCTGCACAAATGACGCCACCATTGATGTGCGAGGGCTCCATACTGGTGCAGGCCGATAACCCTCAAAAACCAGCATTTCATAAGTCACTGCGGGCATGCCACTGCAGTCATGCCTTCAAAACCAATGACCCACAGCGTTTGACAAAGCTCGTGCCCCAACATGGCATACACCCACTCTCAAACCTACACCGCAAGAAAGCGCTCAGCCCTGTTGCAAGGCATCAGAGGGACCATACACAACGCGCGACACTGCAAATAGTGCAGACTGCACTGCAATTGTAAGTCGCCACCAATGCCTTGCAAATGCTAGCCCACATGGCTGCAGCATCCTGCTCCTGCTTCCGCCTCAGCAGGAGCAATGCCATGGCATGCTCTGCTGCACTGGGTTTGCGCTGCAGAGCCCCACAGCTGCTGTGCCGCTGGTAGCAGCTCACCACACATCCAACAGGCAACACAATGCAGCAAATACTGATCATCACGATCATCACCCTTGCATGATGCTCCAGCAAAACCTTCATCCTGATATATGCCCACATGTAAGCTGCTGCACTGCAGCTACACTGCAATGGTGCAGCACGTATATGGACGCCACGCCACAGATACGCCCACAATAGCAAGCACTGACAGGCGCAGCATTGACGGGCAAGCACTGCCACCCAACAAAAGTGCCACATGCATGTCTGCGCCCATACATTGCTGCTATGCCTTGACAGCTGACACGATGATGACATCACCTGCTCCAGCTCTTATTACCTTCCACGCCGAGCCGCTGCAGCTGCAGTGTGTGCTGCTCACTGCTCAGTTGTGGCAGTCAGAGGGCCAGAACACACCCCATTTTCCTTCAGCGTGTCGAGCGCATTGAATGCCACCACAAAGCATGTGTACTCTGTGCCCGCGTTCAACCCTGACGCGACCGCGCTCTGGGATGCTGACTCAACGGCGTCCACATATCCCAGCAGCGGGCCCGCACCTGTGCAGGTGGGGCTTGAGCTGGTCTCATAGCACCGCACATCGTAGCCTGACGTCAGCTTTGGGCCGTGGAGGCCAGCTTGGTTTGTCTGCCAGGTGACGTTGAGGCTGTTGGAGTCCTGCGCCTGCACAGACAGCAGCGTCGGCACTGCTGGGGTGTAGTCGCAGCTCGAGCATGCGCTGCCCGGCCACGTGCCGGAGCAGCCGCTGTTGCACTGGCAGCCAGTGTGATCGCCGAGTGCAGTCGAGTTGTCAGGGCACGCCGTGCACAGCGACACTCCGCTGGCTGTGTACGTGTCTCCTGCACAGGCCTGGCAAGTGAGGTTGCCGGATGCAGAGCTGGTGTCTGGAGCCGGTTGGTAGCCGTAGCTGCATTGGCAAGCTGTGTAGCCTGCCGTGGTCACTGCGTTGGCGGGGCAGCTGCTGCAGGTGCTTGCGTTGCTGCCGCTGTACGTGTTGCCGCTGCAAGCTGTGCATGTGCCGGATCCCGGACCGGCTGAGAACTCTCCCGCCAAGCATGGTGAGCACTGCGTTGCACCGGCTACAGCATAGCTGCCTGCTGCACACGGCGTGCATACGCTGGCCACCGGGACGTACCCCGTGTTGCAGCGGCAGGTGTTGGCTGTGAATTCTGCGTTGGCGTCAATGCAGACTGCAAAGGCACGTGTAAAACCGGGAACAACAGAGTGAGTGAGCATGTGATGCACAGACAAACTGCAGGCCAACACTTGTAAGCAGACTGCGATGAACTCCGTAGAGATGCAAAGAAAGGAGCCCGCAAAACCACTGGGTGACAAGATTACGGTGCCAGTCTGCACCGAGGATCACCTGGGAAGGTTCTAGTTGAGCGGTGCTGCACGGACTGTGTGGAAGCAGTATGTGCGCTAGACTACAAGACTGCTTGCTCACCATTGCACTGGGATTCCAGAGTAGCACCTGGGCCTGCCGTGGCAACCCCTGGGCTGCAAGCAACTGGCTTTGCCGCAGCATTGGTCACTGGGTTGCCACCAGCACAGTAGTAACCTGAAGCAGACGAAACATCAGCAGCGATGCAATGCACTTATTGATACAAACAGAACACAGCGAGACTTTAAAGAGACATGGTAACTAAAACATTCTAGTGGGCTCAAAACGGGCTCCCTGCCTTCATCAACGTCTGGCAAAGCATCATCATCATAACAACCTCAGAAGGTTGTGTCGACCTCTAAAAGCCACACTTGACATTCAGCAAGAGCAATGTTGGAGCACCCTAGAGGCGCAACCACGGCAGTGATGCGTGCGCCATGACGCTGTGTCATGAGAGCCACTGTAGCCAGGCGCTTCTGATAAGCAAGCCGACAGCCTGCCCGCGGGCACTTTCAACAGACTAGCACCCTGACCACTGAACAACAACTCACCAACAGGGCACAGTGTTACATTCTTCACCCTTGCCCAGATGTAGCTCGTGGCATTCATCATGACGGCGCCGGTGAAGGCCAAAGGCGCATAGCCAGCAGGGATGGCTGATGGTGGTGGCAGGGACGGCATGCAGCAGACAAGCAGCAGGCAGATGTGCAAGACCATGTCCGCATTGGTGCCCAAACGAAGAAGCAACTACTTGTAGAGTTTGTATTCAAAAAAGCGGTTGCACGTGCCACGCCTTGCAGGCACTGCATGGGATGGTAGCCAACCACTCCTGCGGGTAGGTGCTTCGGGCACTGAGCCTCTAGAGTTGCCTGTACCTGGCGCGCTCAGTGCTGCAGCAGGTGGTCTCAGGGGGTGTTGACAGTTGCTCATACTGCTCGTCCGCAGACGCCCACATGCTGCCAGCTGAGGGGTCCCGCAGGCTGCAACATGTGAAGATACGGCACTGCACCAGTCCTGGACCAAGGACGCAGGATCTTTGCGACAATCGTTCATTGGGCTTGATCAGGCGTTCCTGTGACAAGCGCTGCAGCTCACCGCAGCCAGTTGCACCTCCAACTGGGCCAGCGTTGATCGGCACGCCTGCACATCTCCGGCAGGGCCGTACTTGGAGGCCGTAGGTGTAGTCCGTGTAGCCAAACGTGCTGCGTTGGTTGAGGCTTTCGTTGCGGTTGCACTTGACACCAACAAACTGATAGCCGTTGCCGGAGCTTTGCATCCTGAGCGCCATGCCCATGCCGGGGTAGACAACTGCAGGCGGCAGCACCAGCCGTGCGTGAGCAGGAAGTCCCACCTGATGGTTTGGCCGTCGGGCAAAGCACATGCGTGACCATGCTGACACGGCAGCAGCATGCAGCATCGCATGACGCCACGCACGCACACACACACTTTCATGCACAAGTTGCGCTTGGGGTACAGGCCGTATGGGGCTGTGTCAAGCAGCAACATGCAGCTGCTGTTGCCTGCCAGCAGTGCTGAACTTGACATCCTTGTGGATCACAACTGCATTTCCAGGTTGTAACTGCTTAATCAGGCAGCAATCAAGCTCGACCTGCTCAGCTGCATATGGCCGTTGTGTACACCAGCGGAAGCATTGCAGAGCTGCTGGCAGAGTGATGGACCCTAGGTACTTTGATCGTAACCGGCAGCAGCATCCGGTAGACAGAAACCAGCACGTGCAAGAGTGCCACTTACAGCAGGCAGCGGAGCTGGTTGCCACAGCACCCGGAGTAGCCACGCCTGTGTAAGGGTCATAGAGAGTCACGCTGGTCTGCGCCTCTGAGTAGATGCCAGGGCCGCAGCTTGTGCACGAGGCTGCAGAGCCCCAGCCCTCTTTGTAGGCGCCGTTGGCGCCTGTAGAGCACGGTGCGATGTTGCCACCATTGGCTGGCAGAAAATAGCCCGGCGGCACCACTGCACCAGCAGCAGCAGCAGCAGCAGCAGAGCAAGAGAGACACACATGATACAGAGTCAGCAGCAGCAGGAACAGCAGCAGGAAGCCAGTCGCCTAGCCTAATGATGCAGACTACATCTGTCAGCTTGACAACAGCGCTGCTAAATTGCCCCTGACAGGTCCAGTGGAAGCAGCCCGGCATACAGCCGGTGGATCTGCATGTTCTGGCTTTCGCCGTCAAACTTGCTGTGATAAGCCAGGCGGGACACACTGCATGTGACGGGTCCGGTTTATCCCTGCCGCTCTAGATATGCTGCAGACACCAGGGGTTGGTGTCCGCTTGCCAGCTCAAGTCTGAGAATGACTGGCTTAAGACTGCCAGCGCCGAGCTGACAGACTGCGGATGACAAAGGGCTTCTTCTCTGCATAAAGCGGGGCAGCTGTAGTCGCAGTGTACTGTGCCATGCTGTTTGTACTCACAGCACTCGTTGGGGGAAGCTCTGCCGGCGCTGCGCGTCCACATGCCTCGAGGGCAGCCAACCCAGCCAGGTTGAAGCACTTCACCCGGGCTGAACGCAGCAGCAAAGCAGCAGGCAGCATCAAGAGGCAGCAAGGCTTCAGCGTTGCCTCTGCACCGTTGATCTGCTGTTCACGCACTGTGCCAGAGACAGGGTGGAGAACGTGTTGAAATTCCAGGCGTAGGGGCAAAGGCGGCATCAAATGAACAGAAAGGATCATATTTGTAGGGAAATGCACATCACATGGACGAGCACGTTTGGCTGCCACTGCTGAGCAACGTTGCCTATTTTCCACCCGGATGTGGTATGGACAGAAGCAACAGTTGCAGCTAACTGCAATGGCTGCAGCGGGTCACTTTGCTGTCAACAAGTACCCTCCAGTCAGTGAAGATGCAGGCAGCCGAGGGCACTGTCAAAGCTCCCAAACAAGCGCCAAGAACTTCAGCTGATGCAAGCAGCGGCGTGCAAACGAGCACGCTATGCTAGCGTAGTGCTAGCACGCCCCTGGCAAGCACTCAGCACTATGTCATAGGGTCTCACCAGTAAGCATTCGCCCTGCAGGGCCGCGCTGCTGTGACTTCTCCACTGGCTGCAACTGTCACCGCCTCATAGCCCGTGGTCAGATCTGCAGAAAACAGCAGGCAAGGCAGGCGTTGGTGATGTGAAATATCAAGCACGACCCAAGTCGGGCAATGAGCGTCCAAGGTGACCCAAGTCGTTGCACCAGCTTTGCTGCACACAGCGCATGCGCAGTGTCTGTCGCTGCCGATGTGGCTGCTGCATTCCTGGTTGTTCTCAGTCGTCTGCGTTTGAGCATCAATCTTCGCTAAAGCACATGCTTGTGCACCACAACATTGGCTCCAAGGAGAAGGCATTGTGTTTAGGCCCACGTACATTTGCAGTCGGCTGCAGAGGTTGATCTGGGGCCGGCTGTTGTCACATTGGCAGCGCAAGGTGTGCAGGCAGACACTCTGCTGAGCCCTGCACTCCAAGTGCCTTTGCTACAAGCCACTGGGACCCAGCTTCGTAAGAAAAAGCCTGGCATTAACTCTGCAAAAGGTGAACATGCATTGTACAGCAGCAGCAGCAGCAGCAGGACAGATCAGCCGGCGTCATAATCTTGCATATACGCCCAACACTGTGCTTTTCCCTGCGACGGGCAGCTGGGAATGCATGTTCGCATACGTTTGCACAACTCCAGCAAGCAGCAGAAAGCACCCATGCTGGGTACCGGGCAACTGGGCTTGTGGCTGATCTTGATGACACCAAACATACAGGCCTACATATCAGGCATCCGTGCATGAGGCTGCGGCCCTTGCACTGCTTAGCTGCAAGCCGTGCTGGCTGCTGCATGGCTGCCAGGTCCGACCGTGCACTGCCTTGCAGCTGCAACTCACGGCAGTCGCCTGAAGATGTGTAAGGACCTGGGTGGCCGGCAGGTGTCATCAAGCCGCCAGGGCAACGTGTGCAGCTGCTTTGCCAGCCATACCCTTTGGAGTAGGTGTTGTGCCCGCACGGCACTGCTGTTGCTGTGGCTGCGTCGTAGTAGTAGCCTGGGGGGTTGACTGCAGCAGTGGACAGCAGGCAACAGCAGCCTCTGTTCAAGCACGTGATGTGGTATGGCAGGCAATGGCAACAAAGCCGTTGTTGCAGCTCTTGCAGTTGCAGAGCGCTTGTTGACAGGTACTAGCAGCACCCAGCAGCTTTGGCTAGGCAGGGAAGCACGCACGGCAGCGCAGCGTTACCTGAACTGCTGCTCTCACTGACAGCTTCTTCGCTCACCACAGTCAGTAGCTACGGCTGCACCCCGCCTGGACGTCAGGCCGTTGCTGCAGCTGCTGATGCCGCTGCCAGCTGTCTCTGTTCCTCCAGGGCACCTGCAGGCATGCAGCAGCTGACTTGACAAATTATTGAGCGGGTGTCCTGACAGACAAATTACATGCCATCACCTCAGCAGATGGAGGGTTCTGCCATCATTTACATCCTGCAATGATGTGTGAGCTGAACATGCACCATGAGCGGGCAAGCAGGTCGTGCCCAACGCTTCGACAGTGTAACCAGACAGGGCGGTGCCCAGCTGCCCGCGCATGCTCACCAGCTCCCGGCAGGGCACAGGGCGCATGACATGGTGCCAAAGGACTCCACTGGATACCTGCCAGGTGGGCACACTGTGGTTCCCAATGCAGTGGCAAATCCGCAAACAAGCAGCAGCAGCAGCAGCAGCATAATTCAGCAGCTGTCAGCTCTGCATGCTGCACCTGTTGGCGCGGAGCGACACGCATGCCGCTGTTCCCAACCTGCCAGCTGTGCCATGCATCCAGCGAAGGACTATGTACCTGTCCTGCTGAATCTACAGCAAACTTTCAGACACATTGCCTCTCTCTACTGCCGTGCATTCGCCTTTCCAAACGGCTTCTCTCGGCACAATGAAGGCAGCTCAACATTCCTTGCTTACTCTATGCAGAGCTGATACACCAAGGCGCAGGCGCCGTCCTGAACTTTCATTGACAGCAACGCACCGCAGCCTCCCAGCGGGCTTGTCACAAAGCCGCCCATGCAGGCATAGCACGTCATGCCTCCGTTGTCGTTAACGCGGAATCGGCACGCATCAGTAGCGCATTGTGGACTGCAGATTGTTGCCTGCAAGCCCCTCCTGCTGACCTTGCTGCCGCCGCCGCTGCTAATGCTGCTGCTGCTGCCACGGGCAGCTTCGCTGGTGGTGCGGTCACTGCTGCCACCATGTGTGCTGATGGCGGCCTCCAACACAGCTGCTGTGTGTCGCTGGGCAGCCAAGTGTACTAACTGCTGCTGTCTGCCTGCAGCAAGCAGCGCATAGACGTGTGAGGTGAGGATGAGCATACACTTGTCACGAGAAGGGTGTGGCGCTAAAAGGGGATGCATACGTGGCAGACAACGCTGCTGCCATGTTGTTTTAGCCTTCAGAGTGGTCTTGCCCGTGCAGCAGCTGGTGGCGGCTATATTGCTGGCTAGTCGTTGTCACACACTTTCCCACAGCAGCACCTGCAATGTCCTGCTGTTTTTGTTCTGCTCTTGCTGCTGCTGCTCTTGCTGCTGCGACTGTTGTTGCTATCAAGCATGACCTTCATAGCCGGCGAGCTAGCTTGGTTGAACTAAAGCTGGTCTGTGCGCCTTCTTCACTCATCAGCACTCCCCGGCAGTGGGTAACACCCCCAGCTGTCCCTGAACATCCTGCTGGGAGTTGCGCAACCTGCACTCACCTGCTCGTGAGAGCGAGCGACTGCTGCTTGCAGGCGGCAGCTTCAGAGCAACCAGCAACAAGAACAGTGTCCATCCCATCCATATTTGCCGTGGCATGGTGCCGAGCCAGCGCTGCGCGCCCCTGCGCACTACTCAATGGTGACCATACGCGTCTGATCCGGGATGCACTGCGCAGCTGCTGAACCAAGTAAGATATGGTATACCTATCACGTATTGTGGCCCGGACGATCAGAACAGCTGGAGATGCCACAGTGATGGATGAAGCTAGGAACTTGATGTCAGGACGGGAGAGAATTCGTGTCTCTAAACTGCTTATTCATGAGATAATCCGAAACTTTGCCCAGGCTAAAACTGCTCTGTTGTTGGATGTTGGGAGATCCGCGCCCAACAGATTACCACCATCAACTTGTTACGATGACCCGCAAGCCATTCTTTGGCCATAAGACTGCTACCGGTCGTAGGAACTGGGTTTTTTGCTGTTAAAATGGGTAGTTGCAATGACACTCGCATCTGTGTGCCATATCGGCAGAGCCCAGCGCCTGTTCAGAAGTAGCAGTGCAGCGATCAATAATAACCAATTTCAGCACAATTTGTATTGTGATCATAAGAAGTGGGGTACATTGCGACCAGGCGAATGTCAACTTGGTGGTCACGCTGAACTTCACGGTAGTGCTAATTACTGGGCATAGACGTGGCGTCGCAAAGCGATTTGCAATGTCGACGTTAAGCGAGGTAGTTGAGTGCAGTTCATACTTCACGTAAAATCAATCTGGAGGTTGCCTGAAGGAGGTTGCCTGAAGGTTGTGGGCTGGTGCCACGGGTGCCTCTGCACCCGGGGTGTGCACTTGCTGGCACTTTTGCCCTGCACATCTTCTCTGCGCTACAGGTAAACGTGTGATTGGTGTTGCCTTGCTGCCGGAGTGCCACCGTGCATTTTTGCATATATTTACAGCCACGGCTGGTCTGGGGCGGCAAATGCAATAGGCGGGAAATTTGGATGAAACAATCCATGATCCCTGCCTAGAGGTGGATGTTTTGACCATCCAGCCGCAGCTCACTTCCCACATTTCGGGGCAGGCAGACTTCGACTCTTGGATTTCAACTTGTCAATGTGGTTGCAAGCCCTCAGGGCCTGGCTTGTGTAACCAGCAGAGGGTAGTTGCAGGCCTCCAGCCGCTTGTAAGGCTTACAACGTCTTCGCGAGCCGATCGGCCCAAACCTGCTGTGGTGCTTGACCAATCTTCAGCCAATTAATCATCATGGTGCACTCAGGTGGCACCTGAACTTTTGCATAGTGACAAGCTTCTTACATAGGCTCAGCCAGTGGTTGATGTTTGCTGCAGCTTGAGGTTTGGTTGAAGTTTGCTGCAGCTCTCGTCTTGTTGGTCAATTGGCATTTACAAATGTTAACGTTGTGACAAGCTGGGTTCAGCGCCTGTGAGTTGGAGTAAGCTGGAGTAGTCTTAAGGCTGTATCATTACAGCATGCCACATGCAGGGCCTGCGTTACTCATCATCATCATATTACCCATTCAAGCCATAGCAACAGCGCCATCGGCCCCGCGCCCCACCGGGGCGGAAAGAGGAGGGAGCACTGCTCCAGAATGTTTGCATGCATTGCGCACATCCCAAGACTTGACAAGAAAAGGCCTGCGTTACTGTGGCATTCAGCCAAACCTCGACCTGGAAGGCCACAGCTCCGCCAGCTAGTGCTAGCCATCACGTGCAAGATGTCCCCTGTGTTGCACAACTAACACAACGCAAAGTTGACACACAATCACGCCTGCAGCCCACTGCCAGCTGCTATTGCCTCACACATCTCTAGGCGCTCCCTACTCTATGGTTGCGCTGCAAAAGCCACGTGGCGCCACGTGCTAGCCGGCTAGCAGGCGATTGCAGGTGTGCTGAACCTGACTGCTCCAAGACACCTTACAGCCGCCACACGCAGCTAGCACATAACGCCGAAGCACCGTGCTGCAACAAGCAGCAGCAATTTAACCTAGCAGGGGAACGAAGCAGTGACTGGCAGAACCCCGAACGCCTCACGGGAGACTGTAATTGCAAGCAACGCTAGCTTCCCCCACGAAAGAAGGCTGCAGCTGGATGCAGGCCCGCGCTGCTGTCTCATCAAGAACCAATGCAGCCGCTTCAGGAGCACCAGCCCTTCCGCGTGCATGAAGCAAGGTATGCCGTGCAGCATACTTTGCCATCCTACAAACAAAGCATAAACACTACAGCTGATCAAGTGAACATCAATCAGAGAAAATCATACACAGTAAAAGACTACTGTGATACAGTCACAGCAATGTAAAGAGCAGTCACAGCAATGTAAAGAGCAGTGGTTGCATAGTAGGCAGGTGTTCAGGTAGCACTGAAAAGTAATCAGGAATATATGTGTAACCACAGCAGGGTGCAGCTACCAGCAGCACATCCAAACGCTCGGCCCTAGCGCAAACGATCTGGCATGCTGCTGCATATGACATGCCCTGAGCACGGCATCACGGTACAGCAATGGTGCCGGTCAAGCAGTAATGCATAGAGCCTGGGTGTGAGCATCTTACATACACATTCATTGTCTCAGCCGTCAGAAGAAGATGCAATGTCCATTAAGAGCTGCAGCTGTTCTCTGCCTGCAGCAGCAATGACAATGATTTGCGTCTGATCGGCACTCGGGTTGCCCAACTCTAGCAGCAACTGCTGCTGCTGCTGCTGCTGTCAGCAGCTCAATACTACGCTGTGATGCATGCCATCGCCATTCCTAAACTCACAACCAGATAAGCAGACGTGATACTACTGTCGCCCAACTAGATCTTCAAACCAGGGATGGCTGCACATACAGCCGTATTCTATTTGGAGGTGGATGACACAGCGCACATGTGCCACTGCCGCCGAAAGGTGATCTGCAAGGGTAACTGTGCCACACTGCTGCCTGATATCCACCACACGGTATCTATCAGAGAGCAGACTGGAAACACGCGAATGATGCGCCACCGGCACCAGCAGCAGCAGCCCCGCCTCCGTAGACAGTCTCCCACACCCTACACCCATGCGCGTCAAAAGATGCACACCACAACCATGTCCACCATACGAGCAACACTGTATCACAGCGACTTTGTTATGCACAACCTGCCTGCAATCCAGGTGGCCCCCACGCTCTAGCCTCTGCCCACACAAGACACAAGCTGATGGGCACAAGCTGGCCCAGGGTGGCTGTGGCGGGGCCACCTGCCCAACCCCGACGCGATGCCGCCCTGCCCAATGCCAGCGGCAACACATCTGGACCCCCCCACCCTGCTGCAGCTGCTGCTGCTGCTGCTGCTGCCGTCTGCAGGGCCCAGGCCATTGCTGCTGCTCCTCTGGAACAACACCCCAGCAGCAGCGCCAGCAGGTGCGTCCGCTACGCTGCTTCCAATGCTACGGCTGCGCCTAGCAGGTATGCCGACAAGTGGGCAGCCGGCTGCAGTGCCTGCGGCCACCGCCTGGCCAGCCACGCCGCTGCACTGCACTGTGCCTGCCTGCTGGCCACCCGGGGCCACCATCGCAAAAGCACTTCTGCTTGGCAGTGCCGCTGCTGATCCTGACTGCGCACTACTGCAGCCCGCCTTGCTGGGACACGCTGCTGCGTCATCTGCCTGCACACCATCGGGGACGGCCGGATCAAGCTGCAGCTGCTGCAGGTCGAACGCTGCGCAGCTGCTGCTGCTGCCCATGCTGCGATGCCCCTCTGTCCTGCGAGGCGTCAGGGGCCCCGCGTCAAGGCTGCCGCCATCTGCTGCAAGGCACAGGTGAGCACGGCCTTGCAGCACTGACGTCTGGCTGCCGCTGGCATCGGCTGCAGCTGCAGCCGGGGCCGCAGCTGAACCAACAGCCTGCCTACAGGGGCCTGCACAGCTGCTGCTGCTGCTGCTGCTGCTGCTGCTGCCAACCTGCTGCTCACCCCCCAGCTCGCCATCTGCGCATGCTGTCCTGCTGTGGCCGCTGCTGTCGACGTGATTCAGCGTGCTGCTGCCGCTGCTGCTGCTGTCCCTGCCAGCCGCCCCCTCAGCCTCCCTCCAGCAGCGCTCCAGGAACGCGCTGCCTCTGCTGCTGTGGCAGCTTGTGTTGCAGCTGCCAGACCCCACAGCACCACCTGTGCCACCAGCAGCAGCGCTGTCCAGGCACGGGTGGTGGTGGTGGTGGTGCTGCTGCTGCTGCTGATGGCTTGCCTGGCTGTCAAAGTAGGGGCTGATGTGGCCGCTGCCACTGGCGCTGAGGCTGCTGTGGCTGCCATGGCTGCCCCTGCTGTCGTCTGTGCCGTGCCAGTGGAGGCAGGTGCAGCTGTTCCGGCAGGCACGCCGGATGCGCTGACACGCACTGCAGGACAGATCACACCCAAACACACACACACGGCCAGCCATGAGTGCTGCGCACCTACACACAGCACCCACAAGCACACTGATGCAAGCAACACGAACAGGCGGCGCCGCATGGGGTCCTGTCACCTTGCCCAATCAGACGTGGATGACGTGTCACAGCAGTAGATTGTGCGAGGCTGCCAGCATTGTGCTCACCGCTCGTCCACGCCGCTGCACTCGTTGACCACCAGCACCTTGATGCCACCTGCACAGACCGCGGCACAGAACAGCCATGGTAAGAACCTGCAGCTCTACTGTCTGCTGCCATGACAACTGGTCAGCAGTGGAGCACCCACCACATCGTCGCCATCGTCAGTGGCTGTAAAAGCAGGGCAACTACAACCAACACCTGCCACCACATGCACGCCGCCACTGCTGCAGTCATGCCATCACACCAGCTGCTGCTCCGCGACTGTGTCACCATCTTGAATCAGCCGGCAGTGAAAGAAACAAAACGGGTGGCGCGCACCTCCCCTGATGAGCACCTCCAGGCCGTACTCGGTCACATGCTCGCAGCCGTCCAGCAGCAGCGCCGACAGCTGCGGAGCCCTGCACAAGCGCTTCAAGCCCCTGCGCACAACAGCACGGCACACATGGCTTGAAAAGTGCACGGCAGCAGTTGCGGGGCTGTCAGTGCAACGACCACACAGATTTGCAGCTGCTGCGCTTCTGATCACTGATACCACGCTGTAGCCCAGGCAAATGCAAGCAACGACAAGCATGTGTGAAGCAGGCAGCAGCAGCACCCACCAGTCGCTGGCGTAGTAGCTGCCCAGCAGCTGAAGCGACACCAGGCCAGGGAACTGGCTGGGCAGCTGACTGAGCGTGTGGTCGTTGCAGGGGCCACTCAGCGTGAGCAGCGTCACCTGAGACAGACTAGCGGTGGGGAGCCAGTGACTGCAGCAGCAGCAGCAGCAGCAGCAGAAGCAGCAGCAGGCAATGCAAGCCGGCAGTTGGCCAGGCAGCACGGACACCCATCTCAAATCAGGGTTCAGGCATCAAGCAGGAACAGCAGCTGCAGCAGGGACCACACCGCAGGCAGCGCTGCCACGCTGCCACTTCTGCGTTTCGCTGCTACTGTCTACTGCTCACCTGCTGTGGCTGCCGCCACTGCCGCCGCCAGGCGACACGATGCGGGGATGCCCTCCGCCGGGCGACACAAGGCCGCCCACCTGCCCCTGCCCCTGCCCCTGCGCATGTGCATGCGCAGGCAGGTACCCTGCGCTGCCCCTGCTGGCCAAGCTGAGCTGGCGCAGGCCGTCGACGTGCACCAGGTGGCCTAGCTGCAGGCTGCTCAGCTGCCAGCCGGGGCCTGCTGCCTCAACGGCAAGCTGCGCAGATGCCTGTGGTGCTGCAGGCACGACAGGTCCGGGCTGCCGCAACAAGCAAGCCAAAGCAAGAAGGGGCAAGGCAGCAGCAGCAGAAGCGGCAGCACTTGATGTCAAAGCGCAGCTCTGAGCAGTTTGAGTGTTGCAGGGGCAGTGGGTGGCTAGAAGCTCGCGTGCCTGCTCCGCACAAGGTGACGAGCGCCGCCTCTGCCACACTAGTGCACCCAGGGAATCCCCACCCTGCTGCCAACAGGTACCAAAAAACAATGTCAAGAGAGGTCAGACGTGCCTCCACCAGGCACCAGCCAGCGCGCACCAGCTGCTGCCGTCAGCCCTGATGCTCAGCTCCAGCAAGCCCGGGAACAGCACCGAGGCACGGTTGGGGCCCAGGCTGAAGCGCTGGCTGACCGCCAGCACCTTCAGCGCCTTCAGACCCCCAAACTCAGGCGGCAGCTCATCCTCCAGCTGCAGCCCGCCCAGCCGCAGCTCACTGAGCCTGCTGCAGGCGGCCGTGGCTGCCAGCAGCGCGCAGTCCAGTGACACACCACCCAGCACCAACACCTGCAGCTGCGCCAGGTGACTCCAGCAGCAGGTGTGCGTCTGGCAGCGGCCACTCAGCTGGCTGTGCAGCGGCGGGAGCTGGCCAGCTGGCGCAGGCGTCCTCAACCCAGCCGAGGCTGCGGCTGCGACTGCTGAGCTTGGTGAGCTGGCATCGCTGGTGCTGTGGGGTGGTATGATGAGTGGGAGAGGCAGCAGGGCCTCGCTGCCCTTGCAGCTGCATGGCTGCTGCAACCTGCAGCACAGCAGAACACAGACAAAGGCTCAGCGACACAGCCACACACATGGCACACCATCAAGCAGAGCCTGCAAACCACACAACAAGCGACAGTGGACTGCACCAAGAAAAGCCCCGAGGCTGGTGAGGCCGTCGACCAGCACTCACCCGAGCTCCAGCCGCGTCAAGCCAGTCAAGTGCTGCAGCAGCCCCAGGCCCTTGCCGCAGCGGGCGCCCTGCCCAGGGTCCAGCAGCTGCTGGAACAGCCCCTGCTGCACCTTGACCAGCCCCAGGCTGCGCAAGCCTTGCAGTCCTGCGAGCGCCGGCAGGAGCTCCTGCTGAGCACTGCTGCACGGGTTGACCAGCTGCAGCTGCTGCAGGTGCCGCAGGTGCTGCAGCTGCAGCCAGGGGTTGCACAGGTGCGCTGCGCAAAAATCCTGCTGCTGAGGAACACTGCTGCTGCGGTCGCTGTTGGGCTGGCCCTGGGAGCTGCTGGCGATGCTCACGCTGCTGCTGGTACCTGCAGGCTGCTGTTGTGGGCAACTGCCTGCATGCGAAGAAAGTGCTGAAGACGGTGCGGTGCGATGACCTTGATGCTGTTGCTGTTGATGCACCTACATGCTGGACAGTTAACACATCGTGCTGCTGCGCTGCCGTTGCTTGCTGAAGTTCCCCCTGCTGCGACATGCCAGCGTGTCGCACCATCACCACTGCCTCTGCTGCTGTCGCTGCTGCCACACCCTGTCCGCCATACAGAGGCAAATCTTGCCGCCCACGAGGGCTGTTGCTGCAAAGACCAGCAGCACTGCTGCTGCTGCTGCCTGGAAGCAGGCTGCAGTCAAATTCCAAAGACCGCAGCTGTTGCAGCTGACACAGCACATGCAGAACCTCATGCGCCGGGGAGTGAGCAAACTCGCTGCTTGCTGCAACCTTGGGTAACGCCAGGTGCTGCAGCCCTGGCAGCGTAGCAGCCAGCAGCTCCAGGCTTGCAGGACCGAGGCTGGTGATGGCAGCAGCCAAATCAAGCGCCATTAGGTGCGGCCATGGCGCTGTGTTGTCAAGAAAAACTGCCAGCAGCTGCTCGCAGCGGCGCCGGTGGCCAAGCCGCGACAGGGACACGCGCTGCTCTGACTCTGTGATCGCGAGGAAGGATGTTGCTGCAAAGCGCAGCACCAGGCTCTCCATGTCACGACGCCTCAGCTGCGCAAGGGGCACGCATACCAACCTGCGAGTTCGAGCAAGATCGAGCATATAAGAAGCAAAAGCAAAGTAAGCGCGCACAGGAAGCAGCTGGCGGGTCGAATGTGGGCGGAGCCACATTGGGTCACCCACAGCAGAGGCTGCTGATCCGCAGCAGCCAACAACGACAGAGTCACGCGTGCAACACCATGAAGACCATCGACCGATTGCAGGACTCCCGCAAGCAGCAGCAAGCAGCACTGCTGTTGCACTGTGCCGGGTGATGAACGAAGCTGGACAGGAGTGAAGCTCACCTCCAACAGTTGTCAACCATCTGCTTGCAGCGTTTGTCGGCCTTGCGCAGCTGTAACCGCGAGCCATGGTCAAGCAGCGCAACCACGAGCTGCAAAATCAGTGCTGGCAGGTCAGCCATGCGATTGACTTGCACCTCCTGCTGCCTGCCGGCGGCAGTGCACGAGCTGCTGCTGCCACCCACGCCACTATGCCTCCTGTGCATAGGGTGGCACAGCGGGAAGTGGTGCTGCGCGCAGAACATACAAACAGCCGAACAATGCAAGAAGTAAGGGTTCAGATCGTGCACACGTGCTTCTCGTCGAGGCAGAGACTGAAACTTGAGAGGACAGGGTGTGCTGCTCCTCACACTGAAGAACTGCAGGAAGCTGCGTCCGACCATGTGCTCTGGCAAGACAGCAAGGCACAGCACAGTCTACACCTTCCACAACTGCTCGTTAGCTGCTTTCTGCGCTACAGCAAGAACGCAAGGCAGACGACTGTATGGCCAGTAATAATGGGCTGTGCAACTTGGCGTACCCCTTCCTACCTCTCTGTAGTGCATGGCGTGGTCCACTCAGCGGTTGCCCAGAGACCACCCCGGATATTTGTCAGGGCGCTTTGCCGCTGCGGCCTTCAGTTGGTAAAAGCATACCGAGACAGAGCTCTGCCGCGAGCGTATACACGCCCTGCTGGTCAGTTGAATCTTCAATTCTGCCCCCAAAACTCACGATACGTTTTGTTTTGCTGAACATCGTCTGCCAGTCCCATTGGCCGGCTGTGAACACGAAGGGGACATACAGGACGACAGCGCATCAACTGGATCATATTCCATCAGATGTAATACACACACCAAACAGCTACGTGGATACGTTCAATTACCTGGCCCAACAGCAGCCGGTAGAAACCCTGTCAGCAACGGTTGTCATCCGTTGCTTTTCACTGAACGCGTGTGCATGTATCTGCATTTTGTTTAATTATTGCAAGGATGAATTTTGCTCAACATGCCTCAATCTTGCTGTGGGTGCTTCACATGCCTCAATCTTGCTGTGGGTCCCGAACTCCGCGATCGGGCCGGTCATCGACGAATGATCCATACAAATTTTATACACGCTATATTGTCTTTAATATACAATAAGGTATGAGGGTGCTTACTGGTGAAGTTCGCACTCGTCAAACATTGGAAAGTGACTCAAGCCTTGTCACGACCGGTCCTACATAAGAGACCGCAAACCCGTTGCGACTGCTTGAATCTTCTATATCGCCCCAAACACGTATCAACTAAGCGCTCACAGTGCACTACTTGCGTTGCCCAACCACAACAGCAGCAACTATGCTTGCCAGGAGCTCTGCCCGAGTGCTGGTTGCAGCACAGCCACAGGCCAGCAGTGCTGTTGCTGCCTTTTATGCAACCGGCCGTGATCCATCGGTGAAAGACCAGATGAAGGACGCAGTTTGTAAGTTGCTGCTGTCACTGCCTTTGCCAGCCTCACCATATCTGCTGTCATTGTGGATGCCAGCCTCAGCATAGCTTGCCTGCAGAACTTGATTCTGAATACTTGACGTGTCAGGTAGCCGATCAGGAGATACCAGCTTATACGGCCGCAGCATTGTGGCCACGCTCAAATGTGAGAAGTGATGGTTGGATCTAATGCATGCTCAGGCCAGGTGCTCATCAGCTGTCCTCTGCTGCTGCCCTGCCTGCCTTGCCTGAGCAGCTGATGCTGCTGGCACCAACCCTCAGAGCCATCTGTGATGGAAAAGATGCGCGAGGGCGTGGGTGAGTACAGCCTTGAGGGCGCAGCTTTCTCCTGCTTCTACACTTGAATGCTGCTGAATTTCCGCAAAATTTAAACCCTTAAGCGGCGGGGTTTCAAGCATGGTTTGCCGTTCTCTGTGCTGCAGAACATGTTGCTTGTGTTTGCAATTTACGTTTGTTGTGCAACTGCAGGCAAGGTGACGAGAAGGTTGGCCAGATGTTCAAGGAGGACGGCAAAGTGGGCCACCAATTCACTCCAGACGGCGCTGCAGGTGAGTTATGGCAGGGTGTGCAGGTGCCGTTTGCCCCTTCCTCCCAAAGGAAATTTGTATGCCAGGCCATGATATAACTTTGGCATGTGCGCGGCATGCACTTTGGCGATATTATCAGTTGCATATAAGGGCGACAGCACTGTGCGTCTGCATTGTGGAAAGTTGCTGTCATGTGATGCTTGCATGAGGGTGCTGGTGAGGAAGATTATCTGTGATAGCTGCTGCTGCTGCTGTCACCATTCCAGCACATGTCGGCTACTGTTACTGCTGCTCCCCCTGGTGATGGGCAACGCCGATCCGTGTCTTTCCGCCTTGCTGCAGGTGGCACCGCCCAGGAGGTTGGTGGTCCCCTTGACAAGGATGGATCAGTAGGACACAAGTTCACCACTGATGGCGGCATTGGTGAGTGGCAGCCGGCTCAAAGGGCTGTTGCACAGCATGCAGAGGGAAATTTGAAACGCATAGTTGGGCAGCTTGGCAGTGCCAATGCATGCTCAGCTGTCTCAGTTGCTCCAGGAACAGTAAGTCTCCTTGCATCTGGTTGCGGATTGCAGGGTGTTGGGTGGTGATGTTGGGTGGTGATATGCTGGGCAGAGCATCCAGCACAATTGCCTCTGTGGTGCAGACAGCCGTCGCTGCATGGCATTGGGCAGTGTGACCTTGCTTGTTCCTTAAGTCTGCACACCTTGATCTGGTGGATGTTTGCTGGATGCATTTATGGCAGTGTGCAGCGGTCTTTGATTGGTCAGGGTGATGGTGTTCCTGGTATGCCTCAACATACCTTACCAGCATCCTGACTGGTGGTTGCCTCTGTCCTGTTGCTGCTGCTGCTGCTGCTGCTGCTGCTACTACCAACAGGTGGCACTGTGCAGGATGCTGCTGAGTCCGTTGAGCAGAAGGGGCAGGACATGGAGAAGAAGGCACAGCAGAACCAGGGCAAGGAGCAGAGGCAGAACGACCCAATGTCCTCTGGCAAGCTGTGAAGCGCGCACCACTTGCCCTGCTGCAACAGGCTGGGCCAAATTTGCCATTCACAGCTGGTTGCTTGAGGCAGGCCACTAGTGCATAGTTTGCAGCTGCAGTGCATAAGAGGCTACTGGCCAGTTGCAGCGGTGTACATTAGATCAGTTGATATGTGGGGATTAGGGGGGTGACTGTTAAGCTTTGCAGTCATTGCGGCGCAGTGATGCGTTGCAGCAGCAGTGTCGGCTAGTATTGCTGCCTGGGCTGTGAAGTCAAACTATCGCATCATGTAGCGGCAAGAGCATGCACAGAGTTGGTGCAGTCCCTCTGTGCTACTGGGGGCATCTACAAGTATACTTCCCAGCACCTAACCTGTGGAAAATGGTAGGTGCACAGCTATCTTTATTTTTCCACGATAGGGTTGTGACAAATTCGAATATGTTGCACAAATCAATGTTAACAGTTTCAACACTGTAAAAAGGTGATGTGGGCAGTGACAACAGACTGCCCTTGCACGCCTTTTTTTTGTATGAGGAAAGGAATGAACAGGTTTTCATGGCATTTATGAGGCAAAAATGACATTCACTCAACTGTCACAAATAAATAAGGGATATGTGACATTATACAGTAATGTTTTAAACGCTCATTACAAAGCTGCGAGTGCAGCTGCAAAATCCCGATGCAGCCAACGTCACATACATTGATTGTCTGCAACACTGGCAGCAAACATGGGGTAGTGGCGTACTGCTGTGCATGTGAGCGCCAATGTTGGCATGCAATGCTGTGTCATTTCAGAGCTGCTGATCTCTGCCAGAAGCAGGGTTGTACTCCTGCAGCACAGCAGCTATCACCTGTCCAGCAGTCTCAACTGAAGCAGCAGCTGTCAAGCGTGACTAAAGCGTACACGCACCTAACGCTGTTGCAACAAGTGGCTGTACTTGCCACTGTTGGGAGAGCCGAAAAAAGCGCACCGAGCTCTGAATGTCAATGCTGTCTGCCCACCACGCCAGGGCGGCCCAAACAACGAGTTGCCTCCTTGCAGAGGACCACACTCGACTGCTCGGGCAGGCCGACCACAAGACTGTGATAAGCAGCACCACTATAACCTAGCAGGGAAACAACGCAGGAAGAAGCAGAGCCCTCTCATGCAACACTGCGCATGCAAGCAACGCTGCAAGACAAGTTATCCTGTGCTGTTGCATTGGCAGCATGTCACGTGAACTGTTGAACAAGCTGGAAGAACATATTGGAGCAAGGTGTCCTTACAAAAGCTACATTTGTGAGACAAGTTGTGACCTGAAGAAGGCGCAAGGGTGCATAAACCATAGTGCGGGTGTTCTGCATCATGCAGAACAGCAGGCTGGTGTTGCAAACACAGTATGTCCTAGCAACCACCATCCCTCCTGATGTGTGACCACCTTCAGGAATGTGTGCTGCACCAAGGCATATGCCTTGCATGCATGCCTGATAGTTGACAGTCTCTCATTGTTGCACTCTTATGCAGTGCCAGAGACAGCAACTGCTGGAAAAAAATCAAACCACAACAAAGTGCTGCTCCTTTTGACAACAAGGAAGCAACCACATCGTCACAAGATAATTAATCTGGGCTTGCAATTAATGAATGCATGCTACCACTGTAAAACCCAACCCACCAAAGGCATGTCAAGACCTGTCAACCCTGATTTCCATATCCCGAACGGCACCACCGATGGCAGCAAGTCGATGCAATCATTGACTTGAAGATTGAGGCAGCATCCTTGATCCCCATGTGGATAGCCAGCAATGGACAACAGTGCTTCGCGGTTGCGGCTGCCGCACCTTGCTGCACTACTTGCTGCTGCCTTGGCAGTAGCCACAACAGCGCTGCTGACGCTGCCAACCGTGGTTCCAACGCTGCTGTTGCCAGTTTATCCAGCCGGTGCTGCTCAGCGCTTCCCGCCTGCAGCAGTCGAGCCAGCTGCAGTGCTTGCTGCAGTCTTCTCAAGTGCGCCCCAGCAGCGTTGCAGGGGCCGCCACCACTCATTACTGTGTGTCCAGATGTCACGATGGTACAGCACCTGGAGCCACCACGCAGCAGCACGGTGCAATGTGGGTCAGCAAGCAACAACTGCGACCCATGCTGGCAGGAGCAACACACACAAAAGTTGCAGAGGCCTCAGTCACATGCTGCTGGCGGCACTGTGGACTACGCTGCATACCCTAGCAGGACTGGTGCTCAGCAAAGGTTGTCTGCTGTTGGCCCACCTACTGACAATCTGATGCATTCCAAGCGGCTGCCACACCTGCTGAAGAATCAGTCACTTCCAGAAGCCCTCAATTATGCACAGGGTATGTATAACTCAGTAAGCACTGATGCAGGTTGTGGACCCAAGGATGGTGCCTAGTGCTGCACAGCCAGCGCACCTTGCTGCCATCCCTGCTGAGGGTGAGTCGCGTCAGCACGGGCAGCCGCAGGTCGCCCTGGGGCAGCAGGATGTAGCGCCACATGCTGTGTGCGCGGTCAAAGCTGTACGCCTGCGTGTTGTTCACCTCAACCTGCAAGAGCAGGTGTGCACATGTGTGTACAGCAGCAAAACAGCTTCACGGCTGGCAGGTTCTGGCGTGCCGTGTTGATAGCGTGGCTGCAGAAGCTGGTGTGTCGAGCATGATCAGCAACATCAAGCGCCGCACTGCCGCAGCAACCTTGGCGCATGAAGAAGCTGAGCCTGAGGTGCGAGATGGTGAACAGCACAGCGGCAGCAGACACACAGCGTCTGTCAAAACACACATACACTGTCCAGGAGTGCTGCTGCACCCTGCAATGCTTGAACTGGACAGGCTGCTTCCCACCTGCATGTCCCCCTTGTGAGCCAGGTTGTCGAGTGCCTCAGGTCCAGAGGTGGTGGCTCCCAGCACCATGGGCGGCTCATACTCGACCTTCACCCTGCAGCAGCAGCAGCAGCAGCAGCAGCAGCAGCAGCATGAACCCTTATGGCTCTGCCAGTGCTTGCAGGCAACAAGGCGGGGGCATCTGTGCTGACAAATCACAAAGCAACATGTGTAATAGACCAGCAAGAGCTAAAAGGATCAGGCAAAAGAGAAAGCCACTGGTGTGCTGGAAAGTACGCTATGCCACTTTGCCAATGTGATCGTCTGCAGCAGGAGTGCTGCACTGTGTCTGGGCTGCAACTTTCAGTGCGTGCGAGGTTACACTGTGACAACCGCCTTGAGAAATACAGCACTTGCATGCAACCCAGTCACCATCCCAGACAAATCGACACGTGCATTGTCTAGTCAGCGACCACAGTCAACGACCACAGCAACGGCTCACTTGCTTGTTGTCATTGGCAGTAGACCAAAGTGACGCAGCAATGCGTCACGCCCCTGCAGCAGTGTCACATTGTTCTCATACCTGCACAGCAACAGCAGCAGCAGCAGGAGACCAACATCAGCGAAAACACAGGCCTGCCCCCTGGCGAACCATCAGGCTGACACGGGGTTGCTGCCAGATGGTGCACCAGCCTACTTTCATCACACCTCCGGTGTAAAATCCTGCAGTACAGCTCTGCCAGGGCCAACCCAGCAGAAATATGTGTCACTCACACTGCACCTTCGTCATACAGCTCTGCAACAATCTCTCGCTGCCGTTCAATGAACGGCACTCATATGCCTGGTACACAGACAGCGACAGTGGCAGTGGCAGAAGGCTGGGAGTGAGCAGTTGCCTCAGCTGCGGCAGAACATTCCTGCAGCACACGGTGCACACTACCTGAGCGGAGCAGATGCAGCAGCATGCAGCAGTGCTGCAAAGCACACTAAAGGATAGCCTGCTGACATAGCCAGAGACTGCCAGCTTGTGCAACGCGCTATCAGCAGACCCCTGCAAATGCCAGCCTAAACCTGCTCAAGCAGCCAATGGGCTGTGCTACAACACAACTGGAGTGCAACACCACCAGCACCAGGTTGCATTGACCCTGTACATGCCTGAAAATGACATACAGTGCTGTGCTGAGGTTGCTTCACTGTCCTGGGCCAGCACTGCAGCACAGGTTGCTGCAGCACAAAGCATCCAATGCTCCATTTGCAGCTGCACCCTTGCTTAACACAACGCAGTACATCGCAGGCTGCACCCCACCTCAAACACCCTGTGTACCAAAGCCTTGACCTCTTCGCCACCTGGCAGCGCAGCAACCGTCTGCGAGGAGCGGCCAGCATCATAATGCGAGCCGCTCGGCTCGGAACTGCCACCTGTGTTGCCCAGCACCGGAGCCACGCCAGGGTAGTTCTTCTCACTCTGAGTTTCACCTGAGGTTGCTGGGGCCCTGATTTGCTCCTCGTGCTGCTTGTAGGTGCGTGGCCCGCCATAATATGGCAGAATGCATGTTGCATCAGCAGGCAGTGCAGCAGTAGCCACGGGCAGGCAGCGTTAGCCAGGCTCGAGGCTGACAACTGTTGTGGCAACTGGACATAATCACGCCAACCTGTTCTCAACTACACAGACAGCCTTTGAGTGCACGTGCTGCAGCCACATGACGTCTTTGCTTGGGCATGTAGCAGTTGGGTAAAGGACTGATCAGCTGGTTCTGCGCGCAACAGGCGCCCGCGGTCAGCCAGCTTATGACCTGCAGCAGCTCCCTCATCATTTGAAGCAACGAAGGGCCGCATGTTACAAACGGAACTGCAGTGTAAAACATAAAAGAGCATCATGTGCATCACCCAGCGTTGCCCGCGGATCATAACAAGGACTTACCTGTGTGGAGAATGCAGCTGCATGGCCCTTCAACTGCTTGAGCAGCACAGCTGTGCTAGCAGCAGGCATGCTGCTGAGCTTTGCAGCACGCATCATCACATCATCATCATCATGAAGACTGTCGTAATTCGACACTCGGCCTGTCTGCGTAAAATCAGTGTATAGTAATAGTGTACAGCAGGCACTCGGCTTGACGGTTGTGATTATTCACGACGTGCTGCAATATTACAGCGGCACGTTGCATAATGACATTTGATCCATCATCGCAGGGAGATTAGCAGCAGAGTTTGCGTCTGCATAGGATGGACCGTTTCTAACACGTCAGGCTCATCATGACGGAATGCCGGAAAGCGGCGACAACGCCGAAGAGCTCAGGCCACCACTTGATTGTTGTGACTGTCAACTAAGCAACTAGTTTTTAAGGCGTATACTGATTCCTGCAACTTCCACTCCAGCCCTCATGAAAGAGACAACCTGAGGTTCGCGGCAAACCCGATGTGTCACTTGCAGTTGAACAAAACCAGTGCCCGCCCACCTGTTTGACAGGACAATTCAACAGGCTGTTGATGTGGTTCACATGCAGCTAGATACAGGCCTGTTGCTCATGTGACACCTCTGGCAAGTTGGCTCGCAGCGGCAGGGTTGCAGTGAACACGGATTGGTGTTATCGTTGCTAATGAAAAGTGTCTGAGCACCTTTCATATAATCATACCAGGCACTTAAGATATCGATAGGGCATGCTGCAGCTTCCGTACGCTGATCATGCGTTGCCGCTGCGGCAGGACAGAGTAGTGCTGCTGTTGGCAAAATTACTGCTGCCTTTAAAGCCCTGATTACTTTACAATATAGTCGTATAGCACTATCAGTTGTCACACATGCAGCCACAGATATTTCAGAACCCGCGAACCGTCACGGCATCATGAAAGTACGTGGTGTGTGGCAGACGTCGATTCTCCCCCTGCATGCACCACGTGCTCTTAATATTGCATACAGCACTCTCCATGCCGCCCAGGTATAACACTAAGTGTGCTTCCATGACATTCTAGTCTGTTGTTTGCTGCACTTCGCCCGCCTCCTTTGATCTTGATGTCAGCCCAACAGAGCATCCCTGCTTAGTTTTCTAAGCGCCTCTAAAAGGCGTTGCGTGTTTTTCTCAGCTGCGTCAGCGCGGAGCAACTCGAGGAAGCAGCATGCGTTCCACTTCAGAGCATCGACTTTCTAGGCACGCTGTAGTGGTGCTTGCCTTCCTGGTCACTATTTCACAGGTATGTAAGTGGTCACAGTCCGTAACCTCCTGGCGAGACAGCCCAGATTCTGCGGAGGGCAACAGGCACCAGCAGTGCTTTTCAAAGCATCCAGCGAGGTTGCTTGGTGCTCCGTTTTTGTATGATGACGTGTCTGCATGCTTAGCGTAAGAACGTCATCTCACCAGACGGTTTTGAATGGCTACCGCCCACAGGTGCACTGCGCCTCGCTGGGTCACCGGGATCACGCACTGGTCCAACAGCAATCTCAGAACCGCGCATCACGTGGAAACTCAACAGCATTGGAGCAGCAGCCACTCGCAACCCAGTCAACAGGCAGCATTAGGTCGTCTTGGTGTCAGCCCGCCACTGGGAGAAGTTCCCAATGGCAGACCCTAAGTGCACCAGGTCGGGCAGTGCTCAGCAAGCCTGATGTTATCGCGTGCTCCATCATGCAGCTACCCGTTTCACACGATCCGGAGCTGCTTTATACACGCACACAGCTCCGTGTTGAGCAGAAGGAAAGTCAGGCAACAGCAGCACAGCTGTATCAAGTGCTGCTTTTGGATTGCGATGCACAGTTTTGGCAGTTGGCAGGCCTCCAGGACGAAGAACATGTGTGCTTGGCGAGTACAGCAGCTTTGCAAGCGTCCTGCAACGAATGGTGAGTGGTCTTGCATCAGCAGGACAGCTGGGGTGCGCCAGTCGCAGAATGAAACATTGGCATCCAACAATCCTGCACCAGGGAAGTCATACTGTTCTTACATCGCAGCAGTCCCAGGGTGAATACCACCAAACAATGACGCAGAATCTGCGAAGGCTATCTGTTCGGCTGGTTACCTTGATACAGCTGGGCACGCCTGTGTGAGGAAGTAGCGTTGGAGAAGGGCAGCTGCACATTGGCATGCACAGGGCTGCAGGCACAACTGACACAAGTTGTGTGTGCGTGTCCCTGGCATGTGCAGGCCGCTGAGCCCGCCAGTTGCAGGAAAGGCCAGCTCAGAGACCTGCGCTCCCCCCAACACTGTTTTGGCAGATATGGGCACTTGGCAAAGCGTGTGCTTGTCCTGCAAGCACACTGGCGCACAATGAGCAACACCTCAGCAGCAGAGCCAGCTGTGATTCGCCTGCCAAACCTTGAGCTGCGGTTTGGTGTCCAGCCAGTGGCAACTGAGGCAGATGGACGCTACAGCGCAGCAGCAGCTGCAGCGCAGCCAGCGTTGCTGGGAAGCTTTATTGGTTCTGGCATCTACCCTCCATCCAGCGTGTCCATGGCCTACAGGTGAGGCGGTATAAGCTGGTTCGTCAAGCCCAGGACGCACGTAATGTTGATTCAAATGCCATGGCATGTTGTGGTGTGAGCTTTTGGCATCTGCAGCAGTGTGGCCACATCTGCCAAGACTTCAGTGATGACTCAGCAACTTGCCTGACCATCCTGCGTGGTGCTCTGCAGGCATTTTCAGTGCAGCAGAGTCAGCTGCAGGGCATCTCAACAGCAGACCTGGCCTGCGCCAAGCGCTGCACCTTTCTGCAGCTGGGCCGCACACAGCCGCGCCCGGTCAATGTTGTCGGGTACCGCTTTGTTACGTTTGACCGGGCAGTGGCAGTGTCGGTCGAGGTGCAGCGGGGCTGGGCGGGCAGGTCAGCAGGGCCTGTCAAGCTGAGGCAGATGCAGTGGAGGCAGACAAAAGCAGCTTCAGGAGGGTTGGTCCCACTGCTGCAGCCTTTCAAGGTGAGCTGCTGTTAGCTGTGTGGCTTTGGCACCATGTGTGTTTGTGCCAGGTTGCATTGGTGCTCAAGGTGTCACATGCTATTGCTGCTCGTGCGTCTGCTTCAACCGGAGTGCAGATTTTGTGGCAATGATGCGCCAGCCATGCTGGGTTAGCTGAGTCATTCTGATCATGCTTGAGCTTTAATGCGGCATGATTGTATGATGGCTGCGGCTTGCAGGACAGGGTCTACTGTGCCTGTGAGTTGGCGTTTGCCTCTGGCACGTGTAGGCTGCCATTGCATTGGTTCCTAGCCTTCACGCATCGCTGTGATTGCTATTTTTTTCACGTACTGCAGCTGTACCCGGGCGATGTCGTGCGTTGGCATTGCAGCTACAACACGAGTGACCTGCACCCTGGCAGCAGCCTCAAAGGCGGTCGCAGCAGTGCAGCCGGCAGCTTGCAGGAACAATGCACAGTAGTGCTGCACTACTGGCCTCGGGTGGAGGGCATGCGCGGCTGCGCTGCAGCCACATTCAGCGATGCTTTGCTGGGGGAAAGCATGTGCAGCAATGAGGCCAGGGACTTGCTGAGCATCGCGGCTCCGAGCAGCAGCAGCTGCCTATCAGGTGCGCCTGGGCACGTGGGCTGGCTGGGCGACGAGCTGCTGTGTGCTTGCTGCTGGGTGGTGATTGTGTGCACAGCTGTCGATGCGCTTCCATGCAAGGATGTTCTGGTCGAGTGACATATTTGCCTGTCCTGCAAACACAAACAATTGAAACGCTGCTGCTGCTGCGCCGCTGCCTCTGCCTTCTGCACCTCACAAGGCGCATGTACAAAGAGCACTCCTTCCCTCTCGGTGCCTGGATGGGTGGTTGGAAGGCGACGCTGCTCGTCCTGCACATGGCTGCGATCTTGGCTTGCCTGTGGGGAAGCCACAGCCTGCTCAGCAACTGCAAGTGGCTTGGCAGCTGGCACAGGAGGTTTCACCAGCTAGTACCAGGTGCGGTGACTTTTGAGTTGCTCTGGTGGTATGCGTGCGGGGTAATTGAACAGCACTTATGTGTGCCCAAAGCCTTGCAGGCCTTCTGCTCAGCATCGCACTGGCGCATTTGGAAAAAAAGTTTACACTGCACCTGCCCTGAGCTTACAGGCGTTTGTTGCCAGATGTTGTGATGTGCTGCGCCCTCGCGTGATGTGCGTCTCACAAGAGCAGCAGCTGACAGTGCAGCTTGTATCTGCACCACCCCAAAAGCTGCAGCCTGATCTTCGACCCTGAAAGCTGCTGTGCCTGTCCTTTCCTGTGCTGAACCACACCCTACGCACAGGCCAGCAGCGCAACGTGAGCGTGTACATCACCCACCTGCTGCTCGATACAGCTGTCTTAATTTATGCCTGCCGGCCACTGGTCGAACTCTGGCTTGGGCTCAGTGACACCACCGGGGCAGTCCGGACTGGGGGTTGGGGTTTCACGTACATCGTGGCCTGTTATGCCCTGGAGCTGACATGGAGGCGCAGGATCGACGTCATGCTGGCGGTGCATCATGTTGGCACCATTGCCATCATAACAATGTATGCTGGGGAGTCGACGGTGAGCACAGCAGCAGCAGCAGCAGAGGTGTGGTTTGAGGTCCGACAGTGACATGTTTTGTTAATTCAGCCCCGCAGATGTTCGGATTTAAATGTCAGTGGGGCATGTTTATGATGCAATGTGATTCTTTGCATTGCATTGCATCTGTACCTCACACTTTTGTTGGGCTGCTACGTCATGCACCTCAGCCGCAACTCCCTCTGTCAACACCTGGTTCTGCTATGCACGTTCTGCTTTCAATGCAGGCCGACATCTACCGTGTGGGCAACACCATGAACGTGCTGGCTGGCTTTGCGCTCCTGGAGCAGCCCACCTACATCGCACTGCTGCTGAAGCGCATGATGCCGCCCACCAGCCGTACTGTCGTCACCGCTGCTCGTGTCAGCTACATCAGCTGGTTCATGTTGAAGGGGCTGTCTGTGTGTATTGCGGTGCGGTGGTTCATCGAAGATTGGCACCTGATGCCAACTTGGATCAAGGTGAACTTTGTACTGACTTGGGTGCTGGCGTCATTGGTCCAGGGTTGGTCTGGAATGATCCAATACGGGATCTACAAGCACATCAAGCGCAGCTACCACAAGGCAGTGCTGCAGCAGCAGCAGGCACTGGGCAAGAAGCCGCTGCTGTTGTACACCGATGCACACGGGTCGTCTGAGGAAGGGGATCAGGGAGCCTGCGCCACATGCTGCCGCCTTTCGACTCCGATGGCAGTGTGGACTGCATTGCAGCTGTGGATGGCGACTGTCCAGATGCAGACGCAGGGCCCTTTGTCAAGTTTGAGCCGGCAGGTGGTGACAGGGGAGGAGCGACCAATGCAGCGTCAAAGTCTGTGTTTGCGTCTGGAGCAGGCGGCGGCGGCAGGCAAGGCGCAGAGTTTGGGTCAAGCCCCAGCAGCAGCGCGTCGGAGGGCAGCGGTCAAGGAGGTCAGCGGCAGCCGGTGACAGGCACAGGAGAAGCTTACATGCTGCTGCGCTCTTCATCACACGGCAGCAGCGGCAGCGGCGGCCAAGTGCACAGGATGCACGACTCCCTGCAGCCGCCGCGGCAGCAGCAGGGGGGCGGCAAGCGCCGCAGCAGCAGCAGCAGCAGCAGTGGGGGGAGCAGTGCTGGCGCTTCCGGGAGCAGCTATGCTCGGCGGCAGGCTGCTCCCACGCTGCAGCGGCGCACAAAGTCTGGCTCACTGAACATGATGGAGTGTGGGCTCGGCTGCCCAGATGAGTAGTGCAGCAGACCAGTGAGTCATGCAGCTGCCAGGTCAGCAGCAATGCAAGCATGCGCTGGAAGTCAGTGAGATGCTTCATGTCTGGTGTTGTCTGTTGAGTGCGGCCGCTGGCTGGCTGCATGGGGGAGCATGCAGTTGTGCTGGCACAGAGAACTCAGTGGCATGGCAACCAGCTTGCAGCCTGGGTCATCAAACAGATATGGACTGTTCACGTCAACACACACACATTGTTTGTCCTTGGCAGCTTGTGTGGTGCCTGCAGCATGCAGCTATATCTGCTGGTCGGCGGTATGCTCAGAGTGTTAACACATCACTTGACCTGTGTGGTGCCTGCAGCTTGTAGGTGTGGTGGTGCGCTTCCACTAAGAGTGTTGATGCATCACTTAACCTGTGTGGTGCCTGCAGCATGCAGGTTTGGTTGGTGGTTGGCAGTTCACTTAGAGTGTTAGATCACTTGACCTGTGTGGCGCCTGCGGCATGCAGGTATGTTTGGTAGTTGGCAGTTCACTTAAAAGTGTCGAAACGTCACTAGACCTGTGTGGTGCCTGCAGCGTGCAGGCTAGTCTGGTGGTTGGCAGTTCACTTAGAGTGTTACATTACTTGACCTGTGTGGTTCCTGCAGCATGCAGGCATGTTTGGTGGTTGGCAGTCCACTTAGAGTGTTGATGCATCACTTGACCTGTGTGGTGCCTGCAGCGTGCAGGCTGGTCTGGTGGTTAGCAGTTCACTTAGAGTGTTACATTACTTGACCTGTGTGGTGCCTGCTGCGTGCAGGTTTGTTTGGTAGTTGGCAGTTTGCTTAGAGTGTTGAGCTATTACTTGACCTGTTTATTTGATAGTTGGCAGTTTAATCAGGGTGTTGAACTACCGCTTGACCTGTGTGGAGCCTGCAAGTGCAGGTATGTCTGGTAGCTGACAATATTTTGAATGTTGAAACATCACTGGTGTCGTGTGGTGCCTGCAGTGTGCAGGTATGTCTGGTGGTTGGCAGTTCACTTAGAGCGTTGAGCACACCACTTGACCTGTGCGGTGCCTTCAGCGTGCATGTGTGGGCAGTTTGTGTAGCTTTTGGCTCACTATTACTAGCTGAGTTGCATCAACTGGGTTGGGTGTCTCCACAGTTACACAGTGTGCTCGCCCAGTGGATGTGTGCGTGCATGCTTTGACATGCCGTGCGCCTGCGCGGGCATGCGTGTGTTGAAGAGTGCGTGTGTGTGCGTGCGAGCGTGCGTGCGTGCGAGGAAAGTTGACTGGTTGTATACAGTTTGAGTTTGAAAAACGGGAGGAACTTGTGTGGCATTTGAAAAAGATCACTACATCTGCAGCCTGGTTGATGACATGCATCACGTGCTGTGGATCAAGCTTTCTTTCAGGTGTGGTACGAGAGAAGCTTAGTTGTTCTTCTCGGCGTAATGGTTGATTCGTTGGGGATCATGAATGGGGTTGGTGGACATGTCTTCTACGTTCTCTCTTGCGCGCAGATGGCGATCGTGGCAGAGGCTGCCGCGCTGCTATGTGCTGTGCCTGTGTAACCAGGGACACGATGAGGCTGTAGCCGCTTTGTGCCTTGGCGCTCACTTTGGGTAGGTAGGTTTACCTGCTACTTGGCATGTTGACATGTGCTCTCTCATTTGTAAATCTCCGGGGTGTGCATTATTGCATTTAGACTAGTTGCAATGCATACTCAGTGTGTTTATGGCGCAGACCTTGCTGTATTTGGCCACCAGCGCTACCAGGGTCCTGCGCAGTGGACCTTTGTTGGCAGGGATGGTGTGCGTGTGCCTGTGCCCAGAAGCAGCGAGTTCAGGTATTTGGGATGTGTATTCCATGAGACTAAGGGTGATACAGCTTGTGTTTCGTCCCTGGCAGCCGCTGGCTCACCGGCAATGTGGGCCATGCGCTCCCGCTGCGCTGACCACCACATCACGGGGCTTGGCTTGCAGGTGCACCTGTTCAACTCACTGGTCTCGCCAATCTTGGGCTACTGCTCAGAAGTGTGGGCCCCTGCACTGCTTCATGGTTGCGGCAGTGGGCCGCAGGGCGTTGCCAAGGCGCTTAGCAATGACATGCAAGTGGTGCAGTTCATGTTTTTGCGTGTGTTGGTTGGGCGTGTTCGCAAGTCTACTTGCAGGCAGCTGCTGTTGCGTGAATTTAGATGCAAACCCCTGATCAGTGGTTGGTTCACAGCTTGCTGGGACCTGAGGGACCGGGTGGTCTCACGGCCGCCTAGTGACTGGTTGTTTTTAGCATTGCAGGAGAACAGAGACCTCAGTATGCGCACCTACCCAAGCAGCGCTGATCAGGGTAGGCAAAAGTCCTTGTGGTTCTGGCAGTTTAGGTCCCTTGTGCGCACGTTGCATACCCGTACGGGCACGTTGGGCGACATACCTGATGCACTGGTTGGTCTGCACTGCCTTGAGGAGTGATATGCGCTGTGTGCATGAGGCTTTTAAGTCTTGGTTGTATCAGCAGTGGCATGATTTACCCACCGATCCCAGAGTTGCTGGTTCTGATACTGTCATGCATTCTACGTACGAGAGCTGGTTTGCATGCACATCATTTGATGAGCTGGACATGACAAAGCCGTCTAGCTGGTGTCCAGACTATGTGCACAACACTGCTGGCCTCAACAAAGTACACCTGTCGTCACTGATGCGTTTTCGTCTGGGTGCACATGACTTGCGCGTGGCTACTGGTCGGTGGGAGAGGGCTGGCAACTCCTGGCTACCTAGACATCAGCGGCTTTGCACCCGATGCGCTGCTGGCCTGGTTGAGGATGAGTTCCACGTGGTATTTGAGTGTGATGCTTACGAGCTAGTCCGGGAGGTGGTGTCTGTATGATAAGTTCGGTGGTTGGCAGAACCCTGATGGCTTAGCAAACCCACGCGGGCGATGTTTGGCAGACTTTATGCTGCAAAATGTGCCAACTCTGGATCGCCACGTACCAGTAAGCAACTGTGGATGAAAGCAGCAACCCTACTCTGTCTTGTTGCTTCCCAGTGATGGCATTACTAGTAGTGCTTCTGAAGTTACTGATTCTCTGAGTTCTGAGCTCTCTGAGCTTGTTGAGGTTGCGGTTTCTTTCGGTTGATGGTCTTCTTTTTGAGTTTTGTGGACCCCATGAGCCTTGTTTGGCTCCTTTGCAGGTGGGGCAGTGGCCCTAATTTGGTAATTCGGTAATTCGGCATGTTGCTCAGTGCCTCGAGATCTGCCACACTGCTGCATTGTGCTTGCACTGCTGCAAAGAGGGAGATGTGGTTGCTTATACCCTGTGCGCAGGCGCAGGCATACGCATACATATAACAGTGCATATGCATTTATGCGTACTTTATCTTACAATACAGAGCTCAGCACGGTGCTGCAGCCTGGCCATCAGCGCATGTGAGACTGGTGCTACAACATGGCATGTTTTAGGGTCGTTGCGTTGTTTGTGTAATGTGTTAATTACAGTGGGCTGCCACACCATGCTTGGTCTTGCAGCAGGCATACAAACAGCATTGAGTGCTGCTGCATACCTGGTGTGGTTCTTGTAATAAAAACTTACTGTGCAAAGCACGCATGCATCACTTGGCTGCCTGCTGCTAGCAGCCGCGTCTGGGCAGGACTTGCTGTTTTGTTGAGGATGGGTCAAAGGCGTGCACATACAGTGTGTTGTGTAGTGCTGCACAGGAGAGACTGGAAGCCTTACATGACTCACATCTGTGTTGATTGCGTGTCTTTGATAAAATCGGTTCACGTTGGCAGCGGCTGAGCTAGCCCCATTGCTGGTTACTTCACAGTCATTGGCTGCTGAGATGTTTGATTGAGGCCACAGGCGATCATACGGGTGACCAGATGGAAGAGAGTTACAGGTTGTTGTCAGCCATTGTGGCTGTGACAGGTGTCTGAGTCATGCTGCTGCTGTACGCTGATGCTGTTGTAGCCGAGTGCTGGCACTGCAGTGCCCTTGCAGACAGCAGGTTGTTGTTTGGCATGTTGGCATGTTTGGCATTGGTAGTAATGGAATAAATCAACCACTTGGCTTCTCGTCGTCTGAGTGATCAGCTGGTTTCTGGAAAGTTGTGCGCCCACGCACGTGGGTGGAGAGGCTGCAAGATTTGCGTGGCTGGCTGTTGCTGTTGTGTTGCTGAGTGTGACTGCACAGCAGTCCAGTCCGCCGCGTCTGCCTTGAGAACTGGGACAATCACCTGCTGGTAATGTGTGTGACATGTGGTTGCTTGAGCATGGTGTTGACAGCGGGCATGTACCTGCAGCAAGGTGCTTACTGGCACTAAGGGGACTGTTTCAGCGCTTGCTGAACAGCACTTGCTGAACAGCGCATGCTGTTAAGGTGCACTGTTTTGCCCTGGTTGTACCTGCTTGTTTGCACCCCCAACACCGCGGCATAACGCGTTACGCATGTGATTGACACGTGGAGAGTTCTCAACTGCTGTTGACAGCTGTTTAGGTGAAAGGTCTGGCATCAATCTGTCCTGCCCCATGGCACAACATGTACTACAATGTCTGGGTCTTAACCCAAGGACAAGGAGCATGTTGCCCCTGCCGGGGGAACAGAGGCCCTTGTTTGAGGGCTCTGAGCGGCTCCTCAGTGCCAGGGGCCTGGTGCACTCAAGGCTTCCAAGCTGTTGTTTGCTACAAGCTTGTACTGCATTTCATGACAAGTCGACAAGCCACACAGTGCTACAAGATACGCTGTGCAAGCATGACTAGCCCCAGTACTGGACTGGTGCTGTGGCGTCGTTCCTGCGCACTGCGCTTGGGTACAGCCAAGCATGCACTCCTGCTATGGTATCATGAGTGCAGCACACGACGTTACTCTGGCAGTATGTTGCTGACCCCTAAGCTGTGTGCACCAAGCTATGTGCAGGACAAGGCCACCATTGTTGATAGTTCTGGATATTTAGCCGCATTTTGAGCATCGCCCTGCTGTATGAGATGCTAACCCAGGGCTTGGGCCTGAACTTCAAAGGCGGTAGCATGTGTGCTGACTCTCACCACGTGCTGGTTGATGTTCCCGTCGTGTGCGGGCGATGTTCCCGGCGTGTAACATCCAAACTGTGATATTATGACTCAACTAGGAGTTCATGGTGAAACTTCTTCCTCAAGTGTCGCGTGCTATGCTACTGCCTTGCGCCTTTCGACCAGATCTCCCGCCAAAATGCACCTGCCGGCCCGGAACAGACACACTCAGGGCCACCTGGTCAGTATTGGCCAAGGCCTTTCGTTTGAATGGTTGAATTTCGAACTAGTGGTTGCGAGCCCTGGACGTGACTGAAGGCAGATGCCATAGCCCACGTCACCCACTACACACGGACATGTTTTGGGGTGCTGAAGCTTCATAAGCTGCTTAAGCTTCTGCCTCTGTTGTAGCTTTAGGCTCGTTGGCAAAGACCATCCACCACAGACAGTGCAACAACTTGCCAGCTGCAGCAATATCTTTTGCACCATAGTATAGACTCAGACTAGACGCACCGGTCAGCAGGCCCCGCACAAGCCACTCGCAGCCGCACACACATACGCCACACTTCTGTCCCATCACCACTTGGTAGGTTACACATTTAAAAACCATCCAAGTTCAAAGCAAGTGTACCCCGGTGTAGGGCATGCACCAAACTTGTGGCAACAAGTGCAAGCGCAATCAGGGAGATGCTCAACGCAGCAGTGGCCACTACAGCGCTGTTGCGTTGATGCTATGGCTTGAATGGGTAATATGATGATGATGCAGCGCTGTTGCGTGTCAATGGCACGGCTAGCAGGACAGGCTATCACGCCGCGTGGCCCAAGCAGTTGGAATGCTGTCCTCAACAAGTGCTCTGCATGCACTCCGTTCAGCCATGTGATTGTGCACGACAGACAAGATCTGCCGTACGCTAGGAACCTGGCCCCGGCTAGGGTTCTGGCACAGGGTCTGCTACTGGGTCACTTCCTGCAAGCCACTTCTCCACCATCTCTCGTAGCAGCAGGTTGGGGTGCAGGTCCAAGATGGAGACAGGCTCAGAGGTCGTGGGGTCCCGGCAATACTGCGTGATCCAGCGGCGCACTGCTTCGTACTGCAACCAGCAGCACACAGCAGTCGCAGCAGCCCCACCACGCTGTGTATCACGTCGCCCATACAAACCAAGGCACGAGCATCCGCCCCTTGCATGCAGCTGAGTGTCAGCTGTGCTTCCGTTCGCAGGTACATGCACCCACAGCACCACGCAGATGACGTGCAACCAGCAAGATGTGCGGCACATGCACAACTACACAGCCTCACTGCTGAGCAAGCTTCCGGCCATTGCGGCGTGAGCGCCATTGCTCACCTCGAAGGTCTTGCCGCTGGGGAGCATCACCGGCTGCAGCATGATCTACAAGCAGCAGCCCAGGCCAAAAACACGGACAGCAGTGTTGCCTCGCTGGCTTTGAATGCATGAGATGAGTGCTGCAAGCATACAAGCAAAGCTGCGCGCTACAGGAGCGCGGGAGTGCATACTCCTGTAGAAACCCAACATGCATGACATATCCTTGCTACAACACATCGCTCTACACAACTGCGCTTGTCGACGAGCAGCTGACACAGCAGCTGCTCATCCCAAACCGATGCATGCGCAAACACCAACCAACAGCGCTGCGCTGACAAGGACTCCAACCACCAACCTGGCCAGTTATGGGGCAGCACAGCAGTTCAGGTGCATCTTCTAGCCGCCTGCTGCCAGCACTGGCGCCAACAGCAGCACTGCTGCAGCTGCCTCTGTTGTCACGGCTGCCCCCTGCCGCGCTGCTGCTGCTGCCGCTGCTGTCATGGCTGCGCCGCTGCAGCTGCTCTGTGCTGCCCCGATCTCCTTTACTTCTATTGCTGCTGCTGCTGCCTGTGTGGGCAATGCCTGCCGCCTGCTCTGTTAGCTGCTGCTGGGCCCACGCCGGCAGCTCCACAGGAGGAGGAATGCGACTGGGCTGCTTGTGGCTGCTGCTGTTGTTGCTGTTGTTACTGCCTAGCCCTGCCACTGCTGCAAACTTGCGGCGCACTACGCTTGTCAAGTGCAACCGGGCAATGAAAATGAGAGATGGCGGATCCAAAATGAAAGAATGCGCCTGCGGAAGGGCAAGTTTTCCAAGGGGCAGGACGCACAGCAGCCAGTGCAGGAAGCCAGTGGGGAGGGATGGGAAGGGGCAGGGGGTGACAGGCAGGCCCTTGTGCTGAACTATGGTGACGCAGCCTAGCCTTTGGCAACATCCACAGACGCTGACACAGCACGCATGTACCAATTCGGCCGCGCATGTAGAAAAGCTCTGGTGCTGTTGTACACTTGCAGCGCATGTACTGCCGTCAGAATTAATTCCAAAGCAACGCGCCGACCGCCAGGCCACTGCGCATGCAGTAGCACCCTATGCAGCTTTATATGTTGTTTGCGCCGCTGCTGCTGCTGCTGCTGCTGCTGCTGCTGCCGCCGCTGCCGCTCACTGGAGCCAGGTCATCAGTGCTGAACCACTCGTCCATGTCAAAAGACCACTCCCAGTCTGTGTCGCCGCCCATGCTGCGTCGGTAGAACAGCTCCTGCAGGCACATGCACGTTGCAGGCATGCGCTTAGCAACAGCAGCGGCACATGCTTTCAGTCCACCAACAAACAAAGACAAAGGCAAGTCACCAGCCATGGGTTCAAGCACAGCACAGCCATGCTTTGGGTGGTCGCACTGGGCCCTGCAGCGTTCAAAGTATCAGCGCTGCTGCTGGCGTTGGGCTAGCGCGGCCGCCGGAATTGCATATGCAGTGCTTCCTGCTGCCGGGCCGTCCCTGCAAGGCGGTGCGCACCTGCACGCTGCCGTACGAGTACACGTCTTCTATGTCGTCATACATGACCAGCTCCTCAGGCACCACCACATCTGCAGGCCACGCACCGCAGCAAGCCCATCAGTACGCGCATGTGGTTGGGACGCTGGTGACAGCAAGCGCCAGGCCGTCAGCCGTGCTGTTGGGGGCGCTCACAGCTCTGTGTGCCCCGCGCTGTTGCAGCCCAGCACAAGCTGGCCCTGCCGGCAGCAGAGGCTTATGTAGTGCAGCTGCTACTGAGACTGACGCTACACGCTGGATGCTGTCCCTGATGCGGCTGTGCCTTCAAGCAGCTGCTGCACTCTGCGGGCGACAGCATGGGACTGCTGTTGCTTGTCCAACTGCTGGAACTTCGCTGCTGCTGCTGTTGCAACAATGCATCCCACCCACCTGGGCTGTCGGTCTGTATCGTGGCTGACACAGCTGTTATGAGCTTGTCTGTCTCCAGTTCCGAGTCGCGCACGATAGCAAACAGGGTCTTTGTGAGCTGGTAGATGGCAAACGCGGCTGACGCACACAGCACGCTCGCAGTGGCGGCAAGCAGCATGCCCCGCTTGGACTCCCAGGTATCTCCTCCACTGCTGCTGCTGCTGCTGCTGCCGCCGCTGTCACCACTGGTGGTCCTGGGCATCGCAAGCAGCGCTGGTGGTGGCAGCAGGAGCCACCGCATTGCTGCCGATACTGCTGCTGGCGTGCTGCTTGTGTCTCCCTGCAACTGAACAGTGGCTGTTTGGAGAAGGCACCAATTGCTGCTTTGATCCCAGCAGCAGCAATCCGTGGAGCAGCAGCGCATGCAGCAAAACAGCAACAGTGTGTTGCAGAAGTATGGCGTCATTTGTGTTGCTGCCAAGTGTGGCGTACTAGCAATGATCAGCCACTGCTATGGCGAGGGCAAGATGGCTGGCTGTGACAGCACAGCACCTTAGTTATCAGATGCATCATGCTTTTTTGAGAGTATGCTGGTGCATGCTAGTGAAACAGATGGGTTGCTGCCACAGAGGAAGGTAAATGCAGACAGCAGTGCAGCAGAGCCTGATGCCGCATAGGCCCGGGCCTGTGACTACACACATCGACAGCAGTGCTGAACACACAACATCGTCTACTGCACTATGCAACAGCATTGCACAGTCCTGCAACCTGCCCGTGCCTGCACGCTAGCATGCATGCTGCCTACAGGGCCTGCAGCTGCAGCACCACCGCCCTGAGCTACTGCAGCACCTATTCCTCACCGCTAGAGCCTGACTCTGCGGGATCTTGTCTCCTATTCACGACTCATATTTACAGCTCCACACAACCAGACGTATGGCCTCTGTAGGGACAGGCTGGTCGCGGCTGATGCTTGCTTCACTGCCCAGTTCTCACAGGCCTTGATAAGCCCGTGAGAAGCGCGCACCGCTAACCACGTCAGAAACAGGTATCAACACCTTTGAAGGACACGCGATCAAGCTGTCACGTTATACACGCTTTAGGCAGGACTACTTCCCACAGCAGCTGTGGGAAAGGTTACAACTACAAGTAGCGGGTGATGATAGTAGATGGTGGGTGCTTGCCTGCCTGCAACGACCTTGACTGGTGTTCTTTTTTGCGCGCTCTCCCTTCTATGGTGGTGGCACAGCCTGTGCAGTACCAGCAGTACAGCCTTAAATCAGCGGTTGAGGGTGCAGGGCCTGTAGGCACTACAGTGTGGGGCCTGTGAGAGGACACGGCACTGGCATACAGTGCACTGGCAGACAACAGATTCAGCAGATTTGCGGTTAAGCTACCAAGTGCTTGTAAGTGCGGCATTGAAATGCAAGTGCAGATTTCCACCCACTGACAGGCATCCCCCTGCAATTACTAATCGGATGTAGTACATGGCGGCCACACTTTGCCCAACTACGTAGCTGCGTGAATCAAGAACAAGGTTGATCCATTGGTTTGCCACACATACGACGCGCATGCACAACTTCATATGAGGTGTCGTCATTTTATGGGTGAGAGCTGGCCCAGCTACCACGGCTGCACACAGCCAGAACAAACGCTGGCGTGCCAGCACAGCACTAGACAAGCACACTACAGAATGCAACGCACGGAGCCTGCATACTGGGCAAGCTCAGATGGACCAGGACGCCATTCATGCTGTCCTGCCGAGCCATAGGCTGCAGGCCATGCACAGCATCACAGTCAATCTCTGCGCTACAGGTATGTTTGGATATTTGAGGCCATGCTGCAGGAATGCGTGCCTGCATGGCAGCCCACTCGGAGCACCAGGAGAACTTGGGCGGGGGTCTCCTGGTCCAGCATTGCTTGAGGTGCGCAGTTTTGCATTTACCTGGAGCCCAGGAGCCGTTAAATCTGCTCTTTTACAGTGTTGTTGACTGCCTGTAGATGCAGCTGTGCAACCCATGCTGCAAGCCTTGCTCCCAGCGCGTGGACACAGCCCATACTGTGCAGTGCCACGCACTGACATAACACTCTCCCAAATCTAAAGTTCAGACATTGCTGTATCTCCGCCCTTGCACAATCAGCACGCACATATCACAACACAGTGAGAAACATGAGAAGGGCAGCGCAGGGGTTGAAAGAGGCAACTGCTGTGCTTGCCATGCCTGGTACAGTGCTGCGACTTGTAACATGCAGGTGCGGGACATGCGCCCATGCATAACTGTTATGCAGCGGCTGGCCTGCATCACGATGCACCGACATGCGCCCATGTATGATGCGGCATTCGTGCATACCTGTGTGGTGATAACCACAAACAACCTGCTCTACTCTGTCCAGCCCTGTCCCATTGAACACGCAATGAAGTACTACTCACTGCCATGCACTCTGTCCCGCCCTGTCCCATTGAACACGCAATGAAGTACTACTCACTGCCATGCAGCCCTGCGTATATGCAGCATTGCACACATACCTGTCAACCCCCCACGCTGATACTCCCTGACGCGCAACCTGCTGTTCTTGTTGCACAGGTTGCAATGGTGAGCAACACTGACGTTGCAATCCCTGGCAACCGCATGCAGGGTATGTACTACTGCAACACCAACAATACATGCACAGGATGCAACGTTGGCTTGTCACCAACCAGTGTGTGCCTTTAAAGAATTGCCATGAAGATAAGCGGATTTGTGGCCAGTCCAATCAACACCCAAACCGCGTAAATGATGTGCTGCACAACTTCTGCTGAACGCCAATCACAACTGCACAACAAGGAGATCTTAGATCCCTGCTAGGTTACAAAGCTCCTGTGTGAAACAAGGAGCTCTTCAAGAAACCTGGAAGCAAAACACTGCTACACCCAGCCAACCCCTCAACAACGCCCAGCACGCTACACCAATGACACGGCACCACAGGCAACCCTCAAAGCACATTCCTGCGCCGCTGAAACTGTGGACATTTACAGATGTGGCTACACCTGCCGGTGTCCTGACCTCAGCATAGCAACTGTGTCAGTATTTCCCTGCCAGCTACAGCCCCGAGCCCCTACACCTCCCCCTGTGAACGCAGCCTGGCTGGCTGCTATGTGTTATTTAAGACCAACACTTCCTGCCCCAGCCAGGGATAGAACAAAGGACCATGTGCACAACCATCAGCAACACAATGAAGCCGAGGAGTCGCAACTACTGCAAGCACGTCATACAAGTCGTCCAAGGCGCAGTATACACATAGGCAACAGATGCTGGCAGGCACACAGGCAACACGCTGCCAGGCTGTAGCATGCATGTCTGGTGCTGGCGCATGGTGGTGTGCATGATGTGCACTTGATACATGAAGATGGTGCACCAGCACTGCCGTTGCCAATGCTTGCAACCACAGAAAGGCATATCCGCTGCTGTTTGTCAACATGCAATGCACTTCATGCACCATGACAAACACAATGCGTTGATGCTATACTACACTTCACTAAACTACAGGTGCGCTTGAACAATGCAGGACGCACAGGATTGGAAACAGGTCCCCGCCTGCCAATCAATTGCTGTGTAAGCGTCCGCGTCTGCCTCGACCGCAAGATGACGCCCTACAACGCAAGTCCTTGTCAGAACCAATGAGCCCCCTCCACCCACAGGCGTTCTGCTGCCCATCCCTCAACCCTCAACCCAATCAACCCTGAGACAACCGCAGCCTACCTATGACTGCACAGCCTGATACCATGCATTGCTGCAATATGCAACGTGCTGCTTAGCACGCAGCACCTGACGCGTGCAGTAATGTTGCCAAAGACACTTGTACTGCCTCAGAGCACAACCTTCCAAGAATGCAGTCCAAACACCCCTGTTTGACGCTGCTGTGTTTCAGCAGCAACCCTCGCCACCATACACAGGCATATTGCACACCCTCCAAGCCCTCTTCCCTGCACACCCCCTCAGACACACACACACAATACAGTGCAATGCCCCACGGCATGCAGCACGGTTGTGCGCACAGGCACACGAGGCTGCTTGTAATGCAGCAGTTGTACAGCAGGCTGTGTTGTGTCTGCCTCTTAGCCTGGTGCATTTCTCAGAGGCACTACTCTCCCAACTGAACGTCCCTGTGCGGACCCAATAAGTGCAAGCAACAGCGATGTGTCATGAGGCTGCTGCTTGCAGCTTGCAGCTGAGACATGTACGTGCAACGCACGGCAGAATCTGGCTGCTCCCCCCGGCAACACATGCAGACTGCGCCGATCCGCCCAGCTCCAGCAGCTGCACTTGATCCGCACCAGCAGTTGCCCTGGTATGGAAACAAGTGAGCTAGGCTCCTCCAATCAGGAATCCATATACTTCAGCAGCTGGATGACCATGTGTCCACACATGAACCATGAGCACAGCCACAAGTATATCACCAATGCCACACTTGCACCGCGAACAAAGCGACTCGTCCATCAAGCCCGTTGGGGCCACCTACTTACCCAAAAGATGATGAGCAGATGGGATAAAACAGGGCAAACCAGCAGCCTGTGCCTCTTGTGTGGCAGGGAGGACGGCGGGCATCACGCCATCAGTGGATGCAAAGCATTGTCACAAACAGTGACCTTAAGACACAATGACGCAGGAACCGTCATCGTGAAAGCTATCAGGCGAGGAAGCCGAGGTGGAGAACTGGTCGCATCCGACATTGGCATACATAAGAGAAGCAGTGCAGAGGAACTCATTCACAAAGGCACCACACTGACTACGCGCCGCAAGTTTACCCAGGCCGACTTTGATGACCCGTATATGCCGAGCATTCCCCATAGGGTTCAACAAGCCTTGATAAACCAACGAAGCGTACCAGATGCCCTGATGTACGACGAGCAGTACAACGTATTTACTATAGTAGAAATCAAATATTGCAGGGACACCGACAAAGATACACAACGTGTCAAAGCAGCCGAACAGCATAAACACCTCCATGATAGCATCGCTGGGATGGATGACCAACCTGACCAGCCTGAAGAACAACATGACACAGGAATGACTGACTTGTGTGCCGCTATCCGTGATGCAGACCAAACGCGCCCCAGCGTGTTCCAGAAAACGATCCTGCTCGGCGTTACTGGAGTGATATACGCAGAAACCGAGCAACAACTGACCACCCTAGGCGTGTCAGGACCGGCACTGAAGAAACTGCTGTCTGACCTACACTACACCGCCATCTCCGGCCTGGAAAGGATTTGGAGACAACGCGGAGCACTGCTCAAGCAGATGGGGCACCTCAAGATGGCCAACTGCAGTAGAGGCAAGAAAGCACGCATGAAGAGGGCCTTCAAGGTGCCATGTCACCGCAAGCACGCCAAGCGGCGGAAGCAGTGACACATCCCATCTTGTGGGGCTGACTGAGGCCGTCTACCTCAGCCAGTTGAAACCTCCCCAGTGGTCGGGCGACCACATGGTGGAGGGGTAGGGGGTGTGGCGCCGGAGACGGCAGGCCTGCCCTCGTTCCTTAAGTTACGCGAGCATCTGCATCCTTGGACACCGAGGATGCACCGCAGCCGTAACGCTGCAGCTATGCGTAGTCTCTCTCTCTCTCTCTCTCACTGCGCCACGGCAATGCCACGCAGCACATATGAGCCTGAACGCCACACAAACGCGGTAATCTTGGCTGCAGCATGTGCAGATGCTGCGCGGGTTGCCTTCCTGGTGGTGTGGCAGCAGTGGCAGCGCCTTGCGGCACTCCCCCCCTAGCATAACAGCCAGGTGTCATCACCTCAGCGTCCTGCTACCCTGAAGCAGGGCAAACCCTATCCATCAAATTACCTGACACAAAGTGAATGGCCCGCCCTCCACCTTCCCATTTGTGGCTACTGCATGCAGACGTGTACCTGTGCCCGGGCAACACCTGCAAGGTGCTGACAGCTATGGCCGGCCTTCCAGCTTGGTCCTGCTTGGTTTAAAACAAACCGCAACTTACGGATCCCACCCACTTGCCCGCTTCCCAATGTGACCGCGGTTGCCGCACGCAGTGGAACCCCCTGCCCACTGGCAGGTGCAGGCACATCTCACAAACATGGTGCACACTAGTAGCCGTTCAAACTGCACTCATCGAAAGTGCCGCTACTCATAGAACCCGCGCCGACGCAGTTACGCAGCAGCCGTTGATTAGCAAGCCCTGCAGCGCGTTCAGGGAGCAGACTCAGGGCTGACAGCCGCTGTGCGGTCGTCAGCTCCATCATCTGCTGCTGCTGCAGAGCCTGCTGCAGGTGCTGCCACCATACCTGGCCGCAGTTGACGTGGCCTGCAGCGGGGCTGAGATAATGTGTTGCTGCTGTACCGGATAGCCGGCATTAGCTGCCAGCATAGGCTGGGCCCAACTCTCAAGCCCCGCGCCATTGCTTGGTTGGCCAGAAGTGACACCACTAGCAGCACTCCCATGCGCTGCTGCTGCTGCTGGTGGCAGCGATGCAGTAGAGCGTGGTGCCAGCTGTGCGCCTGCGTGCGCTGCCAGAATGTGCTGTTGAGCCTCCAGTTGAGCTTTGTGAAGCATCTCTCAGTACACAGATGCTGCTGGTGCTGCTGCTGCTGCTGCTGGTGCTACCGCACCAAGGACGCACCCAGTTGATCACGCTGGGTGCTGCACGGGGACAACCAGAGTGCTGTGGCGCTGCTGCTGCTGCTGTGGTGAGGTGGTGTGCGTAGGGACAACGCTGAGTCCCAGGCCTGCTGCGATGCTGTCAGAAGGTTCATGCTGGTGGTAGATCCTGCTCAGGGACGTCACCTGCAATGCACACACCACATCACACCGCCAGCGAGAATCAGTAACGTGTGCTGACTCAAGCACAAACCCACGCATGATCATGCACTATACAAACACACAGCATGCAAGTCAAGGCACCACAAGCCACTGGTGCTTGCCAGCAACCCCTGATCACTCTGCACAAGGGAGGCCATAGCTGAGGCCACCCACAACATACATCTGCCTGTGCTGCCACACGCCCCGCACCAAATCGCGCAGGCTCACTCCAACTGTGCTGCTGCTGCCTGATGGCCTGTACTTCTGCAGCTTGTCCCCCCACTCATGACGGGGGCGCTGCGGGTACTTGAGGCTGAACGCGCGCTCCTGCAGACACCAGCAGAAGGCACAGGGCGCAGATACCGCATTCCCGCCCATTTTTCACACCAGCCAGCAAGGCAGCCATGAAGCGGCTGACAGGAACAAAGACAGCTGAACCTGCACCTCCGCAGCAGCATTTCAGTGCTGTGTGTTTGCATGTTCTGCACGCAGCCTGAGCCCTGACCCACAGTTTCCGAGGGGCCATTGCCACAAGAGACCAAGGGACCTGACGATAGCGCCTGACACAGGTCATGCAACCTGCTCTGCATGCAGCCTTTGCCATGAACACAACCTCCCAACCCAATGCACATTGCAGCCTCACCACCAACGATACAAAGTTGCCTAAAAACAGATGGCCCACCGCCCCTGCAGCCCGTCCTGCTCACCGCCTCAACTGGCAGGGTTCTGAGACGCAGACGAGTCTCAAGGCTGACGTCAGACCAAGCCAGCCCAGGGTTCAGGCAGAACGACCAAGACCTGCGGCAGCAAACAAAGCTGTGTTTACACACGATGCGCACACAGTGTGTGTGCACGCGATGATGTGTGTGCCATTGCTTGCTTGCAGGTATTGCGGTTCCTGCGCAACGCGGGATGACAGCTGCGGCGTAGCTGCATGGCTCCCAAGGTGACGTACATGCAGGGTGCCAGCAGCATGCCGTGCTCCCCGCAGCAGCTCACCTTGTGGGTTCATCCTCCTGCCCCACAAACAGCACAAGTTTCTTGGCAGTGCGCGGCTGCAGCAGCAGCGTCAGCAGCAAACAGCACCAAGCAGTGACGACAGCAAATGTCGGACAGTGCTGTTGGCACAACCGGCAAGCAATGGGAAGGAAGACACCACACAGCCACCAGTGCAAAGGTGCAGGGCTGCGAGCAACCAGCAGGCAGTTGCCAGTGCCTTGCATGCATGCAGTACAGCCTGATGCTACCACAACACCAAGCATTTATGGTTGCTCCCTTACATGGTGCAGGTTCATGCGTAGCCAGGTGGTCAGTGCAGCCCACTCCTTGTCACGCTGCCGGGCTGAGCCCTGCTGCTGCTGCTGCTGCTGCTGCTGCTGCTGTGCCACTTCATCATCATCTGAGGGTACTGCACCATGAACGGAGCTGTGGCGGCTGCTGTTGCCCTCTGACGTGCTAGGGCAGTACTGCTGCTGCTGTTGCTGCTGCTGGGCTGCAGTGCTGCACCCTTGCTGCAGCAAACGGCTTCCACACTCTGCCTGCTGCTGCGACAGAACAACAGCAGCAGGCTGAATGCTCACTCCATGAAGCTGGCTTCAACCAGGCAAGCAGGCACACGCATAGCCAGCCAACGCTGACGCACAGACTACATAGAACCTTCGGAACCCTTCAACGAAGCACAAGCACCTGTTATACTGGGTGAACAGCAGTGATGTTGCAAGTGATACAGCAGACAACGCATGCAGCGGCATACCTTTTGCAGTAGTGCTGAGGCACCCCTGTGAGGCCCCCGCCACACATAAGACCGCGTTCCATATGATGTTCTGGAAGCCTTGCCCGCATGACGGTCAGAGGACAACTCTGCAAAACACCATATAGCAACAACAGCAGGCGAAAAAAGATCTACCTGCCTGCTCCGGGAGATTTTACACATTTCAGACTGATACTTTGGCTGTTGCTGAGTGCACGTAGTAGGCAAGCAAATGCAATGCAAACTGTGGAAGGCAAAGCACATCACATGATACTGACAACCATTGCCGGGTGCTACGCCAGGCATTGAATAGCAAGCAAGACACAACTACAGTGCGTTCGCATGCGGCAGACCTCGCCTGACTGCTGTTGATTGTTTGTAGCCAACCACCATGCGCAGCCCTACCTGCTGCCCCTGCTACTGCTGCTGCTGCTGCTTTGCCAGTTGCTCTCTGCTCCGCTAAGTCTCTCGAGGACTGCGGTTGCTGCTCTTGAAGGCCTGCACGAATAGCCAGGAGGAGACGCGCTCCGTCTTCCAGTGTGTCATCACCGACCTGTAAGCGTGGTTGTAGCACAACAGAAGGCGCAGCAGTTAGCGGACACACAACAGCACACAGGCGTACATCATAAACTCCAAGTGACGAGAACGAAAATGTGAACGAACAGGGAAAGGCAAAGGAAGCTCTAGTGGAGGTGAACGTTGAGCTGGCACACCTCCGCTGCATGGGAGCCCCGGATCCTTTTCGTTGCCATATGATGGTTTTATTCAGCTGCTTACTAAACACTTAATCAGCGCTGTGCAAAGCAGCTGTGTTGCGTTGGCGCGCTATATAATGTTATGCTAGATACAGGTTCAGGTACCTAAAGTACACCATACGTGTGCTGCACATGTGTCGCCGCAACCAAGCAAGGACACGGCAGCACAGCGCGACCATGACAGTTTCGGCAGGGGTTAGGGTTGTTGGGTTTGGAATGACATCATTTGATGATGTCACACCGCCTGATGCTAAGAAAAAGTTGTGGCAATTGGCTGTTTCTGTAGGCCGGAGTTGTCTGTGCGCAAGCGCACCGGTGCTGCACCGCCCACTTGAGGGCGCCTCAGGAGAGCTTTGCTATGCTCTTCACATCATGTAAATGTGAGTCACAGTGTAAGTGCTATGTGCCCGACCGTAGAAATGGCAGTACATATTTTTACCAAACAGGTGCATGCAGTCATGCGGAGTACAAAAGCTTGAGAACATGTTTCCCCTGACAATGCAGCCTGTACGGGTGATGATGACATGTTGTTGATGTTCTGCCCTGGGTGGATGAGCAGCACTTGCGGCCTGTGTGTATTTATAGGTTGCATCCAGGTATTAAGCAGCAGCACTCTAATTCAGCTGGGAAGCACACAGCAAAGCAGATTCGTGTGACAAATGGTGCGCACAGACTGCGGGAGCTGCTGCTGTAGGGTGTGTTTTACGTGTGCGGAATGCGCTCTATCTCGTGCAGATTGCTGGTACTTGCAGTTTTTAGCTGGAGAGCCTTTAGTGTGACAGTCTGACAATGCCGCAACGATCGCCTGCCACCTGCTACCTGAGCTTCATGGCGCAAGCATGCTGAGATAAGTGAATAAACAGACTCTGGTGGTGTGCGTGGAATTGACCCTTACATTCATCTTGGTGAAACGCGCTGCCTTGCAGCCGGGACCAACGGTGCTCTTGCACACTTGGCAATGAAAGTGCTGATGATGTGCGCCAGCCTGGGCCCAGCGCCATGGTCTGCGAGGGGACAATCAGTCTTCAAACTCTGAAGATCTGGGTCTACTCGGCGGTCGGGGTGTTTCAGCTCGCAAAAGAGAAATTTTGAGCGGTTGTTTTGGCCGGATTCCAGGGTTTCCCTATGTTGATCAGGTGTCACAGCTGAGACTTCTGGTCAGCAGTTGGCAGTCAGTTTATGCTAAGTGAAAAGAGGTGGGACACCTCGAGCCAGCGCAAGGCATTCAGCTTTTTTGTTTGAGGAATGCAAAATAGGGCGTGTGAGCAGGCAGGAGTACGTGAAGATCGGCTTCCTCGACTCAACTGGGTCCGTAATGGCCCATCATTTTTAGCAAGCTGCTGCTTAACGTTGATGATTGAATCATGACGTCTGTTTGATCAACGTACTTGCCGATCAACTGCAAACGCACCTGGCCTACACCACCAGTACTCAGAGCAGACAGCAGCAGCATGAGCCAGCAGCAGCGCAGCATCAACGCCGTTTTCTATGACGAGGAAGATTGCCTGGGTTTTGGAGTGTTTGTGGCTGAGCTTGAGCTCATCCTGGGCACCAGCAGGGACAGGAGGCCAGACCAGGTCCAGCTGCTTGAGCTGCTGCAAAAGCTGCAGTCATCCATCAGCACATCGGAATCTAGCATGCTCAAGAAACATCAGAAGCGCTGTGAGGCCGCGCTGTATGGCATCATTTACAAGGGTGGCTGTGGGGTGGTGCGTGCCTGCAACGGTTGCTGGGCAAATGCAGCGAACTGCTTGCATGCTCTGTAACTACATGCACATGCTCACATGGCGCCGGCCGGTAACCATAGTGCATAAACGCATGCACGAGACGGCTGTTCAAATAATCATATAATTCACATGATGATCAGGTGACAACCACTGGTGTCCCTGCCTAGCTTGCAGCTGTCCTTGCTCAGCAGCATCATCCCAGCAGTTTCATTGTGCACAGCAGCCACTGCATCTTTCTTAAATGTTCACACCCCCTGCTCAGCTGCTGCAACAGCAACACACGACTACCAGACTCATGCCTTTTTCTGTTGCTAGGTACGGAACCTGGTAGCCACATGCCTGTCCAGGCTGTATGCAGCAGGCGACATGCTGCCGCTGTTCTCCAGCGTGTATGCACTGCAGACATTCTTGCAGGACAAGAACAGTACAGCGACAGAGGTACGTGGCAATGCAAGGCAGCAAGGGACTTTCCTGGTGCTGTGGCATGGCCGGCACCTGCAGCAGCAGCAGCAGCAGGTGTTTCCTGCAAACTACATCATGCCACCAACAGCTCTTCGTGCAAGTTGCCCGAGTTCACCTGGCAGTGGAGCGGTTACACCAAGCTTGCTGTCAGTGCACAGTGGATGTGTGGAATCTCCTAGATGCATAGCTCCTGTTTCGAGCGAAATACAACCCTACTTACAGCTGATGACAGGGTGCCTGCTGTTCTCCTGTATGCTGTGTGTTGTTCTAGGCTGTGCGGTTGAGCGTTCTGGATGTGCTTGCGCACCTGACTGCCGCAATGGGGCGCTATCTGGCGTCAAGCAGCATTGAGTCCATGGCAGTTGCTGCCAAGTGAGCACCCTGGTGGGGCAGCTAGACTTGCCCTTGCGTTGCTGCTGCAGCCATTGCTGGATGTTTGTGTACATGATGGTTAGCAGCTGTGTCTGTCACCAGCAGCGAATATATGTTTACAGCTGAACGGCAAGGCCAGCATGTCACCCTCAGGGCCTCGCATGCACAGCTCGTGCCACAGCTTGCTGCGCTGCCGTTGTCGCCGTGCGTGCCCCGCAGGGCGCAAGGCAAGGGCAGCAGCAGCAGCATGAAGCTTGCAGGGTTGCGCCTGGCAGCAGCTGTGGCAGACACGCTGCCGCAGAACGACCGCAACACCGCAGTATGCAGGCAGAGGCGTGGAAGCTGGTGGAGAGACACATCAAGGTGGTCTGGGGCGCGCACAGGACAGCAGCAGCGCTGCTCTGGCTTGCAAGACACAATGCAGGCAGTGGTACATGCCATCTGTGTGCAGAAGACGCACCTGCTGCAGGCACATGCTGTGCAGCTGCTAGTTTCACCGTGTTGGGGTGGTGCGCCAGCGGCAAGCGGTCGTGTGATCCATTTTTGTATCTCTGTGCATAATCAGATGCGTCTGCACCTCCTATGCTTCCATCCTCACTTGTGCCGTTTCACCTCCGGGACGTGGTGCTTGCAGGACAAGGAGAAGGGCCCGGACGAGCTGCGGGCTGCGCATGCAGCGCTGCTGGCGGCCATGTGCCGTGCTGGGGGCAGCTTCCTGTGGACAGCAGCAGGCTACTATGCAGAGGAGGCCCTGAAGCTGGCTGTGACTGGGCTGACAGACGAGGCGGTGTCGGTGAGTAGCACACACAATCAGGTTGCAGTAACGTTGCATTGCTGATGTAACCTGGCCTTGGCGCCAGCATCCTGCAATGCCACATGCTACTGGCGGCAGAAGAGATGGCAGGTCAAGTTTCCTGAAGCTGTCCTTGGCCTGGTTGACAGCTGAAACAGCATCTGTGAGCAGTCAAAGAGTTACAGGGTGATGTCAGCAGCCGGGATGAGTAATGCCATGTTGCAGTTCTGGTCGCTAGGGGTGGCAGAAGCAGCGGCAGACCAGCACGCAGGAAAGTCCGGCGCTCAAACCGGCTACGGCTGCGCGTACAGGTGCCACTGTATGTTTCTTGGATTCCATTCTGGAGCTTGCAGCAGTGAAACATTAGCCGCATGTGCATGACCTGCAAATCACACTTATGTTGATCTGCAAGATGCCAATTCAGTCGTGAACAGCAGCAGTTGCAATTACTCTCTCTCAATTACGCACATCATACATGCCTCTGAAGACATGTAATTGTGTTGCCCCTGCTGCCGTGCTCTGCAGCAAACCACGCGCGAGGCATTTGCAGTTGCACTCGCTGACCTGGCAGCTGCAGCCCAGCAGAGCAACGGCGCACTGGCAGCAGCTCTGGAAGCCGAGAAGAAGCCAGCAAAGCGGCAGCAGCTGGAGAAGGCAGCTGGCGGCATGTTTCAAGCAGCGATGGTGCAGCCGTTTGTGGATGCAGCGGTCCAGGGATCGGTCTGCACCTCCCCGGCGCTTGCACCGCTGTACCAGGATATTTGTACAGCACTTGTGCTGGGTTGGTCGCACTATGCTTGTAGGCTGGCTGGATCAGGCCCAGCGGCAGCAGCTGCATCGGACGCGTTGGTGGCCTTGGCGCTACGGGCTGTGTCGATGCTGGAAGCTTGCAGCAAGGCGGCGATACAGGCAGCAGCGCAGGCGCCGCCGCATGCGACGGAGAACATCGGCGCGTGCCTAGCAGGTAACTGGCTTGCAGCAGCCAGTCAAAAAAACTTCGCAAGTGTGTCTTGTGCACTGCCACTGGCTCTATGATCGTATGCAGATGTTGCTGTTGTGTGTTGGTGAGGCATGCCTTGGTGAGTTGTGCAACATTTTGATGTGCCTCTGCATGTATGTGTTTGTCACATGCTTGGTGCCGCCATCTGCCAGCGCATCGCACACAGCCGGTCATCTTCAAAGGCTGATGCTCTGCGCATTTATATGCTGCCCGTGCCGCATCTGCCTGGCACAGGTGGTGAGATGCCCGCTCCCACGGCTGCAGTCATCTACTTCTTGCGCACAGCGGTCATCTGCCGCCTGCCGGAGCCTAAGCAGCGGCTGCTGCTGTCTGAGCTGGCACGCGCCACCAGCCACGCCATAGCCCCCCCTGCTATCATAGCAGCGATGGAGGGCTGCGGTGTGCTGCTGGAGCTGCTCGGTGGGTGTTAGGGCCACACGCTGCTGTTTTGGGGTGTTTTGATAATCGGGCCGATTCGCAACTCCACAATGATGTTGTGCTGCAGTGACCTGTAACGCATTGATCTGTTCAGATGGTCAGCATGCGATTGCCACCTTGTCAACGTGTGTGCGCTGCACTGTACAAACAAGCAGCTTTCTGCGTCTTAGTGTGCAGGCAGATCAGGAAGGGCACTGGCTTGCTAGCTGCAACGCTGGTGCTGCAATCATGTCATGTCATGTCATGTCATGTCATGTCATGCAAGTCGCGTTTGGTGGTTGTGCGTTGTGCAGGGGAGGTGCATGACGAGGCTGCCATCAAGGCTGTGGAAAACGCTGCCATGAGCAAGCTGTCAGCCAGCAGCACGGTGAGCAGGCTGACAGCATTGTGCCGTAAAGTAGTCACCAGGCTGCACCCTAGCCAGCACTGCAGGCAGCCAGCCTCAGTGCACCTCCCCTGAACATACGATGCAGTGCCTGGTCGAGCCTGCGCTCTTGATGTGCAATATCGGAAGTTGACCAATCACTCTGGCCATATGCCACGCGCAGCTGTTACCCCATCCAGCCAGCAGGGTTGGGCTGGGCTTCATTCCTGTGGCTGTCTCGTGTTCCTTACCTTGTGCTGCTCCTGCGCCGAGTGCTGCTGGGAATGTTCAGGCTGTCCGGCACCAAGCAGCAGCAGTGGTGGCAGCACTTGCCCTCAGCAGCCCAGCGCTGCTTGCCAGGATGTTTGGGGAGTGCCTGGAAGGCGTGGAAACGTTCTGCCAGCAGCTGATGCTGCTGGCTGCACCCTACACCAGGGCGCGCGCGTCAGCAGTCCAGCAGCAGTGCCTGGTCGCCAGGTGCGCCACAACTGGCTGTCTGACATGCAAATCGTCTGATGTGCAAGTGTGCCGGCACGTGAGCGTGCATGCAGGCCAACATGTGGTGCAGCATCAACGTGTGCACAGCCGCCTATGATGTGGCATGGCTTGTGGAACACCACATCGTTGACTGCAACTAGCCGGCATGATGCTTCATGCTGTGCATCAAACGCGCGTCTGCAGGCACCCCACGCGGCGCACCAGACAGCCAGACCAAGCACTGCATTGACGGCTTGCACGGCAATGCGCTGGCGGTTGGCGCGCTGCTTGTCGCGTCTGCACGCTCAGCGCTCGGCGCGCCCAGCCGCCTCACCCGCAGTGTGTTCTGGATCGCAAAGCGCATGATCAGCCAGCCCTACTGCAGGTGCGCTGCGTGCGCCGGCTGCATGCAGCGCGATTGTGCCAAGTAGCTAGCACTACGCTGCGCGCTGCTGCCTGGTGTTCACCAGCGCTGCAGCATCCACATCCTGTAAGGTACATAATAGTATCAATCTCGTATGAATAAATAGGTGCAGCGGATAGATTTGAATTATCGTCTCAAGAGCATTGTCGTGCAAGGTAAATTGGCTGTTAATTCGTACCGCTTGCACATGACGGCACTGCTGCCGCTGCTGCTGCTCTCGCTGCTTTTCAGTTGCCCCTGGGCTGTTGCAGCCGAGCGTGAGGCAGGCTACATGCTGCTGGGCTCCATGTGTGCAGCGGCAGCACCCGGCCTACTAGCAGGCCGCAAAAAGCAGCAGCAGATCCTGGAGCTCTTTGAAGTCGCTTTGGGCCAGTCAGCTGCAGACGCACTCATCGGCACTGCAGCTGTTGCAGCAGCGGCAGCGGCTGCTGCTGGCGCAACTGGCAGCGCAAACACGAGCGCTGCCAGTACGGGTGCAGGCAATGCTGCTGCGGCGGCTGCTGCGGGGTCGCCAGCAGGTTTAGGATTGAGTGTAGGAGGCGCTGGGGATGCCGAGCTGGAGCTTGCCGTGTCGTGCTGGTGGAGGGCGGCCGCGCTGCAGGCGTTGAGTGCGTACGTGCTGGGCGTGATGGGGAAGGGCCTTGCCGAAGACCCAGCACAGCAGGTGACCAATGCAAGCAACTGCTGCTAGGTTGATCAATCTCTCTTGGTTTCAGCATGTGTGCTGGGGCTGCCGTTTGCAAATCTGGCAATGTCTGCAGCAGCCTGCAAACCACCCGTTTCAATGCTGATGACCATGAATGTATGTGCACTAGTGCAGATGCATGCTTTACCAGTCTCTGGCATGCCACCAAGTGCTGCAAAGCGGGGTTCCAGGTATGTTGGTGCCTTGTGTTGTTGCTGAAAGTGTTATGTGGGTATGCAGGTGTGGTAGTCCTTTGGCCCTGCAACGCTTGACGTGTGTTGATTGCATTGCGTCACTGCCGCTGACAACGGCACCTCTGCAGGTGCGTGTGATAGCATCCTTGCTTTCTCCTCTACTGGAGGTCGTCAACACGATGCCACATCTGGCTGACCCAACAGCAGCGTCACCAGCAGCAGCAGCTGCTGCGCAAGGCTCGGCACCGCCCCCTGCACCAGCAGCACCGACCAGCTCTGGCAGCCAGCTGAACAGCAACGGCAACAACGCTGCAGCAGCAGCTCCTGGCACTTTCTCGGCGGCGGCTGCGGCTGCTGCTGGCAGCAGCGGGTGCTTCAGCAGCAGCCCAAGCGGTGCAGTGGCTGCTGCTGCAGCTGCGCTGCTGCAGCTTAGGCTGTTGGAGGTGTTCTTCTTTCTGCCTGCACCGCAATTCTGGGCGCACTGCCATGGCCACCTGCTGCAACTGTGCTGCAGACAGCTGATGGGAACCGGCAGCTCACAGGTCAACCCAGGTAGGTGTGGAGACGTAGCAGACGTCATCAGCAGGAGTGTTTGAAGGCAACTGGCTGTGGCTGCAAGCCTTTTCAGTTCTTCCTTTCCTCTCTCCTGTTGTATATGTGTCTCCTACTAAACATGTGGACAAAATGCCAGAAGCACAAGACAGCATGCAGTTGACCTCAGCAGGTGCACCTGTTCCCGTGCTTGTCCCAGCCCCTATCATTTCAGCCTCATGTGTTGCAAGCGTTCCTTGCAGCGCTGCTGCCATGCACCCGCCTGCAGCACCCTCTGGTGTGCCAGTTCAACCGCGCTGCCCGCTGCCGCACACGCCTAACCATCCTCCTCCCCATCACTCCCTGACTGCTCAGATGCTGCGTCATGTGTGTCGTTCAGCAGCCTGAAGCACATGCTGAACAGCCAGGATGCGCTGCTGGGCCCCTGGCTGCCTGGCAGGGACATGCTGGAGGATGAGCTGCGCACCTTTGTGGGTGAGCGGCCAGTGGTCCCATCGTCCTGTCCTGCTGTGTGGCTGAGTTGTGTGTGCGGATTGGTGTGGTGTCATGGTGCGTCTTGGTTGCTGGAGGGCCAGGTGCTGGCTTTTGTTGTGGTGGCAGCAACCCACTTTGTGCAACACTGCATGTAGGAATAGAAATAGGGATAGCTCATGTTGAGACGCAGTCACCACCTGAGGTGGTATCGTACATCAACCATGTGCTGCGCGGTCCTGCACAACAGACTGCGCGGTGTGCGTGGCATGATCAGGTTTGTGCTGTGTGCCGCAGTGCCAGCTGCACCTGGGGTGCTGTCAATTCTCAAGCTGTCGTATCGCTGGTGCGTCCTGCCTCGCTGGATGTAAGCAGCACCCCTCCACAAAGCCCTGCTCCTATGCAGCTGCTCAGCCTGCTGCTGCCTTGTCAAACTGCCTGCTGCCTCTCATAATGCTGCTGCCATAGGCGAGCGTGGTGGGCCGCAGCAGCACCCCTGGGAGGTCGGGGCAGCCTTCACTGAGGGCTTCATCACGTACTCACAAGCCCTGCTGCCACCTGACGACACAGAGGCAGCAGCCGCAGCCGCAGCAACTGCTACAGCCGCCGCAGCAGCCGCAGCCGCAGCTGCTGGAGCTGACGGGGCTACTGCGGCCGCTGCGGCCGCTGCTGCAGTTGGTGGCAGTGGATTTGCTGGGCGTACGGTAGCAGGAGGCTCCGCGGATGCGGCGGAGCAGCAGCGCCGTGGTGTGGACGGGGTGCGGTTGCGGCGGCGGTTCATGCCTTACCCTCAACCCTATGCCCTAGGGCCTGCGCTGCTGGAGGCTCAGCTGTGGCTGCTGGGCAAGCTGCTGGCTGTCGTGAACAGCTCGAGCCAGTTGCAAGTGCTGGAGGTGGGGGGCTGCTGTGTCTCTGAATTGACAGCAATGCCGGTTCCTGCAGCGGCAGCATGCAGGGCTGTGGATGTGATGCCCGTATGAACCGCCTACTGTTCACGCTCTGCAGTTTTGGTCATGCTTCCGTGTGTGTCGTCGTCAGGTGAATTGCTGCCTGCCTACTGGCGTAGGTGCCCGCAATGTTGCTTGGTTGATTCGGGTTTGTGCCCCTGCAGGTCATGTTGAGTGCTGTAAATGTGAAGCGCTATGCGCCGCTCGCAGCCGCCAGCGGCAGGGCGGCAGCCGCACGGCAGCGCGCAGCCAACTGCACTGCCGTGGCGCTGGCGGGCCTTGCTGGGCTGAGCCCGCTGGCCAAGCGTGTGCGCGGGGATGGCAGCGACAGGCTGGCCGAGAAGGTGCTGCACCTGGCCTCGTGCATGCTGGAGGACCAGGTGGGGGCTGCGGTGGCAGCAGATCATTCGTGTGCGCATGGGACCCCGCGTGTGTCATCCGGGATGGCACAGCGCTATGCTCCATGCAGGCTGACTCCACCACTGCTTGGATGGTGCGCCTTGGCTGCACAGTTGCAGTGCAGGTCTGGATCCTGGACCCTCGGCCTTTCTCGGTGTATCTTGCGGTACCTGATGTGGGTCCTGCGAGGCTGCGGCAGTTGTATGCTTGCAAGGCATGGCAGTGCCGTGTGCAGCCGGCGAGCCTGCCACCTGCCTGTGCTGTGTTTGTTGCTGCAGGTGTATGATCCCTGCCTCGCGCGCGCCGGTGCCGAGATGATGGCTGCAGCGGCTTGCATCGGCAGCCCGACACTGGCGCTGGGCCAGGTGCGGGAACTTGCTCACGCGCGTGTGCATGAGCCACCCACTGATGCAGCTGCCCATGCTGGTGGTGGCTTGGCATGCGCTTCAGCGCGGCTGTTGTTCCTGCAAGTTCACCAAAACGCACAGAGCATGTCCTGTGGCGTGCGCTTGCAGATGCCTGCTGTGCTGTGCCGTGATGTCGCCACATCAGCCTTTTCGCACTCGTTCGCCTGCTTGCTGCCGCCAGGTGAAGGCCATCACCACGCAGTTGTCCAGCATGATGGATGACGTGGGCGCTGCAGCAGCGGCTGGCACCACATCAGCGTCAGGCGGCAGCATGGAGTCGGCCAACGCCAGCAGCCCTGAGCTCAGGTAGAGAAGGTCAAGGCTGCTGCATCGCGACTGACGTTGTGCCTGGGGCCTTGATTGTTTACACAGGGAATGAAGCATGCTGTAAGGGTTGCAGCAGGTGTTACTCAGAGACGTTTCTGCAGTGCTTGATGTATTGCGTTCCTTCAGCAACCTACGGCATCATGGGATATCATGTGGCTGCTGCTGCACCTGAGTGTTTGCTGCAGCTGCCGCTGAGTTTCTGCTGCTTCCTAACCCCTCCTGCTGCCTAGTGGGCAGCTGTACACTGTGCCTTATGCGAGGCTGCTGTCAATCACACCCCGCATGCCTTCTGCACAAACAATCTTGTAGCATGACGTCCTTCCTGCTGCTGCTGTGTTTCCGCTGCGCTGCGACCTTTTGCTGCTGCTGCGTGTTCAGGGGTGTGCTGTGCCTGGTGCTGGGCTGCATCCACAGGGCCCGGGCTGGCCCCACCCTGCAGCCCACCGTTGCTGCAACGGTGGAGGCCCTGGTGGCAGTGGCCAGCAGGCCCGTGGGCGTGGCACACATATGGGCGCTGCATGGGCTGTGGCTGGTTGCTGGTGCTGCTGGGCCAGCTTACGCGCCAAAAGTGAAGCAGAGCCTGCAGCTGGCGCTGGAGCTCCTGGTGGGTGCAGTTGTGCTGCTGCTGTGTGCTTTGAAGAGCTTGTCAAGCTGTGACTTGTGGTGCATAATGGTTTGAGGGTCTGCGGAGTGTGGGTGTGTGCAATGCCCACGCTGACTTGTTCAGTCGGTCATGGGACGCTGTTGGGCCTTGCGCCTCATAGCAGGCTGAGCTGCTGGTTGACACATTAGCTGCTGAAGGGTTGTAGGGTTACATAATCATTCATAAACAGAAGCATCATCAAAGACCCGCTCTTGATGAGAGCAGCTGCCTGTTTGCTGCGTCATTGGCACATCATCCTTCACATACAGAAAGCATCATCAAAGACTCACTCTTGATGAGAGCATGCTGCCTGTTTGCTGCGTCATTACCGCCCAGGCACACACTCGGCACACCATTCACCCTCAGCCCAGCTAGTTGAATGACAACTACATCCATCCTCTCTGTTATATGTCTGTGCGTGCCTCATTTCTCACTGGGGTGACCTGTAGCTGTGCTGCCAGTCAGACAGTTGTGAAAAAAATGACGTGCCGCTGCCGCCTCAGGTGAGCTCCTTTGGCGAGCACCCCATGCTGCAGCCTGCAGCGGCGCGCCTCGCCAACGCCATGATCGCGGTGCTCGGCAACGACTTCACGCTCGGCTCGGCGGCATACACGCGCTGCAAGACCCTCGTCACCGACAACTCTGGCAGCCTCAGCGCGGCAGCAGCTGCTGCTGCGGCAGCGGCTGTTGGTGGCGGTGGCAGTGCGGCGGTCGCAGCTGCAGGTGGCGTGCCGGTGGCAGCTGGCGGTCTGGACGGCTTGAAGGGGCTTGCAGTGACATGGGCCGAGCTGGAGCAGGTAACTGGCTCATGGTCCATTTCGCCATCTGCTGCGCCGTGCACGCGTGCAGACGTTGCTGCGGCTGTGCTGCAGCTTGCAGTGCATCCAGCAGCCAGTTGGCTGAGTACTGCGGTCCCTCAGCAGACAGGCAGACAGCACCACCAACTGCACCCAGGGCGATGCGCCTTGCTGCTGCAAGCAGACGGACGGACCAAGGCAGGCAGATGCCACCCAGAGGGCAACGCTCCTGCTTTGTCACAAGCGTGGCTGAGTTGCACGCTGCTCCCGCACACGCGCTGCCCGCAGGTCCTGTTTGCGCAGCAGCTGATCCTGTTTGCGCCGCAAGCGGTGCCGGCCGCCAAGCACCTGCCCCTGCTGCTGCTGACGCTGACCAGCAGCAGGCCGGCGCTCAGGCGTGCAGCAGCAGCAACGCTGAGGCACCTGGCAGACAGGGACGCTGCAGGGCTTGCGGAGGTAAGGGGACGAAGTTTGATTATCTCCTTGTCATGCCAAAGGAGAGTACTTATTGGTGTGCCTGGAGAGTGACACCTGCCGCAGCCACCAGTTGCGCTGGCAGCATGGCCCTTGCATGCTGGTTGACTGCGCAGTTGCAGGCAGCCCGCCGGCTGTCATTGGGTGCAGTTGTAAGCGAGCTGTGTTTTGAGGATTGACACGGCTGAGCAGCATGTGTCGTTGCTACTGTGTGGATGGTGCTGACGCAACTCGGGTGAAGCCAGCAGAGCGGCAGGGGCGCGCTGGTTGCGGCTAGTGCCTGAGGAGGCGCCGGCTCGCCTGCGCCGCCTGTCTGCCGCTCTGCGTTACCATGGCTTTGTTGCTGGCGCGGGGGTCCTCCCTGCGCTTCCCGATGTGGCAGCACGACAGCATGCCTGGGTTCATAGTACGGCAGGGGACCTCTTAACAGAGACGGTGCCCTCCTGCGGTCTCCAATCCCTAGTACATGGCGTTGCTGCTTTTGGTGTTGTCGTTCCTTGGTGTTGACTGTTAGGCTGCTCTACTTCTGCTCATGCATGCCCTGTCGGATCCGCTTGGCATCAATTGCTGGTTGCCTGGCTTGACCTGCCTGCGTGACCCGTCACCCTCACTCATTGTACTCAGCAAAGCTTGTGCTGCTGCATCCTTTCTTGGTCGCTGAGTATGCGTCCACCTGCCTGTAACTCAGACAGTCCTCAAGGTGGTGACTACACTGGCATGTGACTCAGCTGTCTGCGGCTGCTGCTGCTGCTGCTGCTGGTCGCTTACATCCGGCCGCGCAGGCCGGCATCGAGTCCTGCCTGCTGGCTGCACTCGACGGCGAGCAGGAGTCCAGCACAGCCAGCCAACTGCGCAGCACCCTGGCAGCGCTGCTGGCCGCGTCAGCTCGCAGGCAGCCGGGCCACTGGCTGAGGCTTCTGGGGGCGGTGGCGCTGGCAGTACCCTGCCGGCACATGCTGGCCAGGCGGCAGCAGCAGCAGCAGGTGAGGCCGGTGGGCGGTTGCTGCTCTTACCCGACATAGAGGAACTGCCATGCGAGGCGGTTGGTGGAGCACGCGGCGAAGCAGCGGCCGCAGCTGGTCCCTTGCGAGGGCTGGCTGCAAACAAGCAACAGACCTGGCAGGCCGCATCATAGTAGCTGCATGCTTGCAGCTCCGTCTGCTGGACGCCGTACCACTTGCTGCGGTTGGCTTGCGGCTGCGCGTGCATTGAATCTGCGCTTGCTGCGCGTCTCGCTGCAGGTGGCTTTGCTGTCGAGGCAGATGAAGACGCTGAAGCAGATGCACGGGCAGGGACCCCGCCGCCAGCTGCAGCGCACCACGCAGCCGCTGCCGTGCCGGCAGCTGCCGCAGCCCCGCAGCCTGGGGCACCCCTGTCTGCTCCCGCTGCAGCCGCAGCATTCGTGCGCCTGCCACCTACGCCGCGGCTGCGCACGCGGCTGTTTGCTGCTGAGCTGCTGCTGTCGTTGTTTGCTGCTGTGGGCCCGGACGCGAGACACCGCCTCCCGAAGCCCAAATATGAGGAGGGGGTGGCAGCAGCAGCACTCAGCGGCAGTGCAGCGCGGCCGGCAGCAGAGGGAGAGGGGCAGGAACCTCAAGGTGTGGCTGTTGCACGTTTGGAATGCGCTCACTGCTGGACCCTAGATTGCATGGCCATAGAAGTCGTTCGCGACGTTTGCTCGCCGTGGTTGGCTTGTGACAAGCGCCGCTCGTCGCTGACATCATCACCTGTGCTGCAAGGGACCCGGCTGCTGATCAGCACTTTGATGAACGCCTGGCGCGGATCCAAGTAACTTATATACATAGTGAATCATTAGGTTCAGCCACTTGCAGCACCGACGGGCATTGGCTGCAAATGCAAACAAGCTCACCAAGGTGCGCTGCCTGCTGCTGCTGCTGCTGCTGCTGCTGCTGCTGCTGCTGCTGCTGCGCTGCAGACTTCCTGGTCAGCCACCTGCAGCCCCTCATCGACCTCGGCTACAAGCTCACCACGGGCTCGGCGGAGTCGCTGAGGCCGGCGGGCGCGCAGCTGCTGCAGGCCACGCTGCGCTTCTTTGGCGCGGTGCCGGACCCGGACGTGCCAGAGGCGCTGCTGCTGGAGCAGTACCAGGCGCAGTTTGTCGCCGCGCTGCGCGCCGCGCTCGCGCCCGGCGGCGCGCCCGCGCTGACGGTGTGCGGCGGCACGCTGGCGACGTCGTTCCTGAGTGCGGGGCTGGCGGCAGGCGATGGCGCGGTGATGCGGCGCCTGATGGACCTGCTGGCTGCCCCCCTGGAGGCCTGGCAGGACCTCCTCTACGGAGGCTTTGCAGAGTCGGTGGGGGTGCGTGCGCGTGTGGCACTGCTGCAGGCGCACGCGCAGTGCGCAAACCTCGCATCGGCATTTGGTGCGGGGAGCGGCAGGGCGCCCGGGGGCTCCGGATCCTACCTGGGCGCCCACAGCAGCAGCAGCAGCGACAGCAGCAGCAGCAGCAGCAGCAGCAGCAGCAACAATGAGCTGTGCCGGCAGATCGTGGTCAAGTCGCATGCGCCACACCGCGAGATGCTGCTGCTGCTGTGGTGGGGCGTGCTGCTGGATTTTGCTGCGTTCAGCAGCAGCTTGCCAGGGTTCATGCAGAACCACAAAAGCCTGCTGTTTGGGGACACATATCCCGAGGTTGTTGAAGCCGTGCAGGGGACGTACACATCGGCATGGCCGCCAGTGCTCATTGCGCTGGCCAGCAACCTACCCCCACCAGCAGAGCTTGCAGCAGCAGCAGCAGCAGGGCCTGCGGAAGGCAGTCAGCAGCAGGAGCAGCAACGGCAGGCTGCATGGTCTGCGTTCGTTGATCAAGTCAGCAGCGGGGCGATACTGGCGGGCAGTGGCAGCTCCAGTAGCAGCAGCAGCACCAGCGGCAGCAGCTCTGGTGCGCGAATCAATGCAGCAGGTACAGCAGCCGCAACGGCGGCGGCTGGGAAGCTGTTCAGGCAGCAGCTGGCACTGCAGTGCGGGGCGATGCACGGCCTGCTTGTAGACGTCAGCCTGATGCTGCTGTGTGACACAGCAGCAGCTTGCGCAGCTGCTCTCCCAGAAGCAGCAGGCAGCAGCAGGGAAGGCAGCAGCACAGCGGCTGCAGCCGAGCCTGTGGTACGGCAGCAGCAGGAGCTGTTGCTGCAGGTGCCGCACGCGGCTGTTGCTGCGGGGCAGCGCGTGGCTGTAGCCCTGCAAGCGCTGCAGCTGCTGCTGTCCCAGCAGCACATCGATGCTGGTTTGGCATCGCTGGGAATGTGTCAAGATGTTGCTGGCAGGCTATGTGCAGTAGCAGTTGAAGTGCTGGGCCCTTGGCAGGCGATCAGGCTGGCCCAGCAGCAGCAGCAGCAGCAGCATTGGAGGCTGTCTGGTGGAAGTACAGTGACCAGATCTAACAGTGCCACGTACAGATCTGGTGGTGCTGAGCAGCAGGGCAGCACTGGGGCAGCAGCAGCAGCAGCAGATCAGGTGTTTGGGCTTATGCTGCTGGCAGCTGCTGGACTGCTGCAGTCCCTGGCTGCAGGTTTGCAGCGTGCCAGGGCAGCAGCAGGCAGCAGCAGCAGCAGTGGGGCTGTAGCAGGGCTACTTGAGGCACTGCTGGCACTCAGCAGCATAGCTGTACCATATGAGGTGGTGGTCATTGCAGGCACACCCGCCGAGCAGCAGCAGCAGTTTGTAGCATACCAGCCAGCAATGCTGCAGTGCGAGCAGCAGCAGGCCCTGCAGCAGCAACAAGCTGCAAATGGCACTGGCAGTAGCTCAGTCGGGGCTGGGCCATCAACGGCTGCACCTAGCCCACAGGCAGTAGCAGCTTGCAGCAGCCTCTGCCAAGCTGGCAGCTGCCTGCTGCAGCAGGCAACCACGTGCTCAGGGCAGAGTAGCAGTCTGCAGCTGTTGCAGGCCCTCAGCAGCCTCAGCGTCAGGTTGTTAATAACAGCGGCACCGGGTCAGCAGCTGGCAGCAGCGCAGCAGCTGCTAAAGAGTTGCTGCAGTGCTTCCGCTGCTGCTGCTCACCGGCAGCAGCTGGGTGCAGTATCAGCAGCTGCTGACGCTGCTGGAGTGGCAGCTGCATTGTGTGAGGCGCTGGGTGCAGCTGTAACCGCTGCCGTGAGGCAGATGTGTGACAGCAGCACAAGCACAGGGGACAAAATATGGCAGCAGGTAGCGGATGCACAGGTTAGACTACCTGCGCTGCTGTCCGCACTGCTGGCTGCTGCTGCTGCTGCATGCAGTATAGACAGCCCTGTGCCAGCAGCAGAAGAACAACCTGCAGCTGGCAGCCCATGCACTGCTGCTGTTCAGCTATGCTGTGGTGTGCTGCAGTGGGTGCTGCAGCAGCACCATATACAGAAGCAGCAGCAGCAGCAGCAGCAGCAGCGAGCGGAATCCGAAGGCAGTGCTGTGGCAGCGTGCAAGGTGCTAGAGGCAGTGCGGATGCTGCTGCAGGATGCTGCCACAACAGCAGCAGCAGCAGCAGCAGCAGCAGAGGTGCCAGAGCAGCAGCTGCGAGCAGGGAAGGCAGCGCTGGCGCAGCTTGTGACGGGCGCAGTGGTACCTGAGGTGGGTGACGTGTGTGTGTTGTGGGTGCTGCTGTTTACCATACCGTACCCTCCACTCGAAATGCACTGCGTTTGTCTTGGCGGGCCGTGCTTTGGGTACGAATGTAGCCTGAAGAAGAACGAGCCAGCACGCTGCAGTGCAGCGTGAATACCACATGACAGACTGCAAGCTGCGCTGCTGCGTTGTGTCCTGCTGCAGGCTGCTGTGCTAATCCACGCTGCGATGAACAGCGGCGAGGGGCCCCTGGCGCGTGCTGAGCTGGCGGCAGTCACCGACGCGCTCAAGGTGCTGCTGCTGCTGTCAAACCGGACAGCGGCGCAGGGGGAGGCGGCGCAGGTGAGGGCCCCACCCGACCTCCAGCCGTGCAAGAACAGACAACAACAATCAACGGTATGTTTGCCGCAGCCCAACCTGCAAAGGTGGTGTGCACAGCGCATGCGCATGTTGTTGCAAGTCGCACACGGCAGTACGACATGGCAGCTGTACAATCCAGGTGACCTCCACCTGAAACACACAGCTTGTGCATCCGCTGCCACACCAGTTTTCTGCCGAGCACCTGCTTGAGGCCCAGTGTGGCGTTGCCGACGCAGCTGCTTCCTCTCACAGCTTGCGTGCTTGTGCCCAACTGCCATCTGCAGGTTGCCGTCATGAGAGTGCTGGTGCCTCTGCTGGTCGAGGTGGCACGGCCGCCACCAGGGACGCCAGTCACGCCGCTGCTGCGCGACATGGCTTGCAAGCTTGTGTCGGCCATGCCAACCTCGGCGGCAGCAGCAGCTTTCAGGACAGTAGTGACGGCGCTGCCAGCAGCCAGCAAGCAGCGGCTGCAGCTCGCGCTGAAGGAGCAGGCGGCGGCTGCAGCAGCAGCACCTGCAGCTGTCGGCAATGTGGCAGCAGGTGCAACCCCGCTTGCCGCAGCCGCAGATGCCAGGAAACCTGCTATCCAGCTGAAGATGAACTTTGCTATGCCTGGTGCTAGCAAGTGATCAAAATGCTGTCGGTTAGGGCTGTTCGATCCCTGTGCACCTGGTCCGTTTGGTTCTGCCACAGTTGCCGTGATTAGTAACATCAAAAGGAACGGGGAAGGACAGTGGGATGATGCGGTGTTCTCTTACAGCCATGCTGCGACAAACTAGAGAAGGGTTGCGTAAGCGTGCACGCTTCAAAGCGTGCCCCTCGAATGATGGCTGCCAGCCAACGACGGGCGTGATAGGGAGGAGTTTACTGTTGAAAAATCTTGTGTTCTTGTTGATATGCATGAGATGGCTTCTGCCCACCGTTTTTCGCGTCATACACGTGCATCACACCCCGTTCCGTTGGATCGCTGGCGATCCAAACCCAACAAAGGTTTCGTCATCACGCCGGGACTGTCTAGCCGCGATCGGAGGGTTTGTCGTAAACAGGCAACACGATTTCCGCATGTCATAAAACAGTCCTGGTATGCACGGCAACAGCACACCAACAGATCTGACACTCATTGTTCAACAGCCTCGGACGTCGTGATCAAGCAGCAAGGCCCGGCGTAACGCCCGGCGTAGTATCTTGGTGTTGTGTTAATGTGCTCAACACTTTTAACTGCTGGTTTTCTGGCACTCCCTGCTCATACCTAGAACTTCACACCAAGGGCAGCAGATCTGCAGTCTGGACAGTGTAGACTGGCCAGCGTTTGCTGCCGCGCACTGTGGCACATGCCCTGTCTTACAGCGACACTCCTGCTGCTGGCAACAACAGCGGTATGCCAAGCAGCACATGACAGCGGGGTTTCGGGCGGGGACCTGGCCGTTCTGGCAACAGCACGTGCACTGCACAAGCAGTGGCAGCATGACCCTGCAAACAAGCAGTGCTTCGCCTTCTCGCAGTACGGCTCACTCGCCAGGGACGACTTTGAGTACCCTGATGCCACCACAGGAGAGCGAAAAACAGCAAAACAAGGTGGGCCCTGGTACGACCTCCTTGGATTGCGCACTGTGTCAGAAGCCGAAAGCATTGAGGGTTGGCATGCGATGTCGCGCCCCTGCAGCTTTGACAGCACGACAGAGCCTAGGACAGACAGACTTCTAGATACTCCAAAGCATCGCCCAGGTTTCCAGCTGTTCATCACCCTGTTAGCTGTGTGATAAGAGAGAGTGCTGGCTACCAAGCATGGTACAATGTGTGTGTGTGTGCAATTTGAGGATTTGGCTTGAAGCCCTGAACGTGGTTTGTCAGGCCGGCAGTTGCTGGGAAAGCCAACGTGCCTGCAAATTCACAGGCAGGTACTATGGCCATACACTTGATGATTGGTGTCTGTGGATCATGTCACCTTTCAAGATGGTGTGAGAAACCCCAGGATGAGCACCTAATCAACATCTGCCCGTAGGTGTACATCATATATGAAGTATATACTTGAGAGTGCCCACCAGCATGCACTTGAACGTCATACCTGTGAGCCACTATCAGCATGTGCTTGAATGCCATGCCTCTCAGCCCCTACCAGCATGCACTTGCACCGTCTTGGGGCGGCTCATGCAGGAGTGCCCCAGCTTGGCTGCACCTCAGCAGCGCAGCACTGCTCCAAGCAGCAGCAGCAGCAACAAAAGGAGCAGCAGCAGCAGCAGCAGCAGCAGCAGCAGCGTCTGTTACCGTTGCTTGATCAAGCTACAGCATCGACGCCGTTGGCCATCGCGCCCCATTGTATACAGCCCACAGCAGCCTGCTGTGGTACCCGAGATGTACTGTGCCACTGATGTTGACAACATCACTTGCTGCAACATGCCCTGCCCTCTGGGGTCTGCAGGAGCCCTCATCAATTTGAGGTGTGATGGTGTGCTGTGCCCCAACCCTGCCGTGCCCGACTGTTACATGAACGATGACACCTGTGCCGCGGACGAGTGGTGCCAGCTGGAAGACCAGGGTAAGGGCGGTAACAGCTGCCAGCAGCATCTGCCGCATGACATGTGATGGCGTTGCATGCCTGAGTCGATGCCAGTGGGCAGGATCAGCACTGTGTCCGCTGCTGTTGCTGCTGCTGTTCTGGCTGCTGCTGCAGCAGCATGTGTTGCATTGCAGTTGGTGCCAGCAGCACCGTAAGCCAGCAGGGAAGCACAGCAATGAGAAGCAGGTTCCCCCTGCAGCCATGTAACATGATTGCAGCTGGCTGCCTGGCATGGCGCACTCCACCATGCACACCCCCTCTGCAATTGCAAGCACCCAAGTAAACCTTGGGTGTTGCAACACTGTGATAACGCTTGGATGCAGTGCGATTTGGGCCATGGGGCATGGCTGATGGCGAGACACCCAATGTGTCGCCTGGCGATTGTGCATCCTTCAAGGAACAAGGCTACCACTGGCTATTTGACCAGGTACCAATGCGGCCTGCGAGCATGCTGATGCTGCGGCCTTGCATAGTCGTTTCACGGCCAGGAGGTGGCTCATGGCCGCCTTGCTGTCGGTGGAGGGCGGCCAGCATCAAGTTTGAGTAGACGGGCAAGCAGCAATGTTGCTGGATACTAGGATGACATTTTTTAGCTTCTGAATTACACCTTCCATGTTACCAAAACGAGGAGTTGGTGAGTAAGGCATCTTGCATGTATGGGGCGACAGAGTGACATTTATCCTTTTGTCGCATTGCAGGTGTGTCACAACACCAGCCACTGGGGCCCTTGGCGAGCAGTGCGTGGCAGGTGCTCCAAATACAGAGCCGAACAGCAGAGCTGCAATGCATACTTTGCTGCCATCGTCCCCAGCCCGCAACCAAATGCCTTGAAGCACCACTCAAGGAGCAGCAGCAGCAGCAGCAGCAGCAGCAGCAGCAGCAGCAGCAGCAGCAGCAGCAGCAGCAGCAGCAGCAGCCGCCAGGCCGCTGATACAGTACTGGAAGCTGGAAGCTTCACTCAGCTGCTGCCACACTACATTGCGTCAGAAGAAGATGGCCGTCCGCCCGTGCGTCCACTGCTCTGTGGGCCAGGCTTGGTCTGCTCCGGTGATGTGCAGCCAATGCCACACACTTGCGTGAAGGTCCGGCCCCCCAACACATGCTACCAGGTACGCTGCTGTTCAGACAATCTGAAGCTGTAGCCTGCAGCAGATGTGCAGCACGCGCTGCTGTACACAGCACTGTTTGCGTAGCTCACAAGGCATACCAGTTCAGTGTGGCACCCACGAGCTTGTCACTGAGCTGCCTTGCATTGCAACAAGACTCGCTTCAAACCTCACAAGGCCACTCCGTGGCTGAATCTTGGTGTAAGCTCGCCACGTGCTGATCACCTCGAAATGTCTGCCAGCAGTCTGCACTAGAACCCAAGCTATGCTACCCACAGCAGCAACCCGCTCCCTGCACTGCCTGCTCTAATTGCCCCCATCATCTAGATGCGTGGCTGTCACGCCACATGGTTGTGGCGGCTGTAGCAGATCGTCTGAAACATGTTCAGCAACAACAGCGAGGCACTGCGCCACCAGGCCGGTGCAACTGCTTAAGCATGAGCAACGTCCATGCCGAAGTTTATGGATCCCGATGTGCCTCTTGCAGGGCCCTTGGTGGGACAGCACCAGCTGGTGCAAGGTGGGCAGCGACGCCAACAACCACTTCTACTCTGGCCTGCCACTGGAAGCCCTCAAAGAGGCGTCACAGGCTCTGCTGCTGCAGCTGCCCGTGGAGCATTTCACAGACCCCCTCACGGTGAAGTTCTGGCACTCCCCTGCAGCTGATGTGGCGCGCAGAAAGATCCAAGGCATCGTGGCAGCGCTGTGGCCAGAGAGCTACAGGGCTGCCACGAAGTTTCCTCTGGACACACCCGACCCCAGGCATGCGGTGAGTGGGACGGTGCAGCAGCTGCTGCTGCAGCTCGGTGCAAACTGCAGCGTCATAGCCAGGCTGCAGGTGTTGGGTTGTGACTCACTAGCTGAGCTGCAAACTGGAAATGGCGGCCCTGCTATTGCCGGTGCTAACCTGCTGACTTCTGGTTGGCATTTTACCAGTGACAACAGCAGTCCACAATACGGAAGGCGCTGATGTGTTCCTGGCTGCTGATGCTGCTGCTGCTGCTGCTGCTGCTGCTGCTGCTGCTGCACACCGTCTGTCGCTGTTGCTGTTGTGGCAATGCAGGGTGCTGTGCATTCCACAGGTTGGAACCACACCGCAGCCAAGGCAGCTGCATTGTACCGCCAGTCAAACGAGTCTGGTCTACCATCCACACGCTGCTGCACAACATGAGGGACCCCATGCCGCCAACCCAGGTGGCCGCGTCGCGCGCGCTGGCAGTGTGGCTGCGCCAGCACTTCACGTGTTGCAACTGCCTCGGCATGTGGGCCACCTATGTAAGTTTATGCCGGCTAAGAAGGCTCCAATTCTTGCGGCCAAGTGAGATCATTGCGACAAAGTATTGTGTCAGCCGGCAACTGGACAGTGTGCTGCTGCCTGCATTGCAGCGTTGCACCCAGCTTGTACATGCACGTCAACTACTCAGGGAGACCCTACTCTTCTCCAGCAGGTGCGGCTGCTACGAAGCATGTGTCCCAGCACGGAGGTTCTGCTTGAAGCCGTTTGCATATCTGTGCAGTCAGCTTGCGCCCTGCAGAGCCAACGGCTGATGACTTGCTGCCTGCGCTTGCAGGTTGGCGAAGCCTACAGAGGGCAGCTTGTGTGTGGCTGTTGTATATCGCTCGTCGGAGCTTGAGCAATCAGCAACTGTGGATGACAATGAACTGCCCCTGGGGTTGTTAACCAATGCAAGATGCCCTTTTGTACCACCCCTAAACCCAACACTGCTGCAGTGCCCGCCCACCTTTTTCAATGTTGATGCTGCAGGTTTTGAACCATCTGGGCCTGCCGCCGATGTCCAGCAGCCGTCACGACCACACCCGCTGGTGGTGGCGGGCGCACAACATGGTGCGCGGGGGCACCACCCAGAGGCACGCGGCAGGCAGCCAGCCTGCAATGACGTCAGCCGCCACCCTTTGACTGACACCGGGGTTCTGACTTCAGAATGTGCCGAGCTTGGCGTGTGTCCCATCATAGCAACACCTGACCGTCGGAGCGCGCAACATAACTCCAACAGCCCCTGCAGCGGAGCAGCAAGTGGCCACGGACGATTTCGTTTTCGCTGATGACAACAGTAATGTCTCAGCTGAATGCTGTTCGGCGACGGCATGTACTGAGCACTTTATTCGTATGCCTGCAGGTCAGCGAGCATGCAGCATCCTCCCGTGGCTGCCACCCCTGGCTGTGGCCTTCACAGATGGACGCGGAGTTCCAGGCGCAGCATGCACAGTACGGCGGGAGCCTGCAGTGCCAGAACCCCTGGTTCCTGCCCTACGAGTTTGCGGAGCTGATGTGGAGGATCCCAGGTGGAGAGTAGTTGCAGCGACAAGGTGTCAACTCGCGTGGGCCAAGGTGTGGCCAGCACTGCGGCCAGCTGGCAGGAGTCGCAGCCGCTGCCTTGCGGCCGCGAGTATGCAGAGCCTGTTCTTCTTGCTATGCAGGAGAACAGGGATTTGAGTTTGAGGGCCTACCCCAGCAGTGTTGAGCAGGGGAGGCAGAGGTCGCTGTGGTTTTGGCAGTTTCGGGCTTTTATGCGTATGCTACATACCCATACGGGAACGTTAGCAGACATTCCTGACTCAATGGTTGGCTTGCATTGCCTTGATGCCTCTGATTTAAGCAATGTACGTGGTGCTTTCCAAGCATGGAGGTACCAGCAGTGGCAGGACTTGCCAGCCAATCCCAGAGTGGCTGGGTCTGATACTGTCTTGCACTCTACCAATGAGAACTGGTTTGCATGCTCCCCTTTTGATGAGCTTGAATTGACGAAACCTATGAGTTGGTGTCCAGATTATGTGCACAACACAGCTGGCTTAAACAAGATGCACCTTTCATCTCTGATGCGTTTTCGTCTCGGTGCGCATGACTTGCGTGTGCCTACTGGTCGGTGAGAGAGGGCTGATAACTCTCTGCTACCCAGGCAACAGCGACTGTGCTCTCGGTGCGGTGCTGGCCAAGTTGAGGACGAGTTTCACTTTGTGTTTAAATGTGACGCATACCAGGTTGTTCGCGCTCGCTTCTGGCGGCTGTTTGCTGATTTTGGAGGGTGGCAGAGCCCAGTTGCTGCTGTGAGCCCTCTTGAACGGTGTCTTGCTGACTTTATGCAGCATAGGCAGAGTGTAGTTGCTGCTTTCATCTAATATTGTCTCCTGGTTAGAAAGGATCCGGCTACGGCGCATGCTGTGCTCCCAAGGGACACAAGTGCCTCAGAGACAGAATCTTCAGAACTTGTTAAAGCCTCGGATTAGTTGGTTGGATTATTACTCCTTGGCTGTCGTGGGACCCCATGAGCCTTGTTTGGCTCCTTAGTGGGTGGGCCTGTGGCCCTACTTTGGTATTTGGTATTTGGTCAAGAGTACCAAGGAAGTAGATGCAGTCACCAGCGTAAAACCCTGTAGGAATGCAGTGCGCAGCAGCAGACAGCAAATTCACCCCAGGGGCAGTATCACCGAATGATGTGCAGCTACCTGTGCGGTCACAGCACAAGCGGCCATCTCATGCAGATTTGGTACGTGGGCTGTGGTAGCAGCTACTGGTCGAGGCTTTGGTTGATTGAGGAGAGTTACATGGGTGTGCACGTCGGAAACGGAACACTTCGAGGACTGCAGCGCGCAGGACACGAGAAAAAACCGCAAAAAGCCTCAGAGAAGCAATTTGCAGCTTCCTCACCCAAAATAACACAAACTCTGCGCAGAGAAAGAGCATCTGGACGAACAAAAGGTGTCAACGTCAGCGAAATAGGAATGGAACATGCAGCTGCAGACATGGCAATAACTAGCAGGTACTGGGCACCTCGGTGCTCCTGCTTCAGGTGTTGAAGACATTGTACAACATGATGATCAACATGATCAAAACTCTCTGCTACCAGGATGCGCACAAATCAACAGCATAACCCGCAGCGCCGTGGCACCACAGGCACCTGCCACCCTACTGATGTGTCTGGCAAGGCCACACCCCTGGCAATGGCACCGGCCCAACACACCTACTGGCTGACACAGGCTGCATGAGAGTACTAAAAGCGCAAGACATGCAACCACATGTAGCAGAATGGATAAAGGAACAGAGGGTGCAAGAAATAACCCCAATTCACGCTATGGCGCAGAGGCCAAGTCCCTTCTTGGTGTTAGCTGCAGCCGGCCGTCAACCACGCGTAGAAAGGGGTGATCAGCTGGCACAATATCCAGCCAGGTCAAGGGTGCCGCCTTGATGACTATGAAGTCAACCAGCAGCTCCCAGAACCTAGCCACCGCCGCCTTCTTCTTTGTCTGCACCAGCTCATCAAGCTCCTGCTGTCGCTGCTGCTGAAGCTGTAGCTGCTGCTGCTTTGGGTGTTGTTGGCAGCCTCAGGTTATAACTAATAGTAATTACTATAGTTGCTGGCCCTGGTGCAACAGACATGTGTAGGACAATCCCCAGGCATCTACATTGTGCCTGCTTTGCAACAGGTGGACTATGTTGAAAGCCTTGCACGTGTTTCTTTCGCGATGACTTTGACTGTCCAGATGTCAGGGATGTGCAATTTTGTACATTGTACAGTGCTTAATCACAGGCACATGACACACAGCTTGTATGCGGCATACCTGCCGGAATGCCTGTTTAAGCTCATAGCCAAGTCTGTTTTAGCATTGCACATAAGATAAGGAGTATTGCATGCGACTTTCATAGATTGGCAACGAGTGGAGGGTTATCATGCGCATGACAGGCTGCTGCAGCAGCTGCAAGTGAAAGTTTGTGACATCATGCAAAAAGCATGCACCCACAGAAGCACGGCATCCACACGGAGTGGCACAGCATCACTTTACATAGGTCAGACATAACATTATGTGGAGCCCAGCTCGTTCTGTGCTGGCAGAAAGTGCCGGCGGTTTCTGCTACGACAAAACCGCAGGCCAGAACATTGTGCATGGCTGCAAGCATGCTCCCACTTTTGTTGTCATGGATTGAGTTTATTCAGGCTTGAACAATGGCAAAGCAACAACCCCCGGTGCTGCGCCGCAGGTGCTCCGCGCAGGTGGTTACTATTCGACTCCTGCAGCTAGCCAGCCACGTGCACGATGCTTGTAATCGCGTGCAATGTTAACCCGCTTCCTATTACCGTGTACTAGCATGCATTCCAAAGCCAAGGCGTCCCCATGTGCATGCTTCTCGTTGTGAAGCACTCGCCTGCAGCACGAAAAACTGCCGCAGCTGTTACGACGAGACAGCAACATACATACCGTACACTTGTAAATCATCAAATAAGTAAGTTTGAATTTATCATTGCTAGTGATGCAGAGTCGCTCCTCGAACAGCGGTAACAATGGTGTGCTGCTGCTGCTGCTGTGATGTGGTGTTCAGGATCTGCCCCGGTTGGTGGTCGAACTTACAGTGACTACACAATGGTAGCACGCCAGGATGATGCGCTGGAGCTGGGTGGCTGGGGCAGAGAAGCCCTGCCTAGTGTGTAATCAGCAGAGGTGCGGCGCCGCCAGCAGTGCCAACTTGACAGAGCTGCTGCTGTCCATCAGCAGCTGTGCTGCCAGCCTGGTAGTGCAGAACATGCTCTACATACCTAAGCTATTTGCAGTCCTTGAGGTAGCCCGCCAACACACCAGCACCCAGGTGTCAAAGACACTTGCTCTCAGTGGCCATCTTCTTGCAGTTCACATATTCCTCGCATTTCACATATTGCAGTTCACATATTCCTTGCAGTTCACATATTCCTCGCGTACAGAGACCGCTTAAGTGATGACAGCACGCTTGGGGAGAAGGATATGTGGCAGCTTGTGCGTCGCCTGTGCCCTAAGCATGTCAGCGAGGCCGTGTACAGTGTCATGCAGCACCCCTCAGGACAGACGGCTTCAACCCCTGCAGAAAAAGCAGATGCATTCAAATGCCACTATCAGCGTGTTGGTAGCCATGCAGCGTTTGCCGCCGCAAACCCCCAGTTCGACCCAGCGCACATGACACAGGTTGCCGCCAATGTACAGCAGTACCTTCATGACTCAACCGCACCTCATGCTGCCCCACCCTGCCCGCTGGACTTGCCCATCACTGCCGCCGAGGTTTCTGCATGCTTGCAGCGTCTACGCACAGGCAAAGCTGGCAACCCTGCAGAGGAAGGCATTGTCAACGAGCTTTTGAAGTACGGAGGCAACACAGTTGCAGACATGCTGCTGCAGTACTGCAGCCTCATGTGGCAGCTTGAGCAGGTACATCAGGTGCCGGGGACAGTCGTCAGCATGCCTAAGAAGGGCGATCTGACAGACCCAGGCAACTACCGCGGCATCACCCTGCTCAGCGTGCTCTATAAGTTCTACACCAGCGTCCTCAATCAGCGCCTTATCAAGTTTGCAGAGGGCGAGCAGCAGGAGCAGCAGCAGCAAACACAAGCACAGCAGCAGCAGCAGCAGCAAGGCCAGCATTCAGCACAACAGCAGCAGCAGCAGCAGCAGCAGCAGCCACGCGCAACTGCTGCTACAGCAGCAGCGGCGCCGCTGCTGCACGAGAGTCAGAACGGATTCCGCCCCAAGCGCAGTTGTGCTGACCATCAAAGCGTGCTCAGCGAGGTCCTTAATGGCAGGAAAGCTGAGGGAAAGGAGTCATATGTGTTGTTTGTTGACACCTTCAAGGCATTCCCTACGGTCTGGCTTGATGGCTTGTTCCAGAAGCTGTGGGATAAGGGTGTGCGTGGCAAGATGTTCCGTGTCTTGTACAACTTGTATCAGGGCGCGCAGCGTGTGGTGTCTCATGAGGGTTGCACCACGGATAGGTTCACCTGCGACCTTGGCCTGCATGAGGGTGATGTTATTTCGCCCACACTGTACCTGTTGTTTATCGACGACTTGCTGCGTGACGTGCATGCAAAGCACCCTGGCGTTACCCTCATGGGCCCTCGTGACGAACCTGCAGGCCAAGTTGTGGCAGCCATGCAGGCTGATGACTTTGTTGCTGTCTGCGGGTCTCTGTCTGAAGTTCAGGCTGTGGCTGCAACTGTCTACAATTACAGTTGCCAGTGGCGCTTCAAGCTCCACAGCTTGAAGTCTGCCGTCATGCATGTGCTCCCAGCAAGACAGACCAGCCAGCTGGTCGACTCCGGCATTGTTTGGAACAATGTCCCTGTGCCTGTTGTATCGGAGTACTGCTATCTTGGCCTGTGGTTCAACAATACCTGTACATGGACCACACATTTTGAGAAGATGCTGGCTAAGGTGCAACGTGTGAAGGGTGCGCTCATGCCAATTTGGAAGAGCCGCAGCATCAGTGTGGAGGTTAAACGCATACTGTTGCTGACGTGTGTCCGTCCCATTGTCGAATATGGCAGTGAGGTTTGGTTTCCGTCCACAGCTAGGCAACTGCAGCTGATTGACAAAGTGCAGACAGACATCATCAAATGCGCAATGCGCTGTGGCAAGGAGCGCCCATGCTCTTCAGCTCTCTTGGCAGAATGGGGTGTGAAACCGTTGCATATGTGGCTTCATCAGAGGGATTTGGAGTACTACTACAGGATTCAGCGTATGCAGGGCGTTCGGCTGCCAAATCAAGTGTTTACAGCTGAATGGAGGCGTCCTAGTGGTGCTGTGGCGGTGACACCGTGGCACAAGTATGTGCAGAGCCTGCTGTGCAAGTATGGTGTGAATGTTGTGACCGCGGAAGGCAGAGCCAGTGCGTGCAAGAGCCATGTCAACAAGCAGGTCAAGACACTACATGCTGAAAGGATTGCATGTGAAACGTTGGAACACTCCACTCTGAGTCGGTATGTGGCTCATGTGCATCCCTCTCATGTTGATGCTATGGGTTTCAGGAGGCCTAGGCCGTACTTGCGTTCAGTGGCAATTCCACGTGGTATTGAATTGCTGTTGCGTGTTCGTATGGGTTGTCTGTGTGTACATGAGCGTACTAGTCAGTTTGGCGGTCGCAGAGCTAACTCCACTTCAGGATGTCCTTGTTGTGGTGCAGAAGTTGAGTCTTTGTCACACTTCATGTTTGATTGCCCTGCTACTTCTGCTCAGAGGGATGATATGTTTGCTGAGATCAGATCCCTGCCTGGTTGCGTTGAAAAGTTGCGCAGCGTTTTGTCCATGGCTGATTCGTCAATCAAGGTGTTGCGTTTTGTATCTGATGATATTTGGGGCAGTTCTGGAAGATGTCTGATGGTGTCACCGTGTATTGCTGCTTTCCTTGTCAAGTCTTGGGATGTGCGCAATGCATGCAAACATTCTGGAGCAGTGCTCCCTCCTCTTTCCGCCCCGGTGGGGCGCGGGGCCGATGGCGCTGATGCTATGGCTTGAATGGGTAATATGATGATGATGATTCCTCGCAAAACTCTGCTCCCTAGCTGCTAGCTGCAGTTTTAAAAACAATTGAAGAGCAGGGCCTGATGCGAGCTGGTTGCTCATTCTTGCATGCAACCATGCTTGCCAAGTGCATCGACCAAGAGTAAAGTGCAGTGGTGCTGTAGCAGCCGGGTGGTGGTGCAGGCTAGCACAATTGCAATGCTTCCCTGGCGCTGACTGGGCAAGCAGCAAAAGCACAGGCCTGCTTGTCAAGATGCCCACAAGGGGGGGGGGGGGGGCGGTGCAGCTTCAGCGCCCACCTGACAGGGCAGCTGGTACATGATTGATTCAGCGACACTGCGCTGTGACAGCAGTGCATGATAGCCGAATAACAGCCACGTCAACGGCCATGCGCCTATGGAACTGATTGCCTTTTACTATAGTGACTCGCAACAGCCTTGCACAAGATTGTCAAACTCTTGGCTCTTATCCCGCAACTAGCGACGCAGCATGAAGAGCGGGGCAAGTAAGCTGTGCAGCAGCACCCCCTTGTACGCATGACGACCTCTGCGGTGCTGCCGCCCCAACTTCAAGTTTTCTAAGTTAGAAATGAAATACAATGCTGCCATCCCGCTTTGCGCTTGTAGCCACACTCTCCCGCACACCCACACTGCCGATGACTGCATGCGCAACATCCATACTGTAAGCGTCATGCACAGCTGCTGCACCAGCGCACACACTGCTGCTGCTGCTGCTGCTAACACTGCTGTTGCTGGAGTTAGTAACGCTGCTGCTGTCGACTGCTGCACTTGCGGCCTCGCTGCTGCTTGCAGTACTTCCTGCAAGGACCAGCTCTCCATCTGGTACACTGCCACTACCACCGTTGCTGCTGCTGTTGCTGCTCCCACTGCTGCCGCCAGGGCCCTGGTAGTCCAGCCGTGCCACAGCCCACAGAGTGAGGCCATGCAGAATGACTGAACTGAAGTCAGCAGACAGCTGCAGCTCGCTTGGCGGGGCAACAGCAGCATCCGGACGCCTGCCAGCTGACCGCCTGCGGCGCCCAGCAACTGCGGTACGTCCAGCTGCCCTAGCAGCTGCTGCGGCAGCCACACTGCTGCCTGCCACCGTGGTGGCTGTATGCTGCTGCTGCTGCTGCTGCTGCTGCTGCTGCTGCTGCTGCTGCTGCGGAGTGCTGTCAGTGAGTGCCACCACTCGATCCAGGAAGCGCTGCATCCAGTCGACGCCAGGCTGGTGCCCAAGCTTGGCAAGCGCCCAGATCGTCGCCGACAGCTGGGCGCTGTCCATGGTAGGCACATGCTGCCGCAGCTGCACCAGAAACAGGTCCAGCCAGTGCGGCTGCGGCTGCACCTCCAGCTGCGCAAGTGCCCAAATGGCGAAAGAAAAGTCCCTGGGGGTGAATGCGGGCAGCAGCTGTTGCGAGGCTGCGAGGAATGCGCGCGACCAAGCCCTAGGTGGCTGGTAGCGCAGCATTGCCATTGCACCGAGCGTGTTGGTCAGCGTCTGTGGGCAGTACAAGTCGGCTGCTGCTGCAGCTGTACTGCTGGATGATGTACTGCTCAATGTACTGCCTGGTGTACTGCTCGTGCTGCTGCTGTGTGCTTGCAGGAGCTGCCTACCCGCTGCTGCTGCTGCTCCTAGGCCCTTGCCAGCTGTGACAGACCCTGCCACTGAAGCTGTCCTGTTGAGCAGCCGGCTACTGCAGCTGCAGAACGTTGCCATGAATGCTGCATCGGGAGTGGCTTTCAAGCGTGCTAGGCACAGCAGCGTGTTGGTCAGCTCTGTTGGCCTCATGCGTGGCAGCCTGTGATGCGCCTCGACTGCAACACGCTGCAGCCAACGTCCATCTGCAACGGCCGCAACGAAGCAGCAGCAGCAGCAGCAGCAGTAGCAGAGTCGGTGAGTTGCCTGAATGCAGAAGGGAGAAGAGTATGAAGGACAGGACAACTTGGGAGGGTTTGAGCGCTGGACGAAGCCACGAGGCTGATGGCAGCATGCTCGGTGGACCTTGGCGAGTGATATCAAGTACCAACCCAACGCACTCAGTGGCAACAGGCCGAGCACAAGCAGCCCACGCCACAGGGCGGCCAGCAGCACCATGGGCACCACGCCAGCTACAGCAGCTGCCACCAGTGCACCGTCTCGTCGCCCCACCTGGCTGCAGGCGCATGCGCACCGCACCGACCAGCAGGCACGCCACGTCCCTGGCTGTAGCTGACCCGAGCGCCCTGTGGCTGTAGTACATGAACTCCGACAGCCACGGCAACAGCAGCCTGCTCACGCTGCTGCTGCTGCTGTTGGCAGCAGTAGCTGAGCTGCTGCTGCTGCTGCTGCTGCTGCTGCATGGTGTGATGCCCAGTGTGCCCAGTCCCCAGGCCAAGAGGGCAAGGTCGGTTGCTGACGCTGCCCGCAGCTGCGGCTGGGAGTGCACCAGCAACCTGGCCAGCAATGCGCGGCTTGGCGGCATCTGCAGCAGAGAGTTATCAACATGCCCAATGGCGCACAGGGATTCAAGTTCATTCTGCCGCATGTGTGCACGTGGCGAGCCACAACACTTGAGAGCTGCTGCGACAGCTCAGAACATAGCATACAAGAGCAGCAGCTCACACAACACACAACTGCAGCCTGGCGGGACTGCATGTGGCCTGTCGCAAGGCTCGCAGGACCACTCTGGCTCCAGGGCACAGCAAACAGAGCTGACCGTCAACGCCAAGGCAGCCCTAATGTGTGCCCACCTGCAGCTTCGCCATCGCCCAAACCAGGGTGCTGCTGCCTTCTGCACCCAGCTGGGGCAGCAGCCTGCCAGCAGCAGCAAGGCAACTGCTGCGCCATGCAGGCCCAGGCCGCTCGCCCCAGGCACACAGCACACGCAGCACGTTCACAAAGCCCTGAGCCTGAAACCCAGCCGGCCTGCTGCCGGGTGCAGCAGCTGTTGCAGCTGCTGGCTGAGCCTTGTAAGTGCTGCTGGATCCCTCCGCACCAAACAAGCTGTCGCTGCTGCTGCTGCTGCTGCTGCTGCCACCTTCAGCGCTGCCGACACTGACAGCAGCGTCTGGCACGCCAATGCTGCTGCTGCTGCTGCTGCTGGTGAATCCCGGTGACATGCCTGTAGCTTGCAGGTGCACCTGTACCGCCTGCAAATACGCAGCCAGCCACTCCCGCTGTGGTTTGTGGTGCAGCCGCACCAAACCCAGGCCCAGCAGTGACAGCTCCTGCGAGTTGAAGCTGGGCAGGCTGTCATAACACGCGTTCAAAAAGCCTGACAGCCACTGCTGTGACGGCTGGGCCTCCAGCAGCGGCAGCGCATACAGCAGGTTGGCCAGCTCTTGAGGCTTGAAGAACTGCTGCTTGCTTGCGGCAGCCTGCAGAAGCAGCAGTCACGCAGCAGGAGAAGATCAACGGCTTGTCTAGAATCCTGCTCAAGCCTGTGCACAGCTGCGCACCACGCATGAACAACAGGCCAGCACTGCACTTGCATTTTGGCCAATGCAACACTAAATGTGATAAAGGACGTCAGGAACGACTGTGACGCAATAACACCATGTGCCAGAGCAGTGCCCCATGGCCGACCTCATGGAGCTGCTCAACCCATGCACAGCACATACTACGGCACAGCTCTGCACTGCCTGCAAGCCTCACCTGCAGCAAGCTCTGCCGCCACTGGCTGGATGTGCCCCAGCCCATGCCACCAACCGCCATCGCTGCGTTGCTGATGTGCTGCGGAGCCGCCCCCGGCAGCTTCGCCGCAAATGCTGCCAGGTAGCTGGCCTTAACCTTGCGAGAAACCCTAGGGCCTAAACCCAGCCTGTTGAGCGCCCACAAGCTGTTGGCGAGCTGCCTGGCGCCATAATCCGGAACGCAGGCAGCAGTTGCTGACGTAAGGTCTTGCAGGAGCTGCTGCAGCTGCTGCGGCTGCTGAGGCACGGTGCTTGGGTGCATGGGGCCCATCAGCTGTGCTAGGTGTGTGACTGCAGCACTGACATGCACGGGGTTGAAGAACGCAGTGTACGTGCTGAACAGGTGCCGCAGCTGCTGCCACGAGGTGGAACGCTTGATTAATGTGGTCAGAACAGCCGGTTCGCTGCGCAGCTGCAGCTGCAGCTGGCGCTGGCGCTGCTGCTGCTGCCGCAGAAGCTGCCTCAGTGCAAGCTGCTGCTGCAGTGCAGTCAAAGATGCGGCAGCATCCTGATTGACACCACTGCTGCCATGACCCTGCTGCTGCTGGTGCTGCTGCTTGGTTGTCTTTTCTCGTCGTTGCTGCTGCCGCTGTTCCCTAGGGTCCTGCAAGCTACTGCTCCAGGCTGGCTTCTGCAGCAGCTGATGCCGTTGCTGATGCTGTGGAGACAGGAGGCGCGCTTGTTGCCTTGTTCTGCAGCCTGATGTTGTACCTGAGGTACATGCTCCTGCTGCTCGTGCTGCTGCAGCTGTTCGTGCCACTGCGTGTTGGTGTCTGCAGGGCCGTTCACAACTAGCTGCTGCAGCTGCAGCATGTCGCTGCGCAACTGCAATTCATGCTTTGAAAGCTGTTGTTCGTCACTGTAAGCATCGCCACCAATGGAATATGTGTCCTGCAGCAGCAAAGGATCATCCAGTAACACAGCGCTACGCGTGGTGAGGTTCAATCATGCTGATATTGCACAGCAGCAAGCCAAAGCTAATCAGGCATCTGGCAGGCTAGCAGCAGCACCATAGCACCATGCAGCAAAGGCACAAGATCAGAAGTAAACGCTCGTAGTCTTCCACGACTTGTCCCTTGCACCACCCACCTGCTGCTGCTGTCCAAACCTGCCTCGCCTGATGGCAGTGTGCAGCAGGCCACGCTGCTGGCTGGTCAGAGGTGCAGTGGCCGCCCGGACAAGGACCTGCAAGCACAACCCACAGACAAATCCCAAGTTTGTGATTCTCTGATGTCCCTGCACGCCCGAAAAGACCCACACAGACACTGAGCGCCCCCTACACGTACTCTTCTTCCTGCAGGCGTACCGTGTTCCTTTCGCATCGTGCATGGGAAAGAATAGCAGGCGCCGCGTTTCCATAGTTGTGGCTAGCGTGCAGCCGGCTCAAGGCTGCATCCATGGCTGCACTGCTGCTGTTCTACATGCGCTGCTGCTGCTGCTGCTGCTGAGCTAGGAAAGCAATCCCAACGCAATTGTGCCCTGAAAAAGTCGATCCACGCACATGCAAAGCAAATGTGCAGCTGTGTAGAGTTTGTACGGAGGAAGCAGTGAGGCAAGGATATGGCAGCTAGCACGAATGTTTGTGTGCCAGCAGGTATGTTCAATTGAATTTTGCAATGTAGGATAGTAGTAGGACAGTGATAGAACACTGTTCACATACCGTAACACTGCTGCACAGCACCAACCCCAACCCTGTGTGACATGATGTTTGGTATAGTCCATGCTAGTTAGGGAGCCGCTGTATCTGGGCAAGTGCACTGCGAACACACATTTGCTGTTGGTGCGGTAACCAGTCCCGTCGCTGTTTTGATCTGCCCATCTGCCCAGTTCTTTGCCTGCCTTGGCAAGCAGGGCCCAGCTTGCCAGGCCCAGCTGGGCTTGGCTTGATTTTCAGTTAGGGTTGAGCTTATAGGCGGCCGTATGCAGGGCATGTATCGCTGCTCACTATAGGAGAGCAGCACAGGCACTTCAGGTCATTTGGGCAGCCCACAGGGGCAAACTTGCAGCCATGACGACCATGGATCGCTTCACTCCCAGCAGGGCACCTGTGAAGCGCGTTAAGGCCATCCAGCTGGGCGTGTGGGACCCTGAAGAGATTGTGAGTGCCGCAGCACCACTTGCAGGAGCAGCAGCAGCAGCACCAGGTACAGCAAGTATGCAGCATGCACCATTGTCTGCATGCTGCTGATTTGCACATGTCTGCTCCTTACTGCAGAAAAAGTACTCAGTGTGCCATGTGGAGGCAGCAGAGCTGTACGAGAAGGGCAAGGCGAAGACAGGCGGACTGTCGGACCCGCGCATGGGTACCATGGACAAGTTTGGCGGCATCTGTACGACAGATGGCGCAGGCATGCACGACTGCCCCGGCTACTTTGGACACATAGAGCTGGCGGAGCCGGTGTACCACTGTGAGTGGCATGCACAGGCCCGAATCGCAGCAACAGCTGACTGCAGTAGTGGCTGCAGCAGCAGCAGAGCACTGCTCGCACTGCATGAGCGTGCAACAGCATGTGGGCAACAGCAGCAGCAGGAGTAGCAAAAGCAGTAGCAGTGGTTGCAGCACCGCAGCACGAATGTCCTGCTATCACATCTGGGCGTAGCGTGTGAGCATGTTTTGCTGGTGCTTCCCAGCAGCAGAAGCAGATGCTGCAGTAGATGCGGCTCTGCTTAGGGGCCTCTACAGTGTGCTCTGTTCTGCTTGCAGCAGTTGCGGTGTTGGGCTGCAGTCTATTTGTTGTTTCAAGTGGTGTGTGTAGCATCAGCATCTCTGAAACGCCGTCAGCAACACTTTTTTTTGCAGTGAGCACCATGGACGCAAAATTGCAAGCCTCGACATGAAAGCCACCACCGCAGCCATGTACTTGCACCATTTCGGCATAGCACCGCCTGTTGCTGTGCCAGCTTCCTGCAAGTCCTCTCTTGCTGGCCAGTGATGCATCCTCTGCTCTTCCGCTGACCAACAGGCGGCTTCATCAAAACGGTCATCCGGGTGCTGCGCTGCGTCGGGCACTACAACTCCAAGATCCTGCTGGACAAGGTGCTTGGCAAGCTCGTGCTTCTGCTTCTGCTGCATATGCTGTACTTTTGTCCTGGATGCATCGTAGCAGCAGGCAGTAGCAGCTGCAGTGGTGACAGTGAGCCTTGCTGCCACCGTGGCAGCGAACAGCAGCAGCTGCACAGGAGTGACTATCGCGCAGCAGGAGACAACATATATATGACAGCAGGCGGCAGGGATAGCAGCGGGCGGCTGGGCAGGCCCTGTGTTATTACTTCAGGGTTATTTAATTAGCGGCAGCTGCGCTGCAGCGGGCCAATTAGCTGACGCGGCGCTGTTGCTGTTGCTGCTGCTGCTGTTGCTGCTGTGCAGAATGACCCCAAGTTCAGGGCCGGCCTGCTGTTGCGCAAGCCGCAGGCGCGGCTGCGCCACTTTGTGGCAGCCTGCGCCTCCAAGCGCTTCGATGACGCGGGAGGTGGGCAGCAGCTGCGGAGCGCCTGCAGTGCGGCTCTGGCTGCCTGCAGCCATGGCTTCAGCGCCAGTGCAGCATAGCACCAGCCTCAGCAGCAGCATTTCTGCACGTGACTGGCAGCTGCAGGGAGCTGCAGCCACGTGCAGCAGCCACGTGAATTGCACCGCTGTACAGCAGGGTCCACGCAAGGCTGATAGGGCGGGTGTGTAGCGTGAGCCCACTCGGAGTCTCCATGTACGTGCATGTGCGCATACATGCAAGGCAAGCGCCGCCCCCATGCGTCACGCGCGTGTGCCGTGTTTGTGTTGGGTGCAGGCAACCCTCAGCCGGCGTACAAGCTGGAGGGGATGAAGATCATGCTGGAGTTCCCCAAGCCAAAGAACCCAGAGGAGGCCGGAGCAATGCCAGAGGTGGAGCGCAAGCAGGTGGGTGTGTGTTGTTTGCCTAATATAATGGCTGCAAAGCCAACATGAATATGAAGAGAATCCATTACGAGAACAATCCAACACGAAGTGATACTGGAGCGGAAGGGTACAGGCAGGGGTGCGTGGAATCAAAGGACCGACTACGGTGCGCTGCAGTTCAACTTCAGGCAGCAGTTGGCCGGTAGGGAGCTGGCACCACCCCCTTTTTGATGCAGCAGCAGAGCGCAGCAGGCAAGCTAGCGGACGCAGCAGAGGCTGCAGCGCTTGTGCGCGCGTGCCTGCGTGGCTGACCATTCCACGCCTGACTCGTGGCACCTAAACCTGTCGTGCTGTGTGGATGCTCACAGCTGGGTGCTGGCTGCTGCGCCGTGTCCGCTGCACCGCGCAGGAGCTCACCGCGCGTGCGTGCCACAAGATCCTGGCGGGCATCAGCGACGAGGACTGCCGGGCGCTGGGCTTCAACCCCGCCTTCAGCAGGCCTGACTGGTTCCTGATCAGCGTGCTGCCTGCGCCGCCGCCGCCGGTGCGGCCCAGCGTGATGATGGACAGCAGCGCGCGGTGAGGCGGTGCGGCTGGGTGTCGCTCGTGTCCGCCTGCCTTTGCTCGGTCATGAGCTGTGCGTGCATTGCGGTATCTGTGCCTTCTTGCTTGCCACTCGGGGTGCCGTGGTCTCAACATGGAAAGCTGGCGTAGCTGCTGTGTTGCTTTGTTGCCTTGTGCGTGGTCCTGGCGTGCCGCTGCCATGGTGACGTGTGTGCCGCGTGTGCGCGTCAGGTGTGAGGACGACCTAACGCACAAGCTGGTCGAGATCGTGCGCGCCAACAACACGCTGAAGCGCATGGTGGCCAACGGCTCCCCGCAGCACATCATCAACGAGTACGTGGCGCTCGTGCAGTTCCACGTGACCACCTACATGGACAACACGCTGCCGGGCATGAACCCCGCCACGCAGAAGAGCGGGCGCCCCATCAAGTCCATCAGCCAGGTGCGGGGTGGCACAGTCTCTGTTTGGCAGATGCTGCGTGGTGTGCTTGTTTGAGTTATGCTGCATGGTGCAGGTGGCAGTGTGCATGCTTGGGCTGATGCCTCGAGCGAGTAGGGAGCCAGTTCATGTCCGCTTACGAAGACTGCGGCGGCTGTTTGTCACAATGGCAGGTTGCCAAAGGCTTGCATCACTGTTGTGCATCGAGGCCTGCGCTCTTCTACAGCGTGCTATGCCGCCCTTGCTGCCCAAACATTAGCCGTAGCGCGGCTTGCCTGCTGTCTGTCCACATCGTGCGCTGCACCATCCCTACTTGTGCTGCACATCCACAGCGGCTGAAGGGCAAGTCTGGGCGCATCCGCGGCAACCTTATGGGCAAGCGCGTGGACTTCAGCGCGCGCACCGTCATCACGGGCGACCCCAACATCGGCATCGACGAGCTGGGCGTGCCGTGGTCCATCGCGCAGAACCTGACCTTCCCCGAGACGGTCACCGCCAGCAACAAACTTCAGTAAGCACCATGTACAAGTACAGGGGCGGCGGTTGTGCGTGCAGGCTGGAATCTTCTCCGCATGCAGTGGCACTGCACATGAAACACCCACGTGCCTTGGAGCTGACCGGCTGAACTGCGACGGGGTGGGAGAGACAGCTGAGCTTGCGCGCGGTGGCGTTGCCGCTGCTGCTGCAGCCTGCAAATGCTGGTGGAGACTGGGCCGCATGCGCCGGCTGGCCAGACAGGGCCAAGTTCATCATCCGCAAGGACGGCCGCCGCATCAACCTGGCATACCTGCGTGACGGTGCCAGCAAGCAGCTGGAGGTGTGTGTCAAGTTGGCGGCATGCTTCCGATCTCCTGCCGGCCGATTGCGTGATCTTTGCTACTTCAACTGTCATGCACCGGGACTGGGCCGCCGCAACAGCCTGCTGGTAAAGCAGGCGCCCAGTTACGTGTGCACTTGCGAGCTCTGCGGGAGGCATTTTGGCTGCTGCAGCTCCTGCGCAGATTCATACATGCCTTGGGTGCCGTGGTGCGGTCATCTGCCTGAGCTTCACTGCTCATATGTCGACAGAGCTTGGGCAGCCTTCTTGTACAATCCACAAGCCACACTTGCCGCTTGCCGCTGCCGCTGCCTGGCCCTCAGATCGGCGACAAGGTGGAGCGGCAGCTGCAGAACGGCGACCTGGTGCTGTTCAACCGCCAGCCCAGCCTGCACAAGATGAGCATGATGGGGCACCGCATACGCATCCTGCCCTTCTCGACCTTCAGGTGCGCCAGCCCGCTGGCAGCTGGACAGCCCTGCTGGCAACAACGCATTGGTGACATGGGAGTGAACTGCGTGCGGCGCGAGCGGCCTGCCAAGCATCCTTTTCCTGCAAGCATGCACGCCGACGAGCCGTTGGCAGCCACTGCCTGCGGACCCAACCCTGCCCCTGAGCACCAACCACTCCACAGCGGGGGCAGACTTGCAGGCGTGTGCTCTGCAGGGGCCTTCAAAGTGCTTGCTGTACTCTGGGCGGCTCCACTGCTGCCGCACACAGCGCACCACCGCTGCTGCCTCGTGTCGTTCATGCTGTGCCCTTGCAGGCTGAACCTGAGCGTGACCACGCCGTACAACGCCGACTTTGATGGCGACGAGATGAACATGCACGTGGCGCAGAGCCACGAGACGCGCGCTGAGATGCGGCAGATCATGATGGTGCCGCGCAACATCATCTCGCCCCAGGCCAACAAGCCCGTCATCGGCATCGTGCAGGTGAAGGCATGCGCAGTGCCGCGCGGCGTCGGCGTCAGACTTGACAGTACAACTGGCAGTGCATGTATGTCTGTAGGGTGGACCAATGAGAAGCACGTAGGAGCTGCGCTTGCCGTGTGGTTCAGAGATGTTTGTGTTTGCCTGTCGGGCGAGCATCTGGGCCATGTGAAGGCTGCTGACCGACAGCATCTGCTCGTGTTTGCTGGCTGCAGGACACGCTGCTGGGCGCCAAGCTGATCACGCAGCGGGACACCTTCATCGGCAAGGAGCTCATGATGAACATCCTCATGAACATCATGGACTGGGACGGCACCGTGCCCATGCCCACCATCCTCAAGCCGGAGCCGCTGTGGACCGGGAAGCAGGTGCGGCACCCCGACGAGGGCGTGCATGGGGAACTGGCTGCATGGTCGCTGCGTTGTGCATGTGTAGAATGGTCTGCAGCGCACCAGGTGCTTGCTACGGTTTGGTTAGGCCAGGGTGGTGTGAAACTTAGCATCTGCCGTGTGTTCTCTGCTGCGTGCTTGGGGTCCGCATCGTCGTGCCTCGCCGCACACCCCCCGAAGGTGTTCAGCTGCTTCCTGCCCAACGTGAGCCTGGAGCGCACCAGCAGCTGGGCCAAGGACAACGATGACAGGACCTTCAGCTTTGATGACAGCGCTATCCTCATCAAGCGCGGCGTGCTCATACACGGTGCGCATGCCAGGGAGCTGCTGCGCGTTGGCTTGCCGACCGCACCTCAGGAGCCTACTGTCGACTCTGGATGAACAAGCGCAAGAGCAGCATGTGTGTGCTGCGTCGCATCATGTGCTGGATGCAAGTTGGCGTGCATGTAGCCGGTCACCTGTGCTGTGCGCAGCCCCCGAGGGTTTGTTTGATGTGCTGCTCCTGCTGCTGCCGGTCCTCAGGCTGCCTGTGCAAGAAGACGCTGGGCACCGGCGCTGCTGGCCTGGTGCACATCGTGATGAACGAGCTGGGCCCTGATGCCACACGCTACACCATCAACAACACGCAGTTCACGGTCAACCACTGGCTGCTGCAGGTGTGGGCCCTGGTGCTCCAAGCTGGGGCTCGAGCAGGGCGCTGATGCTTGCTTGCAAGCTTCTGTTCCGGGGTCACTGCTGATCATTGGCCACTGCATGTGCGGAGCTGCCGCTACCACGGCACAACATGCAGTGTGTATCTGTGCTTTCTGCAAGCAAGCAGCTGTGCCGACTGGTTTGCCATGCGACATGTGCCTGTGCTATTTCTCAGGCTGATGCCGACCTGGCTGCGTAGCCTGGGCGTGCTGCTGAACCCTGTGACCTGCATGTTGTCTGAACCCTGCAGCACGGCATGTCCATTGGCATTGGAGACACCGTGGCTGATGTGGAGACTGGCGCCATAATCGGGAACATCATCGACAAGGCCAAGGAGGAAGTGAAGCGCATCATCGAGCAGTACCAGGTGGGCGTGCAACTGAACTGTCGCAGGTGTAAGAGGCCCGGCATGCTGATGGCAAGCAGGGCACATGCGTGCCGACTGAGGGTGCAATGCTGCTGCTGGCAGCATGCGGCGGCAGAGCAGGCACAGCGCGTGCCTGTGCTGATTCTGGGTTGCTGCCTGCGTTGCAAGCTTGTGGTTACATGGCTGCCGCTGTTTCTGTCTCTGGCGGTTGCCTCTCTGCTTCTTTTGCCTGACTGGCCAGCAGACGGGCAAATATTTGAGTGAAGTGCTTAGAAATCCTCAGAGGGACGCCGTGTGTGTGGTGTCTGCAAACCTTTGTTCCTTGGCACTTGTCAGAGTGTCCGGAGAAGTTGGATCGATGAGCACCGATCGTGCTCCCTCCTGCTTGCAGACCGGCAAGCTGGAGGGCATGCCTGGCCGCACACTGATGGAGGCGTTTGAGCAGAAGGTGAATGCAGTGCTCAACAAGGCGCGCGACGACGCAGGTGCGACAGTATTTTTTTATAAATTTATTATTAAAATAAATTGGGCGGCACCAGGGCGGGCGGCTGGGCATGCATGGGCAGGGCAGCGGGGCCTGCAGTGCCTGGCTGGGGCTTGTATGCCGGCTGGCGCAGCTGATCCCACTGTGGCGGGTTCCCTACTTCCTCAAGGGCTTGGACATAAGCTTTCCTGGTGTGGCGCTGCAGGGTGTGGCGCTGCCGGGTCGCAGCGTAGGCACCGGTATGTTTTGTTCAGCGTGCCAGGGCTGGTGTGGGCGCTTCTGGTGTGCAAGGCTGCCCGCCAACTTGCTGCGGCCGGCTGCATGTCTGTGCTGCGTCGTGCGTGCAGGCAAGAGGGCCCAGGGCAGTCTGGACTGGTCCAACAACATCATCAAGATGGTCACCAGCGGCTCCAAGGGGTCATTCATTAACATCTCTCAGGTGCGCGCAGCCGCTGCTTGTGTAGCGGCGTGCGCGGTGGGTCCTCAGTACCTGAGTCGGCAGGCAACCTGAGCCACGGCTGCCAAACTCTTGCAGCCGTGTCTGCTGTGCTGTCGCGGTAGCGATGGGGTCCTGCGAGAGCCCGCTTGTAGGCCGTCCTGCAGGTATGCACGTGCCCTGTCCCTGCGCGCTCATTGGATCTGCTCATGTGCCTGGTGTGTCACCGCCTGCGGCCCGCAGATGATGGCGTGCGTGGGGCAGCAGAACGTGGAGGGCAAGCGCATCCCCTTTGGCTTCGTGGGGCGCACGCTGCCGCACTTCAGCAAGGACGACTACGGGCCGGAGAGCAGGGGCTTTGTGGAGAACAGCTACCTGCGCGGCCTCAGCCCACAGGTGCGTGCGCTGGGCTGGGCAGGCGTGCCGGCTGGGCAGGCTTGCAGCGGTGGGGCTGGCAGGGGGCTCGCGGCAGCAGCCGATGGTAGTCAGAGGCCCGCCAGGGCGCAGCGGGGTCGTTGCAGGAGTCGTGCGCTGCTCGTCAGCACCTTCCGCTGGCCGCCTGCTCGTTCTAGGTTTGTTGGGTTTATGTGCCAAACCTGCAGGAGCATCGTGGCCTGCGTTGCTCTGTTCGTGCCGTGCGTGCGGTGATGGTGAGCGCTGGAGTTTCCATCGCGTGGCCCGTGTGTGGCGTGCTGCTGCTGCTGCTGTGCAGGAGTTTTTCTTCCACGCCATGGGAGGCCGCGAGGGCCTGATCGACACCGCCGTCAAGACCTCCTCCACGGGCTACATCCAGCGCCGCCTGGTCAAGGCCATGGAGGACCTCATCATCAAGTGAGGCGCCCGCTGCTCACGGCCGGCATGCTGTTGTCCGCGTGCCTGCCTATGCGGAGTCCACACCACTTTGATCTGACCGCGCGGCCGCCTGCTCAGGGCGACCGGGGCCATGCAGGGCCTCGCCCTCATCTGTGTTGGTCGGTGCTTGTAACTGTGCTCAGCATCCCCTTAAGCATCTGTTTGCTTGAAGCAATTGCCAGTTTGCAGGCCAACATACAGCTGGTGCTTCTGGGTGCATGCGTGTCAATGGCTGCCCGCTGTCCTGTTTGCTGTGGCGGAGGTCTGCATTGCCTGCCTACCGCCGTATATGGGAATGCCTGCTGGGGCGTTGGCTGCGCTCCTGCTGCCCTTCCACCAAACACTGCTGCTCATGCCTGTGTGTGTGGGATGCTGCAGGTATGACGGCACAGTGCGCAACAGCGCGGGCGATGTGGTGCAGTTCCTGTACGGAGAGGACGGCATGGATGCAGTGCGCATCGAGGGCCAGGTGCGCATGCGGCAAGGTTGGGTCGGCTGGTTGTGGCAAGCTCCGGTGCACCATCTGCCCTGCCAGCAGCTGCGTCAGACGTTGCTGCCAATTGGTGTGCGGCAGGGCAGCTGCTGTATCCACAGTTGGGCAGTGAACCACCCTCACTTCCTCACAAGAGCCCGCTTGGCTGCCGGCTGACAGCAGCCGCCACATGCCAAGCTAACAGGGTCTCGCACCAAGATCTCCGTGTTGAAGGCGCATCTGACATGTGCTGCTGCTGCTGTTTGTGGCTTGCTGCGCGCCTGGTGGTGCTCAGTCCATCGAGCACCTGAAGTGGGAGCGCAGCAAGGTGCAGAAGACGTTCAGCTACGAAGGCCTGCCGCCAGCTGCAGCAGGCTGGCTGGGGCAGCAGCAGCTGGAGGACGTGAACAGTAAGGTGGAGGTCCGGTGAGTGTGCCGCGTGCTCCACGTTGGCGCATCTGTTGGTGTGCAGCAGGAGCTTGAGAGAGGCTCGTATGTGGAAGCATAGGCTGCAAGTACATACAGCACATCACGTGCACACCAGTGCACACGCCAGTGCCCCCTTGAGGGTGACCCCGTTGTCCAAGGTTGCGTCACGGTGCTGTGCAGGGAGGTGCTTGACGGCGAGTACCGCAGCATCCTGGACGACCTGCTCTTCATGCGCCAGGAGGTGCTCACGCACGGCAACGGCGGCGTGAACATCCCCGTGAACCTGCGGCGGCTGATCTGGAACGCGCAGAACACCTACAAGTGCGGGCCCAACAGGCCCCCGCTGCCTGGGGAGCTTGCGGCAGTGGACGTGGTCAGCAAGATACAGGTGCGTGGGTAATGCGTGGGTGCACAGCAGCTGCTTCCTATGTGAGTGGATGACGCGAACTGCCAGGAGCCCTGGATCCTTCAGCGGTGCATCGTGGACGTGGGCGGGCACATTCTGACTTGTGTACGCATGCATCAGTACCTGCTCAGCTGCGTTGCTGTTTGTGCAGATCCACCCGGCAGCTGCTGGGCGCAGGCTGTACGACTGACTCGCCGCGCGTGCTGTTGTGACCTGCAGGAGCTTGCGCAGAAGCTGATGGTGGTGGTTGGCGAGGACGACCTGTCCAAGGAGGCGCAGCGCAACGCCACCACCACCTTCATGACGCACCTGCGAGCCACGCTGGCCAGCAAGCGCGTGCTGGGCGAGTACAAGTGAGCAGCAGGGCTGTTGCTGCGCTGTCGAGGGTGCTGCTTCCTTGGTGTTTGTTGGCGTGTCTGGATGTACAGAGTCTGCCGTGTGTATAATGCACCGCAAGAGTCGCAGCATCAGCACGTGTTGTTGTGTGTGCTCCGGTGTGGTGCAGCAGTGACAGCAGCAGCAGTAGCCAACAAGAGCATGGTCGGGCCGGGAACACGGCATGAACCTCGACGCCGCCTTCACCTGCAAGCGTGCTCGTGCGTTTTATGTGCGTGCGCGCGTGTCCACCGTCTGATCTTAATCTCACTGCGATGCTGTGCGGTGCACCGCAGGCTGAGCCGCCAGGCGTTTGACTGGCTGGTGGGCGAGGTTGAGGAGCGCTTCAACGCTGCACTGGCCAACCCTGGCGAGGCAATCGGCACCGTGGCAGCGCAGAGCATCGGAGAGCCTACCACGCAGGTGAGCGGCAAACTTCTGCGCGGGGTGGGTGGAGTGCTTGCGGTGGCGGCAGGGATGGAGCCGGCCCACTGAGCACGGGCACAACCACCAGGTATGGTGAGGGCATGCTTTCAGGCGTGCAGCTGCAGCATGGGCACTTCATGGTGCATGTCTTGAGTGGGAGGTGAGCACAAGCAGAACCGATGCTGCAGTGCTTCAGCTGGCGCTCACCTGTACCAAACATGTGCTGCTGTGACGTTCCTTGCTGCTGTGACGTTTCTCGCGCGCAGATGACGCTCAACACGTTCCACTTTGCTGGTGTGTCGGCCAAGAACGTGACGCTGGGCGTGCCGCGCCTGACCGAGATAATCAACCTGGCCAAGAACATCAAGACGCCCTCCCTCACGGTGAGAGACGTGCGGCTGCAGCTTGCTGCACCGCTGCGCTGGCCAAGCGCAGGACTGCTGGTCCCTGCTCCTGTCTTGATCGTCCCCAAGACTGCTTGACGGTGCTGTTTGCGTGATGCAGCCGGCTGCTCCTGCTGAATTGTGTGCTGCGTATTTGGACGCCTCCCAGAGTGCATGCTCAGCACACAGGCTCATGCGTACTGTTGCTCGCAGTGAGTCATCAGCTTGTGTTGTTGTTGCTGGCCGTGCAGGTGTGCCTGCTGGGCCAGGCCAGCCGCGACCGTGACGCGGCCAAGGAGGTGCAGTGCCAGCTGGAGTACACCACCATGCGCCACATCATCGCACGCAGCGAGATCTGGTGAGCGCACAGCGCTGCTGCACACATGCAGTCCGCGCACGCCTTGCAGCACAGCGGTTGCCGGTCGTACCCGCCTTGTATGCTGCTGCTGGTTGCGCAGCTGCTCGGCTGTTGTCGTCCTTGCAGCCCCTGTCACGCTGCATGCAGTTGGAGAGGATGTGTAAGCGCGCGGATGCAAACTTGGTAAAAGCACACACGCAGCGCAGTCCATCTTGACACCTGTCGGTGGCTCACATTGCACCTGCCGTGTGTACACATTGGTCGATCTCCACGGCTCCTTGCTCGCAGGTACGACCCGCCCCAGATGGACGCCAACGTGACCAATGTGGAGGACGACATAGCGCTGCTCGAGGACTACTTTGCCGTGGAGGATGTGTACCAGCCTGAGCGGCTGACGCCGTGGCTGCTGCGCCTGGTCCTTGACGACAGGCTCACGGTCGACAAGCACATCACCATGGGCATGATCCAGGCGCGCATCCATGAGGAGTATGAGGTACGGCGGCAGCACAGGCTTCACGGGCGCGCCAGCTGCTGCTGTGCACAGCTTCAGCACTGGTGGACTGATCAGCAGGCGTCAGCTGCCGGCAGCTGTGTTGTGGCAGCTTGGTATGCTGACGTGGCGGCACCATTGCACTGCCTGTCTTTCGCTCCGCCAGTGGTTCTGCCAGCTGCCTGTTGCTGCCTCCGCAGTCCCCTTACTTCTGGCAGACGCCAACTGCTTTTGCTTGCATGCGCGCTTTGGTCCCTTACTGTCTAACCACTGACACTGCTTGCTGCTGCTGCTGCTGCTGCTGCTGCTGCTGCTGCTGCTGCTGCTGCTGCTGTGGCACTCGCCTGCTGCAGGGTCTTCTGGATGTGATCGTGTCGGACGACAACGCGCAGTCCAAGGTGGTGCGCCTGCGCATCGTGGACGACACCAACTCGGGCGGCGCGGGTGGCGGCATGCACGGCGGCACGCAGGGCGAGGAGGGGGAGGAGATGGGCGCCATCAAGCCCATGCAGGGCGGCGGCGACGACAGCCAGGTGACTGTTCTGGGGTGCTGTGTTTGGCGTCGCAGTTGAGCGAGTGCAAGTGCGTAGGCAGATGCGAGGTCTGGGCAGTGGTATGGTTTGGCACGCTAACAAAGAGTGTGCCTGGTTGGGGGCATACGCTTGCAGGCTGCTTGCTGCTGCTGCAGCTTCAAAGTCAGAGAGTAACAGGACGCAGCGCAAAGTGACACTGTCTGCACTGCCGCTCATTGTCTGGCTGCTTGCGTCTGCCTCTGCTGCAGGCGGTGACTGAGGAGACGCTGAAGAAGCTGGACGCGGGCTACCTGCGCGACATGCAGCTGCAGGGCGTGCAGCGCATCAACAAGGTGTTCCTGCGCCTGCAGAAGAGCCTGTTCCCGGACCCCGCCGCGTCCAACGGCTACAGGCAGGAGGATGAGTGGGTGCTGGACACGGAAGGCGTCAACCTCATGGGGGTGAGTTGACTGCCAGGCCGAGCGTGCAGGAACTCGCCGGAACGTGTTTAGAACTGCAGGAGAGGGCATGCACAGGAGGGTTGCGTCTGGAGTGTTTGACCTCGTGCCGACTAGGCTTGCTGGATTATTGAGTTGGCTGCTGTCGGGTGTGTAGCACACACACACTGAAGGTGTGCGCTGCTAGGCATCCGCTGCTGACAGGGCTTATGTCTGTCAGGTTGCGTGCTGTGTTTCTGTGCTCGAATGGCTTCAGCAACAGCACCTCTGTGTAGCGTGGACCCTGCATCAGCATGTCTGTGACACACGTCGTGCTTACCTGTAGTGCTGGCGTGGCTTGGGGGGTGTGCTGCACTGCACTGTGTAGGTGCTGCCCCAGCCCAACGTGGATGCCAGCCGCACCATGAGCAACGACCTGATCGAGATCATCCAGGACCTGGGCGTGGAGGCCTGCAGGCAGGCGCTGCTCAGGGAGCTGCGCAACGTGATCGAGTTTGACGGCAGCTACGTGAACTACAGGTGTGCCGCAGGCGTGGGCGGTGCAGCAGGGGTGGGGGCGGGAGGGCTACACATGCGGATGGCTGCAGTTGAGTTCCGTGGAAGCGGTACTGCGTGCGTGGGATAGTGGAGTGTGTGGGGTTGTGAGTCGCAGCTCTGAGCTCCTTTGTCAGCTGGCTGGCTGTGGTGAATGGGCCAGGTGCACGTGTGCTGAAGGTTTCTGCCCAGCTTGTCTGCTGCCGCCTGCCCGATCTTGCCTCTGCGTATACTCAGGCACCTGGCCATCCTGTGCGATGTGATGACGTGCCGCGGCCACCTGATGGCCATCACGCGCCACGGCATCAACCGCACGGAGGCGTCGCCGCTTGCGCAGTGCAGCTTCGAGGAGACCGTGGACATCCTGTTGCGCGCAGCACAGTATGCAGAGAAGGACAAGCTCACGGTGAGGCGGGCCTGTGCATCATACTGTGCATGCGTGGGTACAGCACGGCTGCTGACGTGGTGGAGCATGGCATCTGCATGGGGGTTTCAGTGGGTCGGCTGCAAAGGAGCGCTGGACGGGGAAGGTGCGAGGCTCTGTTGTGGCTGCTTGACTGATAGAGTTGTTGAAACAATTTGAGGGGTTACACGGTATAGAGTTGTTGAAAGTTTTAGTCAACACTTGCATTAATCAACACTTGCTTCAATCGCCCTGTATATTCAGTGCGAGCGGTGCGAGGTGCGTGTGCGCAATGATCTGTCACTTTGCGGAACCGCGCCATATCGTCCTCTGAACGTGCCGGCACATGCGAGGGGTTGGATCGCGTTGTCTTAATTGCTATTATTGTTTAATGTGTTAGTTGCTTGATACACATCAATAAAATGAGGGAACGGCGGATGGACAAGGTGGACATGCTGTGCAACCGGCTTTCTGGCATGGAGCTGCTGCCGAACCTGCAGGTCACACGTCAAATGTAGCACCCATAGCCAGCAAACCGCAGTCATGGCAGCCATGGTGCATGCAGCTCGCTATGGAGTCAGTCAAGCAGCACTGCAGTAGACAGCTGACATGCCCTGCATGGCACAGTGATTGTCTGCTTAGATGGTCTGCTGTTGTTGCCAGAGCAACATCTGCTGCACAATCATCATCTCCATGCCAGCATCTTTCAGTTTCACTGCAACCCATCCATCCAGCATGGACCGTGCTGTCACTGCTGCATTGCCTTCAACAAATGCATCCTACCTTCATCTGCCGTTGTGCTGCTCAGGGTGTGTCAGAGAACATCATGCTGGGCCAGCTGTGTCCCCTGGGCACTGGCGCGTTTGACCTGCTGCTGAACGAGGACGAGCTGGCTGCAGCCAATGACCTGCTGGTGGATGCCGCGGAGCATGCCTACGAGTACTACGCGGATGGCAGCATGACGCCTGGCCGCACGCCAGCCCACATGACGCCCAGCAGGACGCCGTACATGACACCCAACAGGTGGGCTGCACTGGCGGCGAATGCATGCACGGAGTGTGCATGCCCGGAGAGCGTATGCTGGGGTTGGAAAGGTGCTGGCCGTGGTACGGGAGCTGTTTGATAGTGCCAGGCTCGCTTGAGCAGCAGCTGTGCTTCACCGTGTTGGGTCTTTGCACATCCACAGTTTTTGGGTGTACACGGTTGCTATGTTTCAGTGGTGACTTGGCAGGGGCTCAAGCAGGTAAATAGTAGCACTGTTGCTTGCACTGCTGTCATGCATGTGCTGCTGCACAGCTTTGTTCTCATGTTGTCTGCTGACGCAATACTCTGGCCGTTTGTGTGCTGCCTGCAGGGATCCTGAGCTGATCGGCATGGCCTTCTCGCCCGCGTGGTCGCCTGTGCGCGACATTGCCTTCAGCCCTTCCAGGGCCGCCATGTCGCCAGCGGCCATGTCGCCAGCAGCGGGAGCAGGCTACAGCCCTACTAGCCCCGGCTACAGCCCAACCAGCCCAGGCTACAGCCCGACCAGCCCCAACTACAGCCCGACTAGCCCTGGCTACAGCCCAACCTCGCCGGGCTACAGCCCGACCAGCCCAGGCTACAGCCCAACTAGTCCAGGCTACAGCCCTACTAGCCCCGGCTACAGCCCAACCAGCCCAGGCTACAGCCCGACTAGTCCAGGCTACAGCCCAACCAGCCCGGGCTACAGCCCCACGTCGCCGCAGTACTCGCCAACCAGCCCAACGTACAGCCCAACGTCACCCAGCTACAGCCCAACTAGCCCTAGCTACAGCCCGACCAGCCCCAGCTACAGCCCGACGTCGCCGACGTACAGCCCGACCAGCCCAAGCTACAGCCCTTCTAGCCCCAACTACAGCCCGACGTCACCGAGCTACAGCCCCACAAGCCCGAACTACAGCCCGACGAGCCCAACATACTCGCCGACGTCACCGACATACAGCCCCACTAGCCCAACGTACTCGCCGACCAGCCCCAAGTACAGCCCGACCAGCCCAACGTACAGCCCCACGTCGCCGACGTACAGCCCAACCAGCCCCACCTACAGCCCAACCAGCCCAACCTACAGCCCGACCAGCCCAACCTACAGCCCCACGTCGCCGACGTACAGCCCCAGCGATGCAGGCGCAAGCCCCACAGAGCCTGTTGCGGCGGGTGCGGCCGGCAGCAGTGCTGCAGCAGCAGCAGCAGCTGGCGGCGCTGGAGGAGCAGCAGGTGGCAGCTACAGCCCAGCTGATGAGGATGATGATGACATGCAGATCGGCTGAGCTGCTGGTGTGTTGGCGGTTGCGACTGAGCACATGTGGTGTTCAGCAGTGTATGTCAGCCGCTGGGACTGCCACGGAGGAGCAACACAGCTTTTAGTGTAGCCGCGTAAGTAGGCAGTTGGTTGGGGCTTGAAGGGTGGTGGTAGGCTCTTAGTGTGCAGCGAGGCTGCATGGACTGCCGGCCCACTGCAGCAATGAGCTGCTTATGCCAAGTGAACTGCTCTGAGCATCAGCAACTGCTGTGCTCGCTGGCAAACTGGTACTAAGAACAGCTAGTTTTGGGTGTGCATGTCTCTTTATGTTTTTGGCGAGTGTCAGTGTCCGCCCGTGTTTCGGCTGCTTTGTGTCTGCATCGCCTTGTACCTGCCAGCAAAGCTGTCACAAACACGGAACTGAAAGGGCATAATAATCCAATGCGCTCGAGTACATATGTAGCTTTTAGGTGCAGTGGCAGCAGCTGCAGCCACTGTGTGTTCTCTTGTCATGAGCTACTATCCGTACTACACATGCACAACGTGGTGGTGGCGGCTATGTGGTGTCCCTGGTCGCGCCATGTGTGTTTGGAATGTGTAAAGCTGGTCGCGCCATGTGTGTTTGGAATGTGCAAAGCTGCAGCAAGCAGCAGAGGGGGTGCAGAGTCACTAGAGTACGGGCAAGGGCATCCGCAGGAGCTATTGGAAGTTTTGCAAAGGTTGTGCACAGCACAGCAGGAAGGCCGTATGCAGGCATGCAATTGTGCAATGCATGGATGAAGGGGCGGTACATGTCAAAAGGGCGCTGGCATTAGTTACTATAGACTGCACCTCCCTTGTTGATTATTTGTTCCTGTCTAGGCAGGCTGGCGTACTGCTGAGTAAGCAGCTTGATTACGTGTTATGCCCGGATTTTATGCTTGGAGGAGGAGGGAGGCTAGCCGGTGAACAGCAAACCCACATGTGCTACCTGCTCAGCTCACTGTAACAAGCAGCCGCACTCTAACCCTGTGCTGCAAGTCAGTGCTTGGCAGTTGGCTCAACAAAAGTTGTGTTGCACTGGCAGCAGGAGCATTGGTCTGAGATACTGGCCTGGTCGGCCCTCTGGGCTAGTGCCTGAGGCAGGTTCAGTCCTGTACTGCTGTACTGTATTGTATTGTATTGTGACCGTGTCGCTCATTCTACATGCAGCCGGTTGCAGCTATGTTTGCTGCTGAGCGTGGTTGCTGCGTCAGAGTCTATATGGCGCAAACCAGCAGCGACGGATCACCGAGTGTGTTATGATACGGAGCACAATCTGTGGCGTGTTGCTGTTGGTCCGCTTCAAGCGGCTGTGCGACATGCTGCAAAACCCAAGCACTGACCAGAAGCACGGCATCCGCACGAATTGGCCACGCATCACCTAAATTCAACACAGACAATAACATGTGTGGAGCGCAGCTCGTTCTGTGCTGGCAGAAAGTGCCGCCTGTTTCTGTTACGATAGAAACCGCAGGCCACAACAGCGTGCGCATGAATGCTACAACAAAAGATTGGTATCATGTCATCAGTTAGTTACATGCGTGATCTATGGCAAAACAACAACCTCCGAGGCTGCGCCGCAGATGTTCCGTGCAGGTGGTTAGGGTAAGGCTCCTGCACCTAGCCAACCACGATGCTTGACATTGCGTGCATGTGTTTTTCAGTTACTAGTATCGTGTATTTACATGCACTCCGCAGCCAAGGCGTCCCCCTGTGCATGGTTGTTGTTGTGAAGCACTCGCCTGCAGCACGACAAAGTGCCGCAGCTGTTACGACCAGACACCAACACACATTCCGCACTCGTTGGCATGAAATAGTGCAATATGTCGGTTGTATCATTGCCAGCGATGCAGCGTTGCTCCTCGAATAACAGCAACAGTGGTATGCTGCTGCTTGTACACTGCGCTTTTGCATGCGCTGCTGCTGCTGCTGCTGCTGCTGCTGCTGCTGCTGCTGCTGCTGCTGCAGAAAGCAGTGATGTGCGAATCTGCCTCGGCTGGTTGTTGTAAGCACAGTAACTACACAGTGGTAGCACGTCAGGATGGTGCGTACGGTTTGGGTAGTTGGGGCATAGAAGCCCTGCACAGTGTGTTATCAGCACAGGTGCGGCCGCCACTGGCAGCAGCGCTGCCGACCCAACATGTTGGGTTAGAGTGCTGTTGCTTGTTACTGATGTCACAGTGATGTGTCAGGCAGGGGACGGTCCGAAGGAAACGCACCTACCCAATACACTTATTAACTGACATTGGCTGCACGTGAACACTGAAAAGCAACAACCAACCAACCATCTGTAGCAGGATGGGTACAAAGACAGCGCATGCAAACATGAACCCCAGTCCAGTTCCAGGCAGCAGGACAAGAGACAAAGCCGCAAAAGGCCTCAATTGATTGAGAATAGTTACATTGGTGTGTACATTGAGAACAGCACACTTCAAGGACTGCAGCGCGCAGGACATGAGGATAAACCACAAAAGCACTCAAAACAACATTTGGTGAAGAAAGGTGTGCGGGTCCGGGATTTCAAGCACTGCAGTGCGCAGTACACGACCTTTGAATGGTCTACCCAAACTCCTCGCCTCTCCGGGTAGGGGGTAAACCACCCGGGGTTTGGTTTTCGATTTTGAGGGATTACACGGTGTGCTCAAGCGGCTACGCCACAACGGACACCTGGAATAAAAGGAAGCTGCGTGCAGCTCAACGCAGGCTGTCACTCAAGGAGGCTCAACCCCCAGGAAAGCCTCTGTGTGTGGGGCCAGACATCAGCCGTGCTCAGCACGACCCGTCGTCCCCGTCACACGCAAATGTTGTTTGCTTGGAAGTATATGAGCATGCAAGCAGTAGTCTAAGCAGTGTCAGTGACAGCAATCTATACATGTTGCAGTACAGGAAGCGGGCTGAGCTGATGAGCATGATGCTGACTCAAGGGCAGATCAGACTCAAGGCAGCAGTGAGGAAAGAAACGGCTGAAAGCTGGCCAGCTGCAGAGGGTTTGTCATGGCTGCATATCTCAACAGGCATGCAGTGACCCCACATACACCCACTTTAGAGTGGGGCTGGTGGCTTCCAAGAGATAGGCAGGGAGAACGCAGCAACACACATATGCATGCCCGTGCAAATCACCTGCGGACTACACGTAAGCCATTGCCGCGCAGCACAGTGTGCCACGCAAGGAACGTTTGCCACGTAAGCAGCTGAACTCTGTGACGACCAGGCACCCTAGCTGCAGCAGCAAAGTCAGCAAGCGCATCCCAAAAGCCGCCAACTGCCGCTCGTATTGCCACTTGCTCAACAAGCACAGGTACACCAAGCCGACAAGAGACCGCCCAGGCTACCCTGCGGCCATGTTCGCATGCATGTATCGCTGCCAAACATACCATGTCCCATACAAGGCGGTGCACATCACGGTGAGGGGCACATGCCAACCACAAAGCCCTGCAGGGCAGGTTTTCACCCGCCGTGAGCAGATTAAAAGCTCTAAGTTGACGCTCCACCTCTTCTCGCACGGCAACAGCTACCGGACATAGCCAGAAATGATGCTCCACACCTGGCCCACCAGCTGAGCAAGCTGCACACCCAGTAGTCAGCTGCATACGCTGCGCAGTGGGGAAGGCATTTAAAGTCAGGCGCCAGGCTGCTTCTTTGTAGGTGTTAGCCACTCTAACGCCCCACCAGCGGGATAACACCAGTTGCACAACAGGCAGCTGGGCCCCGGCAGGAGTGCCATCCAACATTCTAACACTGTTCAGAAAAGCAGCATGACGGGGAGCAATAGCATCAAGCGCAGAGAGACGTTGTTGAAGCTTAGTGGCAGTGGCAACGGTGAGGTCGGCCAGTCGAATGACATTTTCTGCACTGCCGCCCGGTCGCTGCCAGCCTAAATCAGCACACAACGTTTCACGCGCCAAAAGGAGGTCATCAGGGGTGACAATAGAAAGTTGTGCTGCGCTGTCACCAGCAGCATAAGCTGCTGATAGGTGAGCACGCGCAGCTGCAAGCCACACTTGGGGAACCAGAGCTAGCAAGGCTTGCAGATGCTGACGGGCTAGCTGCCTGTCAGCATATTGCGGCTTGTTGCACAACCAAGGGCCCCAGATGTCACGCTGGTATGCTGCGCGCTGAGCTAACAGCCCAGGCAAGGCACATACTCTGTCCAGCTCAGAAGAGAGCACCACAGCCTGGCCGAGAGACTGCAGCTTGGGCAGCTGCAGTAGCCCGGACGCAACCACTTGTTCCAGGCCAACAGCAACCCTGCGTTGCTGACCAAACCACTCCCAGTCCTGTGGTGCAGTAAAAATGGGGTTGGCCCACAGCGGCGCGTGCCAACACAGCTCTTCAGCATCCAATGCTTCTGTTTCAACGTGGCGGAGTGGCGGCAGAGCCCGCATCCCCAGTGCCAACGCATGCAAAGCTGACGGCAAACGCTCATCTGCATAGGCAGACGGAAACAGATGTTCACGGCCACATAGCAACAGCCCCCAAGGGCTGCTGCTGGCAGCACGCGTGCATGGTTCTGTTGCAGCGGCCCAACGGGGCCACAGCTCCCGTGCCACCGCCACCCAAGGAGCAGTGCCGCCTTGCATCAAAGGCAGCGCTTCAGAAGCCCACCGCGACAACAGGTGGTGGTGGACTGGCATCAATCCAAAACCCCCACACTTCGGGTGTGCTGCCATGCAGTCACCTGGGATACCAGGGGCCCGTCTTAGGTCATCACCCGGGCCCAAACCAGCATCAACCAGCGCTGCTGACCACTTACTAAGCTTGTCCGTCACGTTAGAAGGCAGGTGGCCAGCAAACTGGGCCGCATATAACAATGTTGACAAAGCGTAAGCATTTGTAGCAAATGCCCGACCAAAAGCTGACAGTTTGGAGATGCGGCTGATGTTCTGCATGCGGTGTCGCACAATCTCTAAACTGCCACCCCAATCTACACTGCTCTTGCCACATTGATCAAAAAACACACCGAAGGACTTTGCTTTCGCAACGACTTGCATAGCCCCCAAGCCGTGTGCAGCCTCACCTGGCGCAGCAGTCTGAGTCGGCTGCTGTCCTATGTGCAGCAAACGTGTCTTGGTGGGGTTCAAACACTGGCCAGAGGCTTTTGCAAAGTCAGACATGCATGAGAGAAATGTGGGAACATCGTGCATCGACAGCAAAAACACTTCACCCGGGGTTTGGTGATTGATTGAGGAGAGTTACATGGGTGTGCACGTCGGAAACGGAACACTTCGAGGACTGCAGCGCGCAGGACACGAGAATAAACCACAAAAAGCCTCAGAGAAGCATTTTGCAGCTTCCTCACCCAAAATAACGCAAACTCTGCGCAGAGAAAAAGCATCAGGACGGAACAAAAGGTGTTAACGTCAGCGAAATAGGAATGGAACATGCAGACATGGCAACGACTAGCAGGTACTGGGCACCTCGGTGCTCCTGCTTCAGGTGTTGAAGACAGTGTACAACATGATCATCAACATGATCAAAACTCTCTGCTACTAGGACGCGCACAAAGCAACAGCATAACCCGCAGCGCCGTGGCACCACAGGTACCTGCCACCCTACTGATGTGTCTGGCAAGGCCACACCCCTGGCAATGGCACCTGCCCAACACACCTACTGGCTGACACAGGCTGCATGAGAGTACTAACAGCACAAGACATGCAACCACATGTAGCAAAACGGATAAAAGAGCAGAGGATGCAAGAAACAACCCCAATTCATGCTATGACGCAGAGGCCAAGTCCCTTCTTGGTGCTAGCTGCAGCCGGCCGTCAACCACGCGTAAAAAGGGGTGATCAGCTGGCACAATATCCAGCCAGGTCAAGGGTGCCGCCTTGATGACTATGAAGTCAACCAGCAGCTCCCAAAACCTAGCCACCGCCGCCTTCTTCTTCGTCTGCACCAGCTCATCAAGCTCCTGCTGTCGCTGCTGCTGAAGCTGTAGCTGCTGCTGCTCTCTGTGCTGCCTCACTGCCTCATTATGAGCCAGTTGGTGATTGATTGAGGAGAGTTACATGGGTGTGCACGTCGGAAACGGAACACTTCGAGGACTGCAGCGCGCAGGACACGAGAATTAACCACAAAAAGCCTCAGAGAAGCAATTTGCTGTTGGTGAAGAAGAAGAGGGGTTACATGGTGTGCACAGGCGACTACGTCGCAACGAACACCCAAAAACAAAGAGAGCTGCTAGAAGTTCAGCGGAAAAACAGACTGTCACCCAAAAGAGGCCCACCCCAAGAAAGCCTCTGTGTGCGAGACACGACACGTGGCTCTGCAGGCAGAACCGTCGGGCTCACAACACGTAGTGTAGAATTCTATTGGGACAAGCAGCATGACTAACCTAAAACAGTGTCGGTGACAGCAGGCCATACTTGTGCAGTACAGCGGGCGGGCTGAACTCAACGGGACAAAGGTGGCCAGTAAAGGTCAATACCTTGGTCGGAGGCAGCAAACAAGGGGGGAAGGAGCAGAGTACCTGGCAGCTGCTGCAGGGGCAATGCACCTGCATATTGCAGCAGCCGCACCACAAACCGTACAGCTCCTGCAGCGCAGGACCACCAGTCTCAGGCTTGACAGAAAGCAAACGGGCATAAATACATGCAGAATGGTGGCTATCACCACCGTACCACACGCAGACCATTACCCCGCAACACAGTGTGCCAGGAGATAAACGGCTGCCGGGTCAACAGCTGGTTCTTGTGCCGCCGCGGCACTCTGGCCGTAGCGGCAAAATCAGCAAGCGCATCCCAAAAAGCACCAAGTGCCGCACGTACCGCCACCTGCTCCACCAGCACAGGCACCACAAGATCACTTGCCACAGCCCAGGCCGCTCTGCGGCCTTTTTCCAACGCATGTATAGATGCCAGGCAGACCATATCCCACACCAGTCGGTGCACATTGTGATGAGGGGAGCAAGCCAGCCACACCGCACGACACGGCAGGCTCTCACCTGCCGGCAACATGTTGAATGCTCTTAGCTGACCTTCAACCTCTTCACGCACAGCAACTGCCCCCACAAGTGTACCGCCGTGAAGAAGAAGAAGAACCCCCAGGGTTGTCAACCCCTGGTTGGGTATCCCGCTTTCCATGTTAATTCATGGAGTCAACCGACTACGTCGGCAACGAATCCATTCCCCCTGTGTTTAACGGGACTCTTCTGCCGGCAATCCGGCAGCCCACCGCTGGTTCTTCTGTCGGGGTAAGGGGCAAACCTCCGAAATCCCCTTACCACCCAACTATGCCGCAACCGAGAATCGATCCGGGAACCGAATCGTCTGGGGAGGGCGACATAGGAGGGCCGGCCAAGTTTTGGCAGCCGCCGTTCCGACCCAGAATCGAACCTGGGACCTAACCCAGGCCCTGGTTGAGAGCCAGCCTCTCTAACCACTGAGCCACGTGTTTAACGTCCCGCCGGACCAACGTGTTTAACGTACCGCCGTAAGAAGAGGCTTGTTACAGGGGAGGGAAGCGACACACCCTAGGGCGAGTAAGGCATTAAACTGCTCCGGCTCTGCTTTGCCCACCCGGCCTTTGCTGGGCGCGGCCCGCGAGTCGCAAGCGACAGCATAGAAGACCGGCAGCGGCCTTACAGTGCTAGATCTAAAGCAGTCAGCTCTTTTGACGGGCTGGCAGCTCCTTGACCTTGCACTAGGCGAGCAGCATCAGTCTGACGTGTGCAGTCGTTGGTGCCGCTTCTCTGGCACCTCCGATACCGCCTAGCTGCCTTCTCGACAACGTCTGGAATTTCAGAGCTCTCGAGGTTCATCTCGCGGGGCCTTTGTTGCAGCCCTGCGCCATTGCAGGCTGGTGTCGGAGCAGCATCGAAGGTTTGCAGCCCCTGCTGGATTGACGTCCTTAAGGCGTGCAGCCGTCCTCGAGTACGCAGCATCAGCAGTATCGTGTTTCTGTCTGGCGCGCTGCAGCATGCGACAGCCGCTAGCAGGCCCCTGACACAGTAGCAGCAGCAGCAGCAACAGTGTGGCAGAGCTCTGCCCTGTCGCTGCATGCTCCAGAGTCTGGCAGCAACAGTCTCGCTGTGTACGGTTTCAGCAGGCAGTTGGGCTTGGTCTAGGGTGGCCTGCGCCGGAAGGTAGGTGTTGGTTCTGGCAGCTCTGTTATACTGCTGTTGGCAGGGTGTTGGCCTGGTCTAATGATCAGTAGCCATCTTTTACCCTTTTTTTTCTCTCCAGGCAGTCTCTGTTTGGAGCGGGCTGATGGCATCACATATTGGACGCTATGCTGGGGCGTAGGTGTGTCTGGGCAGCACTCTGTTTACGCCCCTACATTGTTGTCCTACTTTGGTGTTGTTCTAGCCTTTTGCCTGGTCTCACTTACTCAGTGCTTTGCATCCCGTGGTTGGTTGTGATGGTGCAGCTGCTTCATGTCCTGTCATTGCCCCAGGGCCCTGCCATGTCATGGTGCAGCCAGGGTTGGTGCAACATGGTTTGCCGCTGCTACCGCCACCCTTCTTCTGAGCGTGCATTTGTAACAGGACCTGTTACTATCCATGTATTGGATGATTAGACTAAGTGACTCATACGTTCCTTATGAGGACACGCGGCAGTCAATGTGACATTGTACTGCCATGTTAGAAAAATGTAGCAGCCTTACGAGTATGCGTGTGTGGAAGCGTAATGGAAAAGAGGTTTGTTAACCAATTGATAAGCCTGAGGCCCAGCTTAAGCTGTTGTAGACCGCCTACGTTGCGAGGCCAGCGTAGTTCTAACATGGCAGTACAATGTCACATTGACTGCCGCGTGTCCTCATAAGGAACGTATGAGTCACTTAGTCTAATCATCCAATACATGGATAGTAACAGGTCCTGTTACAGGCCTCCCCCATCAAGAACTTTGACTGTCCTCAGTCAATACACTGATATGAGACCAAGTTGGTAAAGAGCATCGCTCAGGACAACCGTACTGACTCTAGTCAGGACGGCAGGTAACTGATGACATACAGTCCAGTCACCAACCAATCAGCCGTGAAGGCGCGCAATAAATCGGGGATTTAGTTGAGAGTTCCCTCAAATCTACAAGTCGAGTTGAGTGGAGTCCGCGTAGTGCACTAGAGGGCAGGTCACATCACGTGCTTTCTCCATCGACGAGATACAGTCCAAATAGACTAAACTCAACCTAAGTACAACTCGGTACTTTTGGATTAGACAAACAGCTTACAGCTGAGTCACAATTGTATGCAGAAACTGCACAACAATGTAGACAGTAATCACCTGCCACAAGGCAGAAAGTGACAATAACAGCAACAGCTGTAATCAAGCGATAACACATCTCCAACTAGGATCATTTGTGATGGCGCTTGATACGAGGAGCATTAGCAACAGGCAAAGCAGCAGTTTGCGCTGAGCGCTTGTTTCTGCGCTGTTTCTTGTGTGGTGCAGCGACTAATCGCATGCCAGACTGAGCCTGCACTGCAGACCAGTACTCAGAGATTTTCTCTGGGCAATTAGCACAATTAGCTTGTGGCTCCCATGTGTTGTGTTCAACACCATAGCCAAGCCACTTAACAAGAAACTGAAGCTTGCCATGACCCACAAACCTGTGGCTCTCAATCTGCTCAACCTCGTACTCCATTTCACCATCTATCATAGTAGGTGGTGGTGGAGCTACAGTAGAGGTACCAGGAGAAACTGGTTTAAGCAGAGAAACATGGAACACGTTGTGTACCTTGAGATTGCTCGGTAGCTCTAGCCGAAAGGCTACTGGATTAATTTGTTCCAGAACTTTGAAAGGACCGATCCACCTAGGCAGCAGCTTAGGTGATCCTTTAAACTTCATCTTGATGTTCATAGTGCTCAGAAAGACTGAGTCACCCACTGCAATGTTCATATCACGCCGCCGCCTGTTAGCAGCAACTGCCTGCCGCTGTTGCGCAGCATGCAATGCAGCTTTAGCGTTTTTGACAGCAGACAAAATGGATTCTGCGCGCTCAGCAGCAGAAACACAGTCTGGAACATCAAGGCGTCCCTCCCCCTTCAAGAGTTTGTCCAGGGGCAGATGTGGGCGTTTGCCATAATTTAGTACAAACGGCACCGCTTGTACTGACTCTTGCCAAGAATCGTTGATAGCAAACTCAACCAAAGGCAAGAGCTTCACCCAATTGGACTGCGTAGGGTCAACAAAGTGACGCAGCATGTCCTCCATGATGCGATTAACGCGTTCTGTATTGCCATCACTTTGCGGGTGATAGGCAGTACTCATGGAAGCAGAGACACCAAGAGTGCCTCGCAGGCACTGCCAGAATTTGCTGGTCCAAATTGAACCTCTGTCAGAGACCAGCTCATCAGGCAGGCCATGGTGCTTGACAATAGTGTCCAGAAAAACATCTGCAAACTGCTCAGCAGTAGTGTCTTTGCGGCAAGGCGCAAGGTGCACCATTTTGGACAGCCTGTCAACAAAGACAGCGACAGAATCATGATTGGAAGACGTTACAGGCAAATCTGTAACCAAGTCCATGCCAACTGACATCCAAGTGTCAGCAGGCACCGGCAGCGGCTGTAACAGCCCTGCTGGTTTCATGTTGGAGGCCTTGACACGCTGGCAGGAACTGCAGGAAGCGACGTAGCGCCGAACAGCAGCAGCCATGCCAGTATGCCACCAAAAATAGCGCCGCAGCTTATGCAGCGTTTTGGTGCGGCCAGCGTGTGCATTGTACAAAGTGTCATGGCACTCACGTATAGCAACACGTTGTAAATCATTATTAGCAGGTAGCACAAGTGCATCTCCTCTGAAATAAAGACCGTTCGTGAACGTCAAAGCAGCAGTATTTGCAACACTGAACCAAGGGTCCAGTACGTACGCTACCTTTACACGCTCCAGGAAGGAGAGTGAATCTGATAAGCACTGCAAAGGGTTGAGTACAGCAGCAGCTGTGCCAACAAAATGCAGCGGCTGCGCAGCAGCCATGCCAACAAAGCAGACCGGGTAGCGGCTCAATGAGTCAGCAGGATTTGCTAGTTTGTATCGCCTATAAAGACTGATATAGTCAGCCCTGACAGAGGCAGGAACATGAATCCAGAATATCTGGTTACCAAGCTGACTGTTAGGTGGACTAGAATCCACGCTAAAGGGATGACAGGGTGGCACAGCAAAATCTGTGCACACAGCAGTATGCGAGACAGCATACGCATCCGTTGTACAAGGTTGTAACAACTCAGCTTGAATAGAGTCAAACACTGCGCCACTAATTGGCATATGTGTTTTCTCAAAAGCACTCTCAACAGCAGGTGGCTCAGAATGTGCGCACCCCTGTTCTACAGCAGCAGACTGCACAGTACGTGCAGACCCCTGCTCTACAACGCCAGGTTGCGCAGCAACACTGGCAGACTCTGCACCTCCTGGAACAGGTAAGGCCTGGTCAGTAGACTCAGATGCCGTATAGGGCTGACAGGCAGGGGCCGAAGCCACCCGCTCTTGAGGAACAGCGGCAGCAGCCAGCTGAACTCGTCGCTCATTGCAGGCATCAGCCGCAGCGAAGGCCTCGCAGAGTATTATGTCTTGTTGCTCTGTTGAACCCACAAATGCGGGGAGTAGCGCAGACACGAGAGTGTGAGCGTTGGTAGTAGCAGTAGCAGCATCAGACAGGAATGTGTCTGGGTGCGATAAGCAGGCCCTGAAGATGGCACTGCGCACTGCACGCTCAGTAACAACAGGTGCTGTGGCACCAGAGCTGGCAGCAGCAGGCACAGTGCTGGCAGAAGCTGCAGGAAGCGACTGACACTGCCCATACAGCACAGCAACAGCAAGGTGCTGCCTGGCTGCCTTTAACTCTGTACCACTCACCTTCTTGGGGCAGACCCAGTTGCCCTTGTCGTTTTGGTGGTGGAGCTACAGGTGATTTCACCATCTATCATAGTAGGTGGTGGTGTTTTGTTTGTCAAGAAACCAAGAAGCACAGAGCTACGTATGGTGATAGATTATCGCCATCTCAATCGCTTAACCAAACGCAACGGTTTCCCGTTGCCAAGGATCGACGTGCTGCTTGATCATCTTGCTGGTGCAAAAGTCTTTAGCCTGGTTGATCTACGACAGGCTTACCATCAGTGCAAATTACAAACTACTGATGTTCCTAAAACGGCTTTTCGCACACCTTTCGGTCACTACGAATTCCTCACACTGAGCTTCGGGCTAGTAAACGCACCTGCTGCTTTTCAGTCCGTAATGAATCGGATCTTTTCGCCGATGCTTTACAAGTACTGCTTAGTCTATTTGGACGACATACTAATTTTTAGTAAGTCAGCAGCAGAACATGCCCTGCACTTACGTGCAGTGCTTGACGTGCTCAAAGCCAATGCTCTCACTATGGCAATTCACAAGTGTAACCTTAACCAGCCATCCGTTCTCTTTCTGGGACACATCGTGTCGGCTGCTGGTGTGGCAGCAGATCCAGCAAAAGTAAACGCGTTGCAAGACTTTCCGATTCCAAAGGATGTTTCGCACCTGCGTTCTTTTCTGGGCACGACTAACTTCTTTAGGAAGTTCGTAAGGCATTACGCTGAAGTGCTGCTGCCGATGACGCATTTGTTGCGTAAGGATGAACCTTTTGTCTGGACTCCAGATTGCCAGACTTGCTTTGAGTGGATTAAACATCTGCTCACTACTGCTCCTGTTCTTGCTCTGCCAGAGTGGGACAGTGGTAAAGCTTTTCACATGATATGTGATGCCTCATTTGATGGGGTAGGTGGTGTGCTGCTGCAAGAAGGCAGACCCATCGCTTTTGAGTCACGTAAGCTGATTCCAGCTGAACGTAACTATTCACCTACGGAGCTTGAGATGCTCGCCATTGTGTCAAGGCCTCCAACATGAAACCAGCAGGGCTGTTACAGCCGCTGCCGGTGCCTGCTGACACTTGGATGTCAGTTGGCATGGACTTGGTTACAGATTTGCCTGTAACGTCTTCCAATCATGATTCTGTCGCTGTCTTTGTTGACAGGCTGTCCAAAATGGTGCACCTTGCGCCTTGCCGCAAAGACACTACTGCTGAGCAGTTTGCAGATATTTTTCTGGACACTATTGTCAAGCACCATGGCCTGCCTGATGAGCTGGTCCAAATTGAACCTCTGTCAGAGACCAGCTCATCAGGCAGGCCAGCGTAGTTCTAACATGGCAGTACAATGTCACATAGACTGCCGCGTGTCCTCATACGAACGTATGAGTCACTTAGTCTAATCATCCAATACATGGATAGTAACAGGTCCTGTTACAGGCCTCCCCCATCAGGAACTTTGACTGTCCTCAGTCAATACACTGATATGAGACCAAGTTGGTAAAGAGCATCGCTCAGGACAACCGTACTGACTCTAGTCAGGACGGCAGGTAACTGATGACATACAGTCCAGTCACCAACCAATCAGCCGTGAAGGCGCGCAATAAATCGGGGATTTAGTTGAGAGTTCCCTCAAATCTACAAGTCGAGTTGAGTGGAGTCCGCGTAGTGCACTAGAGGGCAGGTCACATCACGTGCTTTCTCCATCGACGAGATACAGTCCAAATAGACTAAACTCAACCTAAGTACAACTCGGTACTTTTGGATTAGACAAACAGCTTACAGCTGAGTCACATTTGTATGCAGAAACTGCACAACAATGTAGACAGTAATCACCTGCCACAAGGCAGAAAGTGACAATAACAGCAACAGCTGTAATCAAGCAGTAACACATCTCCAACTAGGATCATTTGTGATGGCGCTTGATACGAGGAGCTTTAGCATACATTACATTACATTACATTACATGCTCCACCCAACAAGGAGTGGGAACCCCATTCAGGAGCCAACGAGAGGCTCATTGGGGGGAGCAACAGGCAAAGCAGCAGTTTGCGCTGAGCGCTTGTTTCTGCGCTGTTTCTTGTGTGGTGCAGCGACTAATCGCATGCCAGACTGAGCCTGCACTGCAGAACAGTACTCAGAGATTTTCTCTGGGCAATTAGCACTATTAGCTTGTGGCTCCCATGTGTTGTGTTCAACACCATAGCCAAGCCACTTGACAAGAAACTGAAGCTTGCCATGACCCACAAACCTGTGGCTCTCAATCTGCTCAACCTCATACTCCATTTCACCATCTATCATAGTAGGTGGTGGTGGAGCTACAGGTGATAGATGGTGAAATCTCTGAGTACTGGTCTGCAGTGCAGGCTCAGTCTGGCATGCGATTAGTCGCTGCACCACACAAGAAACAGCGCAGAAACAAGCGCTCAGCGCAAACTGCTGCTTTGCCTGTTGCTAATGCTCCTCGTATCAAGCGCCATCACAAATGATCCTAGTTGGAGATGTGTTATCGCTTGATTACAGCTGTTGCTGTTATTGTCACTTTCTGCCTTGTGGCAGGTGATTACTGTCTACATTGTTGTGCAGTTTCTGCATACAATTGTGACTCAGCTGTAAGCTGTTTGTCTAATCCAAAAGTACCGAGTTGTACTTAGGTTGAGTTTAGTCTATTTGGACTGTATCTCGTCGATGGAGAAAGCACGTGATGTGACCTGCCCTCTAGTGCACTACGCGGACTCCACTCAACTCGACTTGTAGATTTGAGGGAACTCTCAACTAAATCCCCGATTTATTGCGCGCCTTCACGGCTGATTGGTTGGTGACTGGACTGTATGTCATCAGTTACCTGCCGTCCTGACTAGAGTCAGTACGGTTGTCCTGAGCGATGCTCTTTACCAACTTGGTCTCATATCAGTGTATTGACTGAGGACAGTCAAAGTTCTTGATGGGGGAGGCCTGTAACAGGACCTGTTACTATCCATGTATTGGATGATTAGACTAAGTGACTCATACGTTCCTTATGAGGACACGCGGCAGTCAATGTGACATTGTACTGCCATGTTAGAACTACGCTGGCCTCGCAACGTAGGCGGTCTACAACAGCTTAAGCTGGGCCTCAGGCTTATCAATTGGTTAACAAACCTCTTTTCCATTACGCTTCCACACACGCATACTCGTAAGGCTGCTACAGCATTGTTGCTGTTGCTTTGATCCTTGCCCCTGGTCAGTTCAAGGTTGTGCGGCTTTGTTGATAGCCACTAGCATGCCACTGCAATATGTGGTTACAGTGTCTGATTCTCAGCCCTACAGTCTTTTGCTGCTCAGTTACCCTCTTGTTGCCTCTAGTCCTCATCACCCTTAACGGGGTGACGCCCGGGGTGGTGTAGTGACTTGAGAGCCCAGCCTGCTCGCAGTGCCGGAAGTGCATGGCGCCCCTATGCACTTTTAGCACTGCATGCCGTCACTGACACTGTTGGCAGCACTTGATTTCCATTGACACCAATTCTCCTCTGGAGGTACTATTGTGGGGGCAATACTGCGTGGAGTAAGGAAGGCGGCTGTGCATGCATGGCCAAATGCCGAAACTTACACACTGAGGCTTTTTCTAGGGGTGGGCCTCCTTTCGAGTGACGGCCCGCGCTGAGCTTTTAGCAATCTTTTCAACTCTGGTGCCCGTTGCGGCGTAGCTGCTTGAACGCACCTTGTAACCCCTTCTTCTTCTCCGAAAACAAAGAGAGCACACCGTGTAACCCCTCAAACCCCGAAAACAAAGAGAGCTGCTAGAAGTTCAGCGGAAAAACAGACTGTCACCCAAAAGAGGCCCACCCCGAGAAAGCCTCTGTGCGCGCGACATGACACGTGGCTCTGCAGGCAGAACCGTCAGACTCACAACACGCAGTGTAGAATTCTATTGGGACAAGCAGCATGACTAACCTAAAACAGTGTCGGTGACAGCAGGCCATACTTGTGCAGTACAGCGGGCGGGCTGAACTCAACGGGACAAAGGTGGCCAGTAAAGGTCAATACCTTGGTCCGAGGCAGCAAACAAGGGGGGGGGAGCAGAGTACCTGGCAGCTGCTGCAGGGGCAATGCAACTGCATATTGCAGCAGCCGCACCACAAACCGTACAGCTCCTGCAGCGCAGGACCACCAGTCTCAGGCTTGACAGAAAGCAAACGGGCATGAATACAAGCAAATTGGTGGCTATCACCGCCGTACCACACGCAGACCATTACCCCGCAACACAGTGTGCCAGGAGATAAACGGCTGCCGGGTCAACAGCTGGTTCTTGCACCGCCGCGGCACTCTGGCCGTAGCGGCAAAGTCAGCAAGCGCATCCCAAAAAGCACCAAGTGCCGCACGTACCGCCACCTGCTCCACCAGCACAGGCACCACAAGATCACTTGCCACAGCCCAGGCCGCCCTGCGGCCTTTTTCAAACGCATGTATAGATGCCAGGCAGACCATATCCCACACCAGTCGGTGCACATTGTGATGAGGGGAGCAAGCCAGCCACACCGCACGACACGGCTAGCTCTCACCTGCCGGCAACATGTTGAATGCTCTTAGCTGACCTTCAACCTCTTCACGCACAGCAATTGCAACAGGACACGTCCAGAAATGGTGCTCCACCCCCGGCACAGCAGCAGAGCACGCCGCGCATCCCGTGGCAGTCTGCATACGCTGAGCAGTAGGGAATGCATTCAGGGCCAGGCGCCATGCAGACTCTTTGTACACGTTAGCCACCCGCACAACCACCGTGACAAAACCAGTCGCACCGGTGGCAACTGTGCCACGGCCGGCAACCCATCCAGGGCTCTAACACTAGCAACAAAAGCTGCATGACGGGGAGCAATTGCTTCTAACGCACGGAGGCTTTGCAGCTGCGTGGCAGTAGCGACAGTCAGGTCCTTCAGTAACACAACATCATCAGCACCGCCACCTGGTCGCCGCCAGCCCAAGCTCGCACACATCGTCTCCCGCGCTAGCAAGAGGTCATCTGGGAGTAAAGAAGATAACTGCGCAATGGGCGCACCCGCAGCAACAGCCGCGGTGAAACGCGCCCGCGCCGCAGCAACCCATGCAGCTGGCACCAATGTCAGCAGGGCCTGCACATGCTGGCGGGCCAGCTGACGGTCACCATACTGCGGCCTACTGCACAATCAAGGGCCCCACACCTCACGCTCATAGGCTGAGCGCTGTGCCGAGAGCCCAGGGAGAGCACAAACTCGGTCCAGCTCTGCCAACAACACCACCGCCTGGCCCAGAGACTGCAGCTTGGGGAGCTGCAGCAGGCCAAACGCCACCGCATGCTCCAAGCCCACTACCACCTCACGCTGTTGGTCAAACCACTGCCAAGTTTGTACCGCCGTAAAAATAGGGTTAGCCCATAGTGGCGCGTCCCAGCACAAACCATCCACATCCAAAGGCTGGCTGCCCACATGCCGCAACGGCGGCAAAGCGCGCAAACCCATAGCCAAACCCGCAACGGCTTGGGCAGGACCACATCAGCCTGGGCAACCGGGAAAATATGACTTCGATGCCGCCGGGTGATTTTGATTGATTGAGGAGAGTTACATGGGTGTGCACGTTGGAAACGGAACACTTCGGGTGATTGATTTTTTTTTTTGATTGAGGAGAGTTACATGGGTGTGCACGTTGGAAACGGAACACTTCGAGGACTGCAGCGCGCAGGACACGAGAATAAACCACAAAAAGCCTCAGAGAAGCAATTTGCAGCTTCCTCACCCAAAATAACACAAACTCTGCGCAGAGAAAAAACATCAGGACGGAACAAAAAGGTGTCAACGTCAGCGAAATAGGATTGGAACATGCAGACATGGCAACAACTAGCAGGTACTGGGCACCTCGGTGCTCCTGCTTCAGGTGTTGAAGACATTGTACAACATGATGATCAACATGATCATAACTCTCTGCTACTAGAACGCGCACAAAGCAACAGCATAACCCGCAGCGCCGTGGCACCACAGGCACCTGCCACCCTACTGATGTGTCTGACAAGGCCACACCCCTGGCAATGGCACCCGCCCAACACACCTACTGGCTGACACAGGCTGCATGAGAGTACTAACAGCACAAGACATGCAACCACATGTAGCAAAACGGATCAAAGAGCAGAGGATGCAAGAAATAACCCCAATTCATGCTATGACGCAGAGGCCAAGTCCCTTCTTGGTGCTAGCTGCAGCCGGCCTTCAACCACGCGTAAAAAGGGGTGATCAGCTGGCACAATATCCAGCCAGGTCAAGGGTGCCGCCTTGATGACTATGAAGTCAACCAGCAGCTCCCAAAACCTAGCCACCGCCTTCTTCTTCTTCGTCTGCACCAGCTCATCAAGCTCCTGCTGTCGCCGCTGCTGAAGCTGTAGCTGCTGCTGCTCTCTGTGCTGCCTCACTGCCTCATTATGAGCCAGTTGCGCAGCTGAGGGAGTAGCAGGCTGCAACAACTGAGTGATAAGCTGCTGGTCAGCAGGTGGCGCCCGGGCAGGGCCACCTGCTGGACTGGCAACAAGGTCATGCTGCCTGTTTAGCACATGCTGTAGGTTGGCTGCCCTCCTGCCAACATCCATAGCATTGAAGGCCGCCAAACACACGACACGCCACACGCATGTGAGCACACTCCGCCCACCATGCGGCGGTTGCATGAGCCAAATATGCTGCATACTTAAAGCTGAGGATCCAGGCGTGCGAGTGCACCATGCTGTAGGCAAATTCTCCACTATGGACTGTACCACCGCTTGCGCAACAGGGCAGTGCCAGTAATGGTGGTCATACCCAGGCATACACGCACCACACAAGCAAGCACGCTGCACGCCCGGCATTCGAGCAGCAGTAGGTACACCATTCAACACCACACGCCAGAACACCTCTTTGATGCGGTTATCCCAGCGCAACTTCCACAGTTTACGCTGCGCAGCGGTCACACTACCAACACCATCCCTAGTCGCTGCTGAATTTGAGTTATTGAGTGCAAGGACCACAAACTGACGTTTCCGAGCCTGCTGCTCAACACGCAAATTACGCAGCTGCAAGGCGGTAGCTGTCTTCACGGACAGCCGCCTGATGGAGCAGGGCTTGCCTGCAGGCAACAGATACCAGCCAAGCCGTGACACCAGCATGCATTCAACAATTTGTTCTGCCTCAGATGGCACTGCAGGAGCAGAAGGCAGAACAGCTGGCCACCCTGCTCTTGCTGCCTCGCTTGCAGCAGCTTGAGTCCATGCAAGAGGCACATTATACAGCAACAAGTTGAGGTCATCAAACTCGCCCTCAGCATTGCTGCTGCTGCATGGGATCAGAGGGTGGGGCAGTTTGGCTTGTACCACACGTTCAATCACACGATGAGACCTAATCAAATCCCCAAGTGTACGAATGGTGGGCCTGACCTTCCCGCCCGTGTAGTAGAATGCACCTCTAGCCGGCGGAACAGGCAACACATGCAAACCACCCGGCCTAGCACCAGGGATACCCCCAAGCAGGAAACAATTGGCAAAGACAGGGGCCAGAGCACACCAAGGCCCAGGCTGTAGAACCGGGGCACTGGAAAGAACAGCCATCTGCTGGCGCAATTGACCCAAACCTGGGGACGGCTGCCCTGGAGGCAGGGGCGGCTGCGTCTGCAATGGCTGCTGCTGCTGCTGCTGCTGCTGCTGTTGCGGCAGCGTTAGCCGCTGCTGTAGCGGCAGCGCTTGCTGCTGCCGTGGCGGCAGCGGTTGCTGCTGCTGTAGCAGCAGCGGTTGCTGCTGTTGTAGCGGCAGCGCTGGCTGCTGTTGCTGTGGTTGCTGTTGTTGTTGCGGTTGCTGCTGCTGCTGCTGCTGCTGCTGTTGCACATCACACACATCCCCCAGTGCTTGCAGCCCAGAGATCATGCAGCGCAAAGGTGGCGGCGGCACCCCAGCCCACTCAGCTGGTGATTGGGTGTCAGCTGCGCAGTCAAAAAGAGCCAGAGGGCCCCACCAACAACACTTGGAGCGCAGGCAAGCTCTGCCAATGTTGACCCATGGAATGTCTGTATCATGAGGCGCAGTAGCAAAGAACGCCCCCCACCACGCATGTCGAGCAACCATATGCTCATACCAAGGCAACACACCAAAGCCACCATCAGCTGGTCTGCCAACAAGAAGTCGCGCAGGAATGCCGGTGAACTTTCTAGTGACATCCGAGGGTGCCAACCCCCTGTCAACCAACTTGGCCACCTTGGCCTGCAGATGCTGACACTGTTGCGCGGAAGGCAGGTCTGAGAATTCCGCAGCATTGATTGATTGATTGATTGAGGAGAGTTACATGGGTGTGCACGTTGGAAACGGAACACTTCGAGGACTGCAGCGCGCAGGACACGAGAATAAACCACAAAAAGCCTCAGAGAAGCAATTTGCAGCTTCCTCACCCAAAATAACACAAACTCTGCGCAGAGAAAAATCATCAGGACGGAACAAAAAGGTGTCAACGTCAGCGAAATAGGATTGGAACATGCAGACATGGCAACAACTAGCAGGTACTGGGCACCTCGGTGCTCCTGCTTCAGGTGTTGAAGACATTGTACAACATGATGATCAACATGATCATAACTCTCTGCTACTAGAACGCGCACAAAGCAACAGCATAACCCGCAGCGCCGTGGCACCACAGGCACCTGCCACCCTACTGATGTGTCTGACAAGGCCACACCCAGCAGCATGGAAGAAAGGTGTGCGGGTCCGGGATTTCAAGCACTGCAGTGCGCAGTACACGACCTTTGAACGGTCTACCCAGACTCCTCTCCTCTCCGGGTAAGGGGTAAACCACCGAAACCCCCCTACCACTCGATTGGGCGACAACGTGGGTGGGCCGCACCAATGAGCCGCTCGAGTATTTTTGAGCGCTTTCGACTTCAGCGAGGTTCGAACCCGAGACCTCGAGATTAGGAGCCAGGCTCTCTAACCACTGAGCCACGTGTTTAACGTCCCGCCGGACCATGGTTGATTGAGGAGAGTTACATGGGTGTGCACGTTGGAAACGGAACACTTCGAGGACTGCAGCGCGCAGGACACGAGAATAAACCACAAAAGTGAGTCCGGCGGGACGTTAAACACGTGGCTCAGTGGTTAGAGAGTTTGGCTCCTAATCTCGAGGTCTCGGGTTCGAACCTCGCTGAAGTCGAAAGCGCTCTAAAATACTCGAGCGGCTCATTGGTGCGGCCCACCCACGTTGTCGCCCAATCGAGTGGTAGGGGGGTTTCGGTGGTTTACCCCCTACCCGGAGAGGAGAGGAGTCTGGGTAGACCATTCAAAGGTCGTGTACTGCGCACTGCAGTGCTTGAAATCCCGGACCCGCACACCTTTCTTTTCTTTTTTCTTCTTCCACAAAAAGCCTCAGAGAAGCAATTTGCAGCTTCCTCACCCAAAATAACACAAACTCTGCGCAGAGAAAAATCATCAGGACGGAACAAAAAGGTGTCAACGTCAGCGAAATAGGATTGGAACATGCAGACATGGCAACAACTAGCAGGTACTGGGCACCTCGGTGCTCCTGCTTCAGGTGTTGAAGACATTGTACAACATGATGATCAACATGATCATAACTCTCTGCTACTAGAACGCGCACAAAGCAACAGCATAACCCGCAGCGCCGTGGCACCACAGGCACCTGCCACCCTACTGATGTGTCTGACAAGGCCACACCCAGCAGCATGGAAGAAAGGTGTGCGGGTCCGGGATTTCAAGCACTGCAGTGCGCAGTACACGACCTTTGAACGGTCTACCCAGACTCCTCTCCTCTCCGGGTAAGGGGTAAACCACCGAAACCCCCCTACCACTCGATTGGGCGACAACGTGGGTGGGCCGCACCAATGAGCCGCTCGAGTATTTTTGAGCGCTTTCGACTTCAGCGAGGTTCGAACCCGAGACCTCGAGATTAGGAGCCAGGCTCTCTAACCACTGAGCCACGTGTTTAACGTCCCGCCGGACCATGGTTGATTGAGGAGAGTTACATGGGTGTGCACGTTGGAAACGGAACACTTCGAGGACTGCAGCGCGCAGGACACGAGAATAAACCACAAAAAGCCTCAGAGAAGCAATTTGCAGCTTCCTCACCCAAAATAACACAAACTCTGCGCAGAGAAAAATCATCAGGACGGAACAAAAAGGTGTCAACGTCAGCGAAATAGGATTGGAACATGCAGACATGGCAACAACTAGCAGGTACTGGGCACCTCGGTGCTCCTGCTTCAGGTGTTGAAGACATTGTACAACATGATGATCAACATGATCATAACTCTCTGCTACTAGAACGCGCACAAAGCAACAGCATAACCCGCAGCGCCGTGGCACCACAGGCACCTGCCACCCTACTGATGTGTCTGGCAAGGCCACACCCCTGGCAATGGCACCTGCCCAACACACCTACTGGCTGACACAGGCTGCATGAGAGTACTAACAGCACAAGACATGCAACCACATGTAGCAAAACGGATCAAAGAGCAGAGGATGTAAGAAATAACCCCAATTCATGCTATGACGCAGAGGCCAAGTCCCTTCTTGGTGCTAGCTGCAGCCGGCCTTCAACCACGCGTAAAAAGGGGTGATCAGTTGGCACAATATCCAGCCAGGTCAAGGGTGCCGCCTTGATGACTATGAAGTCAACCAGCAGCTCCCAAAACCTAGCCACCGCCGCCTTCTTCTTCGTCTGCACCAGCTCATCAAGCTCCTGCTGTCGCCGCTGCTGAAGCTGTAGCTGCTGCTGCTCTCTGTGCTGCCTCACTGCCTCATTATGAGCCAGTTGCGCAGCTGAGGGAGTAGCAGGCTGCAACAACTGAGTGATAAGCTGCTGGTCAGCAGGTGGCGCCCGGGCAGGGCCACCTGCTGGACTGGCAACAAGGTCATGCTGCCTGTTTAGCACATGCTGTAGGTTGGCTGCCCTCCTGCCAACATCCATAGCATTGAAGGCCGCCAAACACACGACACGCCACACGCATGTGAGCACACTCCGCCCACCATGCGGCGGTTGCATGAGCCAAATGTGCTGCATACTTAAAGCTGAGGATCCAGGCGTGCGAGTGCACCATGCTGTAGGCAAATTCTCCACTATGGACTGTACCACCGCTTGCGCAACAGGGCAGTGCCAGTAATGGTGGTCATACCCAGGCATACACGCACCACACAAGCAAGCACGCTGCACGCCCGGCATTCGAGCAGCAGTAGGTACACCATTCAACACCACACGCCAGAACACCTCTTTGATGCGGTTATCCCAGCGCAACTTCCACAGTTTACGTTGCGCAGCGGTCACACTACCAACACCATCCCTAGTCGCTGCTGAATTTGAGTTATTGAGTGCAAGGACCACAAACTGACGTTTCCGAGCCTGCTGCTCAACACGCAAATTACGCAGCTGCAAGGCGGTAGCTGTCTTCACGGACAGCCGCCTGATGGAGCAGGGTTTGCCTGCAGGCAACAGATACCAGCCAAGCCGTGACACCAGCATGCATTCAACAATTTGTTCTGCCTCAGATGGCACTGCAGGAGCAGAAGGCAGAACAGCTGGCCACCCTGCTCTTGCTGCCTCGCTTGCAGCAGCTTGAGTCCATGCAAGAGGCACATTATACAGCAACAAGTTGAGGTCATCAAACTCGCCCTCAGCATTGCATTGGACCATGAAGAAGAAGAACCCCCAGGGTTGTCAACCCCTGGTTGGGTATCCCGCTTTCCATGTTAATTCATGGAGTCAACCGACTACGTCGGCCGGAGGCAACGAATCCATTCCCCCTGTGTTTAACGGGACGCTTCTGCCGGCAATCCGGCAGCCCACCGCTGGTTCTTCTGTCGGGGTAAGGGGCAAACCTCCGAAATCCCCTTACCACCCAACTATGCCGCAACCGAGAATCGATCCGGAAACCGAATCGTCTGGGGAGGGCGACACGAAGGGCCGGCCAAGTTTTTTGCAGCCGCCGTTCCGACCCAGAATCGAACCTGGGACCTAACCCAGGCCCTGGTTGAGAGCCAGCCTCTCTAACCACTGAGCCACGTGTTTAACGTCCCGCCGGACGGGTTGGACCATGGGTTTCGAAATAGGACCATTATAATTGGGGGTTATATAATTTTAAACTTTAAACGGCATCATGTTTTGAAGCTGAGTGGCGCAGTGGAAGCGTGATGGGCTCATAACCCATAGGTCACAGGATCGAAACCTGTCTCAGCTACTATTCTTGTGCAGAATCGCTTGCTTTTTAAGCCTCAAATTCTGCTGCCCATGGCTGCTTGACTCTCCAGTTTTGTAATCTGCTGCCTGATGAATCTCCTTGTAGTTGAAACAGACGTCCAAAAGAAACGGTTGAAAACAGACGTCCATAGTTTGTGAGCACTGTGAAAAGTAAGGAAGGCAGCTGTGCATGTGATGACCACTGTCAAAATTTACACACAAGGGGCAATGCATAGCCAGGTCACGACGCCCATCACAGCGCTGACAAAGAACACCCAACAACGTGGTGTGGCAGCTGCGCTGGTTGTAGGCCAGCAAGACATGAGCTTGTGTCACTGCAGGAACGTAACAACACTGAACCCACTCTAGAGCCTAGAATAGCCAGTGAGCGCACAGCGACAGCACGGTGCAATTTCCAATGTACATATAACATCAGCACTGGCAGGTGCCCAACATCGTGCCGAACAGTGAGCGCACAGCGACAGCACGGTGCAATTTCCAACTATATAACAGCAGCACTGGCAGGTGCCCAACATCGTGCCGAACAGCGTCACCACATCTGCATATAGTGTAAATTACTTGCTGAGCAGGCACATCACATAATTTCAAGGGCGGCACCGTAGGTAGCAGCTCAATCGCTGGCAGGCAGCAGGTGTCAGCAGTTGCGCTTGGACCAGTTGTAACTGACTAATTAGTCAGCCATCGGCTATCACTGATAAACATCAGAACGGTCAGCGCCGCCTGAACAGGAAAATGTTGCCGGAGCTGCCCCGCCCAACGCGGTATGCACCAGCCAGGTAGGTGGTCTGCCACAGCGCTGCCGGTTGTTCTTGCTGCTGCCAACCGCCCCCTGGTAAGCGTACGCGCACCTGCAGTCAGCATGCAGCATTATGTAGTTGGCCACCAGGCAATAGGAAAACAACAATATCTAAAAGAAGGCAACCGCTGATCATGCATTACATGCTCAAATTTCATAGTTTGTGAGCACTGTGAAAAGTAAGGAAGGCAGCTGTGCATGTGATGACCACTGTCAAAATTTACACACAAGGGGCAATGCATAGCCAGGTCACGACGCCCATCACAGCGCTGACAAAGAACACCCAACAACGTGGTGTGGCAGCTGCGCTGGTTGTAGGCCAGCAAGACATGAGCTTGTGTCACTGCAGGAACGTAACAACACTGAACCCACTCTAGAGCCTAGAATAGCCAGTGAGCGCACAGCGACAGCACGGTGCAATTTCCAATGTACATATAACATCAGCACTGGCAGGTGCCCAACATCGTGCCGAACAGTGAGCGCACAGCGACAGCACGGTGCAATTTCCAACTATATAACAGCAGCACTGGCAGGTGCCCAACATCGTGCCGAACAGCGTCACCACATCTGCATATAGTGTAAATTACTTGCTGAGCAGGCACATCACATAATTTCAAGGGCGGCACCGTAGGTAGCAGCTCAATCGCTGGCAGGCAGCAGGTGTCAGCAGTTGCGCTTGGACCAGTTGTAACTGACTAATTAGTCAGCCATCGGCTATCACTGATAAACATCAGAACGGTCAGCGCCGCCTGAACAGGAAAATGTTGCCGGAGCTGCCCCGCCCAACGCGGTATGCACCAGCCAGGTAGGTGGTCTGCCACAGCGCTGCCGGTTGTTCTTGCTGCTGCCAACCGCCCCCTGGTAAGCGTACGCGCACCTGCAGTCAGCATGCAGCATTATGTAGTTGGCCACCAGGCAATAGGAAAACAACAATATCTAAAAGAAGGCAACCGCTGATCATGCATTACATGCTCAAATTTCCAGTGATGTCGGTTTGCCGCAAAGTTGCATATCAACCACAGCGCAACTCGCAGCTGGTGGCCCGCCCAATGCAAGGCCTGGCTTCCTATGGCAAGTCTGCCTGCCTAAAAATTGAAATGGTGTGTAGTTGGCTGTCGGCCTCCATCAAAGGACACACTGTCATGGCAACACCGATGCAACGCAACCCAGCAGTTGCATGCAACACGAGGGGTGGGCAACCATTGCTTCTGCTGCTGGTGGAGCTTGTGAACTAGCACCTCACCTCTGGCAGCTGCTTGGGCAGCTTCACTAGCCAGCCAGTCAGCTGCACACCAAACTCGTCAAACACCACCTGCAGGGGTGTGGAGCACAATTGCAGCCGCAGCCGCAGCAGCAGCAGCAGCAGCAGCAGCAGCAGCACAGCAGCACAGCAGCAGTGATACTATTAGTAAGGTGGCAGCAGCAGCTCAACGCAGGATGATCACCTGTCAGGATTGAGGCAGGCTGCAGGCTGACGCAGCCTTGCACAGGCAAAGTGCAGTTGAAGCTGGCAAGGGCATGGTGCGCGTGCCCCTTCAACATTCATGCGGCCTCCATTAATTGCTGTGTTCCTGCAGCTGGTTGGCTCAACACGAGTCTGCTACGCATGTTTCCCACGTGATGTTTGACCAACGCTGCAGCTGAACTAGGTCACTGCACCGCCCCTGGCGTGGTGCTGCTCCTTGTGAACTCACCAGTGCAGTGTTGCTGGGCTGCTGCCGGCCTGCAGCCAGCCAGCTGCCCCTGATGGCCACCCTCCAGCTGCCAAAGGGACCGAGCCCAAACTCAGCCTGATTGGTGCTGCGTACGCAACCTGCACATGTCACGGTCGGCAAATATATCGCTTGCAGTGCAGCGTGCCCACGCATGGAAGCCCTGGCACCCTGTGCTGTACACGCAGCCTGCAGGTGACATGATGGCAATGCAGCACGCACACATGCAGAACAGAGTGAGGCGCCCTCGTGCTTGGTGTTGCACACGCAGCCTGCCATCATGCAGGGCGCGCGCACATGCCGAGCAGCAAGGGGGCAGGCAGGGCAGGCGCTCGGGCCCGCAGCTGGCTGGTCACCATGCCATGCAGCCTGCGGCAGGGGGAGCATGCAGAGCTGCGCACATGTTGGCGCAGTGCCTACTGCTTGGTGCTACACACAGTGTTTGCACAAATGCAGCGCATGCATGCAGAGGCAACGGGCACAGAATGTGTAAGACTCCGACTTGGCCCTGCTGCATGGCAAGCCATGCAGTGTGGTGTGTGCTTCCCCAAGAATGTATGGGGAAACACCGCTAAATTGCATGCCGCATGTGCATGATGCACACTCGCCAACATACAAGTTGCGTCGCAGCCTGGTAAGTTGAAGGCCAGTACCCACCCGTGCCTAGAGTAACCCTTTCAGGTTGCTTCTGTTTTCATATTCTGGAACATCAAACTGCATGTGCTGGGGAAGACGGATCTGCCAAACAGAACTGTGTTGGAGGATTGCTGCTGCAACCAATTGGTTGCAAGCGGCTTGCAAAGCGTATGTCATGCCTCATGCAAGCGCTTTTCTTGGTAACCGAGCCTTCTCGACTGACAGTCTGAGCTGGGATGCTTGCAGCTATCTGGTATTTCAGTGTGTTGCGGCATGCACACACCATGTACACCCTCTTCATCCTTCGCCCCTGTAACACGGTTCCTGCAATGCGCCTCAGCGGCACCCAGTCGCTGCAGCTTGTGCTGAGTTGCTTGCTGCCCGCTGCAGTGCACGCCAGTCAACCCGGGAAGGTTGGCGCCAGGCTGTGGCTGTGCATGACAGCTGTGCGGTGGCTGCAGCACAGAGCTGCATTGGAGGGTTGCTGATGCAACCAAGCTGGGGAGCTTGTGTTTTCCATCTCATGGAATGCGCACAGATTGCTCCCCTCCCCTCTGCACATGGGGCAAGCAGTGCCTGTGGTGGAGACCCTGTGCTGCTGCCTGTGGGTTGCAAACAAAGCAGCAACAGGGTGCCACCCACCTGGGTGCTGTTCATCTACGTATAGGCTCTGCACGATGTCTGTCAGGCCAAAACCAGGCAGCTTGCCTGCTAGCTGCACCAAGCCCTGGGCAAAGCCTGTGCGAGTTACGACCTGCGTAGGGCGTGGTGTGGGACACAAGGACGCATGTGGGTGCTGGGGGCACAACCACTGAAGAGCTTGCTTACAGTCGTGTCGAGCCACAGCCATTGCCACAGCAGCATGCAGTGTGTGGCGACAAGTGCTGATGTGTGTTGGCGTAAGCAACGCTTGTGCTCTGTGGCGCATTTTAGACCAACTGTTGTGGCCTCACCGTCCCATTGTTGGCATACACTAAATCCCAGTCGCCTAACAGTTCTGCTACTGGGCTGATGCCACTGCCTGCTGCTGCTGTCACTGTCGCTGCTGCTGCTTTTGAAAGGGTTGGGTGTAGGGTTGTGCAGCTCCAGCTGTTCTATCACTTGCAGTATGCGTTGTTTAGCCTGCGAAGAAGGACAACAACAGCATCAACATCAGCGGTTGCTGGCGAGGCTGGTGCTGCTGCTGACTGTGATCGCAGCACAGCATACAGCAAATCAACGTTGCAGGGTTTACCCATGCCAAACTGCGTTGAGGCTGTTGCATCCCTGCACAATTACCTCCACATTTCCAGGCAGCACAGCAGACATGCCAGGGAGGGACTTTAGCTGAAGTTCTAGCTGCTGTGTGAATGATTGTCTGGAATCTGCATATACGCGACAATATGGTTGGCGAGAGCGCTGTGGCGACCAGGTTCTTGGCGCAGGAGCCTGTTTACTGCAGCAGGTGCGGAGGTGCGCAGAGGCAACCATCACGTTGACATTACTCATGCTAGTTATTTACTAATCCAAACGACCGAACCGAACGCAACCAGTTCCGTGCGTTGCGCGCATGAGAACCAGCAAACACTGGACGTACAACGCCTTGTGACAGACAGCAGCACTGCCCCAAGCAGAAGGGTTCCAAGATGTTGGTTTGTAACCTAGAGCACTGCTTAACCTAGATGAAGAACAGAGACATGTCAGACAACCGGCCAACTGTTGCAGGTCCACACTGGACAGCCAGCTGTCCCACCCGCATGACCAGAGGCAAGGTCCACGCCATGAGGAACAATCATGCATTCGACAGAAACGCGATGAAAAACAAACAGCATTAAATGATGCTTTTACATCGTGATGTCAGTTTCAACACCTCAATGCAGAGCTCCTGCACAGACCCAACGGCGTGCAGCGCATCATGTACACTCTGCATGGCCAGACAACATCAACTCGGCAGTGCATCAGCCATAATGAAGGGGTTGCCAGGGGACATGCATCAACACATGTAATTTTGTTGGAAAGCAGCACGATCATCAACACGTGCATGTTGTGGGAAAGCTGCAATTGCCTGCCGTGCATGCTGGCTCATGGCAATTGTGTGCATGGTAGCACACTACTGCACAATAGCATTGCAGAGCTGCATCTGCCCTAACTGATGTGAGGAACGTAGTACACCAAACCCTGATCAAACCCTGAGCCTGTTCCTAGTGCAACATGGCTGGGCAATCCCAGACTCCAAACCCTTGCAAGGCAGAGCAATTGCTCTGTTGATTTGGATCGCACGGCCGTGCTTCGATCAAAAGCCTGCATCCAAAGCCCAGGCATACTTCAAACTCGGGTGCTGCCATATCACAACGCTACTCCAGGTGCACATGCAGCAGCACCCTGCTCTGCGCTCCCTGCACCCTCGCCTTGTACTGTTTGATGTCAAGAGTTTCCCCCCTGTTACACCTGTCGTGTAAGCCTCATGCCACCCACTCCTCCCTCCGGGCCACGCCGCACTTACACCAGGCCCAAACAGCAATGCACTTCATTGAGGCGGCCAACTGCAGCCAGACCCTGTTGGCTGCTTGTCCTGCCAGTCACAGGCAGGCACTCAAAGCACAGCGCTGGGGTCGTTAGGCACGCCCAGGAGCCGCTGCTGCCGCCGCGATTGTGGCAGCAGCAGCCTTGCTCTCGAGTCCGTCTTCCCATCGGATGCATCTGCGCGTGTCACACCGTGTTGACCCTACGACCTCTTTTGTCCCAACCCTGGCCTTCAGCCACAGCGCCACATACACCAGGCCCAGCAGCACAGGCACTTCGATAAGGGGGCCGACTGTTGCAGCCAGAGCCTCCTGGCTGCTGATTCCAAACACACCGACTGCAACAGCAATCGCCAGCTCAAAGTTGTTGCTGGCAGCGGTGAAGGCCTGCACGGTGCAGCGCACACCACAGGCGGCAGCAGCAGGTGGTGGCACTGCCGTGCAGGAGGATGAAACGCTAAGTGCAGACGCGGCAGCACATGCGTTTCCAGGGCGAGATGTCGTGCTGTCGGAGTGAGCAGGAGCTGGGAGGGCGCACCCCGGGCAACATGCAGTGCAGTAGCAGCACGTCCTCCACAAAAGACATGCAGGGTTCCTAACTCAGCAAAACGCCACACCTCAGCTGCTGACGATATTCAGTCTGCCACCGCAGGTACCAAATGCACATGCAACCGATTCCTGGCTGGCTTCACCGTCAAGTCTCTACCCACTCTGATGCTTCCTGCATTGTGAACTCGTGCCCACCCACCTGAGTCACGGAGTACTCATAACTCATCTTGCACCAGACCGACAGTCCAAATGAAGCGAAGAACATCACCGTGAAGTAGATCAGCATCGGCACTGCCACACGTGCCACGTTGCCAACCTGGCTGAGGATATTCTGGGAGGCAAACATGACGACGATTGTGTACAGCAGGCCCAGCAGTGCACATGGGCCGAACCAAGGCATGAAGCGCTTGTCCAGCCACTCCCTCGACTTGATCGCGATCAGGCCGTAGCGCAAGAAGATGCCTGGCCGTGGCAGTGCACATGGTGCGCAAAGCGCACGGCATTTATCAGTTGAGAGCCAATGATCAGCAGTAGCTGGTGCTTGCATGTAAGCCAAGATGTGGCATGTGTGAGGCATGTGGTATGTCACCAGTTCAGTGGTGCCAGGCCACAAGAGCTTTGCTCAAGCACATGCATGGACAGACCCAAGTCACCAGATCAGCAGCAAGCACATACCACAGCATACAAGATGGCCGCAAGAGCACACGCCTAGTCGACTTCAAACACGCCCAGCCAAAGTTGCAAACACTAGCTCTTGCTTCAGCCTGACGCGGAGGCAACAGGAGCACAAAACTGCCACCCTGTGTCCTGGTATGCTGCTGGCTGAGCTGATGCAGGGCACCAATCAAGTGTTCTGCCTGTCGCTCAGCAAAGTCTGCTGCTGCTGCAGTCTCGCCTGCCGCTGCAAACAGCTCACCAGCCACCAGAGGTACCCCCAAGAACAGCAGCACGCTCTTTGCAACCGGCCAAAAGCCCACATGCACGGCCGTGCCGCCTGACACCACCTGCAACAGCAACACGGTGCGCAGACCTCGTCACAACAACGCATCCTCCAGCAGTGGCCGCCCCAATGCATGCTGCTGTCGCCACAACTCCCGCGTTGCTGCTGGTGGCTTTGCCTTCAGTATTGTTCTGCGCTCAATCACATGCGGTGGACACTTGTAACCGCTGAACACGTGCGAGGTGTAGTCGCCTTTCCTGGGCAGCCTGCGCCGGCGAGGCTTACCTGCAGGTACAACAATGAGAGTGGCGCATACAGCACGATCTGCAGCACGCTGTTGAACGCCACCATCACAGCGCACAGCTCAGCGCTGCCACGCGCCAGCTCATTCCATATGAGCACCATGGCAATGCACCTGCAGCAGCAGCAGCAGCAGCAGCATAGTCGGAGCAACCTTGCACCAGAGCTCACAAACAGAACCAGAGAGAGAGCAGAGAGAGAGTCACTAGGTGTCTGCACCGCATGGCAGCTGGAAGCAAACGACTTAATGAAGGGCTGACAGCTGCGCAGGGACAGACTCTGGCAACTGCAGCTGGGTGTTGGTGTAGCCCGGCATGGATCGTCATTTACACCACCCTCGCCAACACCTCATCACCCATCACCCGCCGCTTCAAAACTCGCAAACCATGGTGTGGCGCCTGCCTACACTCCAACACATCCTCGTTGGATGCTGTTAGCCTGCTGCACTGCTTGTTGGGCAGCAGGTCATGTTGAATATGTGCGGGGCGTGGTTTGGTTGCCGAAGGTCATCCACAGGGCTGCTGACACTGGTGGACGACAGCAAAGGGGGCTGCTGGCAGCTGCCAGCTCACCTGGCCAACCCCACCATGATGACTCCATTCCTGAAGCCAGGCAGGTCGGGCAGGCAGGCCCACGCAAGGCCCGTCATAAGGGCGGGCCCCAGCACCCAGTTCAGCGCGAATGACACGCCGAACTGCTTCAGGGTGCCCCTGCTGGTGAGGAATGCGCCCAGGAGCTCGTAGCGAACCTTGGTGAGCACTGGCCACATCATCAGCCACAGGCCCAGGGCGATCGGCAGCGACACGTTGCCGATGTGCAGCACAGCCAGGCCGCCGCGCACCTGCAGCGCACGCGCAGCCGCAACAAAGCAGGCACTTGAGCAAGGTGACCCCTTGCACTGCTTGCCTCATCCAGCATACTTTCCCGTGCGTGTCTCCGAGTGCGCAGCTGCCCCGGGTGCTGAAGTTCCTGGTGGGGTGCATCCCATCAGCGCGGCCTCGTCTGCACTTGATCGGCATGCTGACCACAAACTAGCCCTCCTGCTACAATCAAAGGGAATGAGGTCTGATGCACTTTACGTGTTACATGCACGGCGCTCCTTAGTGCTCACCTGTGGTGCCAGCGATCCCAGGAGCACTCCAAGCACCATCGCCGCTACAATCCATACAGGCAGCAGCCTGTCCAGCCAGCTCAGGCTAGCCACGACACCCCTGCCAGCAGCAGCAGCTGCCGCTGGCTCAGCACCAGGAGCAGCTCCAGCTGCGGCATTGCCGCCCTCGGCAGGGCAGCGGCGCCACTTCCCTCCATGGTGAAAGGCTGCAACCAAGTCAATCAGGTGGGAAGGGGTGCATTGTGGCAGTGAAAAGTACAGAACAAGCAACATGGGCAATGATTGAGCCAGCTGTCTGTGATTGATGAATTACTTTGAGTCAGTGGCTGATGAATCAAGCAGCTTCAACACTGGGTGCTACTCTTGCGTGCAGCAACAACGCAGTCTCAAAGCTCACGGGATGATGGCAGCTGCCAGTTTGTATGCCAACCATGACAGGCTGTGGGTGCAGTGCATGTGATGGGCACCAGGAACAGCAGCCAGGGCAGAGCAACTGCAGTTGCTAGAAACACATAGCATGGGTGTGTGAACAGCCGGCAGCAGCCGCACCTCATCACATGACTTGACGGCTGACTTGGCACACTTGCTGTTAGGAGCGTCCCTGCAGGCACAGTAGTACCAGGTGCAGGGAAACACATTGTACAACAGGGTCATGCGCATGTTGAAGATCCATACAACATACACACTGCAGTGCTCCATCATGACAAACTCACGGTACGTTGCGGCCAACATGCAATACGAGACGATGCACTGCAAGGTCGGTGACATGGTTGAAGCCACGCTGCTGCTGTTTCACCTGCAGCAGTTGGAGCTCTTGCAGATGACATTGCCACGTCCGTCAACCACCTCGTAGTAGAAGCTGGGAACATAGTGCTCCTGCAAGTGGTGGGGACGTGAGCAATGCTGATAAAAACCCATGATGTCAGCGCATTGCACAACCAAATAGCAACATGTGATAAACCCTGCAGCTGCTGCCAGCACTGTATGGCTGAGCCTGTATCACTTCTATTGTTGCAACGGCGAGACAGGCAGCTGCGAGTCCTTTACCATCGTCAAAACATGCATGCTGATGATCGGTTGATGGCCTCGTGTTGAAACAACACAGCGGCGTTGGCTTCTGGCGGTAAGATTCCTCCCTCTTGTCATGGCCGCTTGGGCTACCTTCGGCACCAGGCAGCTGAGCATCTGGCGCTCTGGCTCCCATGTTGCTTCCACGTTGCATCCACCGTTGATTCGGCATACAAGCCCTGCTGCCCCTGGCGAGCAGCAAGATCCGCACGAGACGACTATTCCGTCCTCTTTGTCAGCCATTTGAGCTTTTTACAACAGTGATTAGTTACACGTCAAACTAATGACCGTCAAACGCAGTCTTCGTGGGCTGCAGACTGTATCACATCCGGGTTGAGGATGAGTAATGCATCAGTTACGCTTGTAACAGCATATTTTGAGCTCGTTGAGGCCACTTGCTGTACATAACAATTTATACGCTGTTGACATGAGGCACCAAGTTGACGAGGAAAAGTGCGGTGCATAGTCACCCCCTTCCCCTTTACTACCAGTCCTGCTTTACTTGACACCCTTTGCATGGAGCTTTGATCATGGGAGGAAAGCCATTCGTTGGACCTGGAGTTGGTTTTGGTGAGGATGAGGGAACTGAAACACTCACCAGCAACAACCTGCTGCTGCAGCAGCAGCAGCAGCAGCAGCAGCAGCAGCAGGAAGATCACAACATCACACTCCAAAGCGCATCCGTACATGCACATGCAGGGTTTGGAACAGGCTGTGGTTTTGGCATAGGCTGGGGCTTTGGAGGTAAGCAGCTCACTGCAGCTTGCTAATGCACTGCATCTGGCCGGGGTGCTGCACACAAAGAGGAACATGTAGATGCACCAACAGGAACATGTAGATGCACCCATAGACCTGCTATTTAGTACTTGCAATGTGCACATGTTACAGGTCACATACATCGCACCGCCGCAAACTTGCATGTTCTGTATGCATTTGTGCAACGCAAGCGCTGCACATGCCCTGCAGGTGGCAGCATAGGCTTTGCAGGAATGGGTGCAGGTATGTGCGCTACACAAAGCAGCATGGTGTGATGCAGCCCATGGCGCTTGCGGCTGCTCCAATGTTTAGTTTTGTGACAAGCACCAGCACACGCGCAGCAGCAAACAGCAGCAGCTATTTGCTGCACCAGTGCCAGTGCCGGTAGCAGCAGCATCCTTGCAGCACTAGCAGCGCATCACCCACTAGCACACATCATCAACAGCAACAGCAGCAGCAGCAGCAGCAGCAGCAGCAGCTGAGGGGCAGCCAACCATGCCTGGTGTGCTCAGTGCAGTGCAAGGGGTTGGCCATGTGCTGCCCGCGCACAGCACGCCCAACAGCGACTGATGCAGCTGTGGTGCATGCACCAGCACATTCCACTCAGCAAGGGACGGCATGTCTTGGTGTCGACCAAGATTCATCACACAGCCAACATCTTAGTTCTGCTGCCCGGCTCTGCTGCCTGCCTGCCAGCCTGCGTTCCTGCCGACTGCTGCCATGACTGTGGGTGGTGTTGTTGCCATGCATGTCACTCTTGCTTGTCGCGCTGTACCTGTTCTCCTGCATGCAGGTGGCGGTTGTGGAGTGGGATTCGGCCTGGGCTGGGGCTACGGGGCGGCCTGGGGCAGCAAGTACATCATCATAGAGCCAGAGTTTGATTCAGGCAAGAAGGCAGGTGGCCCGCGCTGGCTGGCGCAGCTGCAGCAACAGCTGCGGATTCAGAAGTTTGAAAAGTCTCACCAGCAGTGAGGGATTGACGGGTAGGCGCCTGCAGGGAGCATGATGCTGTGCGTGCCAGCGCACAGGTGCTGCATGTGTAAAGCTGGACGTCGTGTGCTGTGGGTGGGCATGCATTTTCCCCAAGGCTTGCACGTCTCAGGGTGCTAAGACCCCCTGATGCTGCTGCGCTGCTGAGGGCAGGGTTGTGATGTATGAGGGCACAGTCACTGCACACATGCACGGAGTGCCCCCACATCCTGGGTGGTGGGCACGAGACTGCTATGCATGCAGTGCTTTGTAGGCAACAAGCTTGCACCAACACCATGCAACCTCATCATCATCATCATATCACCCATTCAAGCCATAGCATCAGCACCATGCAACCTGTTGCTTTACAGCTCAACACTGACATATGAGGGTATTGAGCATTCATATATGAACTCATCACTCCAGGACTGACCAACTTGCGCACCTGATCAATCGCCCAGCTGGAGCCGGTTGCAGTGGTACGGTTGCCATGAAACGCATTTTGTTGATTGCGCCAATGGAAGCGTTGTCAGCGTGCTTGGCATGTACCTCACACCCGTACTGAAATTCCGGCATACAACATGCTAGAGTGCTGTTTATTCTTTACAACAGGCTGCTGAGTAGCCTCGCAGGCATTGGTGCTACTGACCTCGCGGGGCCGCAGCTTTGATGCACGGCCCCTCGCAAGTATAAATGTTGAATATGTCCATATGATAGTAGTTAAGCTGGTAGCCTTCAAACGCTCCCAGGACCGCCTGTACTGCCGTCATACCACTCGTGCTTGGTAACCTTCCCAACTATATGCATTTCAACTCAAATCGGTGTATGCATATCTCATGTGCAGCTGCTCAAAGTGAGCCACAAGCCGGCAGAGGCGGAAAGAGTCCTCGGACAGATCACGGCGCACGCTCTGGAATCTGTGGTGTATGTATCACCCATTCAGGTGTACAACACTCAGCTCAACGCTGCTCGCAGCAATAGCGGATAGTAGAGCACTTGCACGCACCCGCGTCCCGTCTGTCGCTGTTACAGTCGCTGGCAGCGCCGGCGCTGTGCAGGCGCCGGCAACCGTTTCGGATCTCGCTGCAAGTGTGGACAGCGATTAAAGTTTAATTAAGCTCGTATAAGCTGTGTGGCAACGTTGATTGAACAGCTGAATGTTTCATGTGCCAGCTGGAGTGCTGCCTGCAGGCATGCAACACAAAGCTGCAAGCAATTGCAGTGCAAGGAGTGTCCTTGGCTGGGCCAACCTGCAGCAGTGCAGCTGCGCAGCAGCAGTGCACCAGGACTGGTGATAACACCATGAGCCAAGGTGTGAAAGGACACCGGTGTGCTGTGACAGCACTGCATGCATGCAAAGGTGTGGCTCCTTACGGGGTGGGCCAGAGGCCCAACTTTGTGGTTGGAAAAGATTAGCACCAACTGCATGCATGCTGTTGACTGGATGATGGGGTGATGCTTCCTGCTTATATTGCCGCAGCCATAGGGTGCAGTCACTGCCACACTGACAGATCTGAAGCCCAGGCCTAAAGGCCTAGCTAGGCCTGCAGTGCACATGCATTGACGCTGGCCTGAAACAGAAGTCGAGCTCTGCAAACAATGTGCAATTGTTCTTGTTCTAAGTTGTGTACGTTGCCTGGTCACGGAGGACTTCCTTCAAGCTAGAAGTTCTAGCTCCAGCCCGTTGTCACTCCCCTGTGCCGCTGCTCTTTCTTCGCTTACTTCTCAGGAATAGGAATAGGATTAGCTCATGTTGAGGACGCAGTCACCACCTGAGGTGGCATCGTACATCCGGACATCTTGGGTACCAAGTGCTGGGTGCGACGTTGCACCTCTGTTATAACAGAATGGATTTACCCATATCCTAGCCTCCAGGTGAATGCCCAGCTGTGTACCTCAAGCAATGCTGGATCAGTAGACGCCGCCCATGTTCTCCAGCTGTTTTGAGTGGGCTGCCAGGCGGGCACTACTTCGTTTAGCAAGGCACCAACATGTAAGATATGTGCAGAGCAGCGAAGATGTGCAGGGCAGAGGTGTCAACAACAGCACACCTGGGGCCTGCGTGCAGCTCTCTTCTTCATCATCAAGTAGGAATAGGCTTCCTGCCATGATCAGCAGGGCTGGTGCCCCCAAAGGGGACATGCAACTGAATGTGCTGCTATCTGATAATCAGCAAGCAGTGCAAGCTTCGTGATGCAGTTGGTGCACAACAGTGCTGACATACACCAGTCTTGCTTGCGTCAGCGGGGTGGTGTCAAAAGAGACAGCACGCTAACGCAGCAGCATAAATGCAAGCAAGCCAGCAGTGTCACCCGACACTGTAACAAATACAGGATCCTACAACCGCACTACAACAGCAGCCTTGTTGTAGCCCTGTTGTAGCCCTGTTGTAAACAGGTTGTAGACGTGTTGTAGCCTGTGTCATCATCATCATCATCATTACCCATTCAAGCCATAGCATCAGCGCCATCGGCCCCGCGCCCCACCGGGGCGGAAAGAGGAGGGAGCACTGCTCCAGAACGTTTGCATGCATTACGCACATCCCAAGACTTGACAAGAAAAGCAGCAATACACGGTGACACCATCCGACATCTTCCAGAACTGCCCCAAATATCATCAGATACAAAACGCAACACCTTGATTGACGAATCAGCCATGGACAAAACGCTGCGCAACTTTTCAGCGCAACCAGGCAGGGATCTGATCTCAGCAAACATATCATCCCTCTGAGCAGAAGTAGCAGGGCAATCAAACATGAAGTGTGACAAAGACTCAACTTCTGCACCACAACAAGGACATCCTGAAGTGGAGTTAGCTCTGCGACCACTAAACTGACTAGTACGCTCATGTACACACAGACAACCCATACCAACACGCAAAAGCAATTCAATACCACGTGGAATTGCCACTGAACGCAAGTACGGCCTAGGCCTCCTGAAACCCATAGCATCAACATGAGTGGGATGCACATGAGCCACATACCAACTCAGAGTGGAGTGTTCCAACGTTTCACATGCAATCCTTTCAGCATGTAGTGTCCTGACCTGCTTGTTGACATGGCTCTTGCACGCACTGGCTCTGCCTTCCGCGGTCACAACATTCACACCATACTTGCACAGCAGGCTCTGCACATAATTCTCTGCGCTACAGGTATGTTTGGATATTTTGAGGCCTTGCTGCAGGAATGCGTGCCTGCATGGCAGCCCACTCGGAGCACCAGGAGATCTTGGGCGGGGGTCTCCTGGTCCAGCAGTGCTTGAGGTGCGCAGTTTTGCATTTACCTGGAGCCCAGGAGCCGTTATATCCGTTCTTTTACATACTTATGCCACGGTGTCACCGCCACAGCACCACTAGGACGCCTCCAATCAGCTGTAAACACTTGATTTGGCAGCCGAACGCCCTGCATACGCTGAATCCTCTAGTAGTACTCCAAAGCCCTCTGATGAAGCCACATATGCAATGGTTTCACACCCCATTTTGCCAAGAGAGCTGAAGAGCATGGGCGCTCCTTGCCACAGCGCATTGCGCATTTGATGATGTCTGTCTGCACTTTGTCAATCAGCTGCAGTTGCCTAGCTGTGGACGGAAACCAAACCTCACTGCCATATTCGACAATGGGACGGACACACGTCAGCAACAGTATGCGTTCAACCTCCACACTGATGCTGCGGCTCTTCCAAATTGCCATGAGCGCACCCTTCACACGTTGCACCTTAGCCAGCATCTTCTCAAAATGTGTGGTCCATGTACAGGTATTCTTGAACCACAGGCCAAGATAGCAGTACTCCGATACAACAGGCACAGGGACATTGTTCCAAACAATGCCGGAGTCGACCAACTGGCTGGTCTGTCTTGCTGGCAGCACATGCATGACGGCAGACTTCAAGCTGTGGAGTTTGAAGCGCCACTGGCAACTGTAATTGTAAACAGTTGCAGCCACAGCCTGAACTTCAGACAGAGACCCGCAGACAGCAACAAAGTCATCAGCCTGCATGGCTGCCACAACTTGGCCTGCAGGTTCGTCACGAGGGCCCATGAGGGTAACGCCAGGGTGCTTTGCATGCACGTCACGCAGCAAGTCGTCGATAAACAACAGGTACAGTGTGGGTGAAATAACATCACCCTCATGCAGGCCAAGGTCGCAGGTGAACCTATCCGTGGTGCAACCCTCATGAGACACTACACGCTGCGCGCCCTGATACAAGTTGTACAAGACACGGAACATCTTGCCACGCACACCCTTATCCCACAGCTTCTGGAACAAGCCATCAAGCCAGACCGTAGGGAATGCCTTGAAGGTGTCAACAAACAACACATATGACTCCTTTCCCTCAGCTTTCCTGCCATTAAGGACCTCGCTGAGCACGCTTTGATGGTCAGCACAACTGCGCTTGGGGCGGAATCCGTTCTGACTCTCGTGCAGCAGCGGCGCCGCTGCTGCTGTAGCAGCAGTTGCGCGTGGCTGCTGCTGCCGCTGCTGCTGTTGTGCTGAATGCTGGCCTTGCTGCTGCTGCTGCTGCTGCTGCTGCTGCTGCTGCTGCTGCTGCTGCTGCTGCTGCTGCTGCTGCTGCTGCTGCTGCTGCTGCTGCTGCTGCTGCTGCTGCTGTGCTTGTGTTTGCTGCTGCTGCTCCTGCTGCTCGCCCTCTGCAAACTTGATAAGGCGCTGATTGAGGACGCTGGTGTAGAACTTATAGAGCACGCTGAGCAGGGTGATGCCGCGGTAGTTGCCTGGGTCTGTCAGATGGCCCTTCTTAGGCATGCTGACGACTGTCCCCGGCACCTGATGTACCTGCTCAAGCTGCCACATGAGGCTGCAGTACTGCAGCAGCATGTCTGCAACTGTGTTGCCTCCGTGCTCCAAAAGCTCGTTGACAATGCCTTCCTCTGCAGGGTTGCCAGCTTTGCCTGTGCGTAGACGCTGCAAGCATGCAGAAACCTCGGCGGCAGTGATGGGCAAGTCCAGCGGGCAGGGTGGGGCAGCATGAGGTGCGGTTGAGTCATGAAGGTACTGCTGTACATTGGCGGCAACCTGTGTCATGTGCGCTGGGTCGAACTGGGGGTTTGAGGCGGCAAACGCTGCATGGCTACCAACACGCTGATAGTGGCATTTGAATGCATCTGCTTTTTCTGCAGGGGTTGAAGCCGTCTGTCCTGAGGGGTGCTGCATGACACTGTACACGGCCTCGCTGACATGCTTAGGGCACAGGCGACGCACAAGCTGCCACATATCCTTCTCCAAGCGTGCTGTCGTCATTTAAGCGGTCTCTGATTGAGGAGAGTTACATGGGTGTGCACGTTGGAAACGGAACACTTCGAGGACTGCAGCGCGCAGGACACGAGAAAAAACCACAAAAAGCCTCTGAGAAGCAATTTGCAGCTTCCTCACCCAAAATAACACAAACTCTGCGCAGAGAAAAAACATCAGGACGGAACAAAAAGGTGTCAACGTCAGCGAAATAGGATTGGAACATGCAGACATGGCAACAACTAGCAGGTACTGGGCACCTCGGTGCTCCTGCTTCAGGTGTTGAAGACATTGTACAACATGATGATCAACATGATCATAACTCTCTGCTACTAGAACGCGCACAAAGCAACAGCATAACCCGCAGCGCCGTGGCACCACAGGCACCTGCCACCCTACTGATGTGTCTGACAAGGCCACACCCCTGGCAATGGCACCCGCCCAACACACCTACTGGCTGACACAGGCTGCATGAGAGTACTAACAGCACAAGACATGCAACCACATGTAGCAAAACGGATCAAAGAGCAGAGGATGCAAGAAATAACCCCAATTCATGCTATGACGCAGAGGCCAAGTCCCTTCTTGGTGCTAGCTGCAGCCGGCCTTCAACCACGCGTAAAAAGGGGTGATCAGCTGGCACAATATCCAGCCAGGTCAAGGGTGCCGCCTTGATGACTATGAAGTCAACCAGCAGCTCCCAAAACCTAGCCACCGCCTTCTTCTTCTTCGTCTGCACCAGCTCATCAAGCTCCTGCTGTCGCCGCTGCTGAAGCTGTAGCTGCTGCTGCTCTCTGTGCTGCCTCACTGCCTCATTATGAGCCAGTTGCGCAGCTGAGGGAGTAGCAGGCTGCAACAACTGAGTGATAAGCTGCTGGTCAGCAGGTGGCGCCCGGGCAGGGCCACCTGCTGGACTGGCAACAAGGTCATGCTGCCTGTTTAGCACATGCTGTAGGTTGGCTGCCCTCCTGCCAACATCCATAGCATTGAAGGCCGCCAAACACACGACACGCCACACGCATGTGAGCACACTCCGCCCACCATGCGGCGGTTGCATGAGCCAAATATGCTGCATACTTAAAGCTGAGGATCCAGGCGTGCGAGTGCACCATGGTCTCTGTACGCTGCAGTGATTGCATGCTCGCATCGCTGTTTGTGCTGCTTCTCAGCTGCTTTGATAACCCCCTTTGGTTGGGTAGTTTAGTGGTAGAACACCGGCATTGCATGCTGGAGACCCAGGTTCAAATCCTGGTCCAACCGCCCGTGGCTGGGCATAAAAAGCAACTGGAATTGACGGACTTGCGCGGGTGGTTTCGATCGCCCAAACAACGAAGGAAAGACTGGGTACAACTACGATCACCTCATGAGCGGAGTAGCGGCTCGCTGGGCTTGTGCCTGAGGTCAGGTTTCAATCCTGAAGATGTATTGTATTGTATTGTATTGTATTGATAAGCTGTGCAGTAGCCTTGCGCTGCTGATCAAATGCATCCCAGTCTGCAACAAGGCCGGACTCCCTGTACTGTGTAAAGGCCTGCACCCTGGCCTGCACAGCATTTGTCAGCTCCTGTGTTCACCACGGGAAGGACTTGCCAACCCAGACCCTTTTACACCCAAAACTGGCATTGACCGCCTGACGAAGCGCTCCCAGCAGCTGCGCATGTGCTTGTTGTACTGCAGCATTGGCCGTAAGTTGAGCTGCAGAAACCTGCTGTTGTAGCACGGTGATAGTGGACGTATAAGCAGCGCCCAGCTGTGCCAGGGCCTCCTGGTACGCCTCAAGTTCGGCCGATTGCTCCCCATTGCGCATCTTGAAATCATTCGGCTGTGCATTGAGGCGCAGCTTGAAGTGTTTGCAGGGCGACGTGCCACAGGCCTTTGAATGCAAGCAGACACTGGCAGGTGGTCAGTAGAACCCACTGTGTATGGCCCAACCTTGGCTGTGGGCCTGGCGGCAGCTTGGCACGGCATAGCAATGTCAGCAGACGCAATGATGTAGTCATTAAGGGACCTCCGCGCGGTGCCCCTGTGGGACCTGTCACATGTGATGTGCTGGTGGGGAGAGGTGGGTGCTGTGCGGGCATTCAGTGAGTAGAGATTGACGGCATTGAGCAGCGAGAGAAGGAGTTCGCCATTGTTGTTTGTGGTTGTTTTGCCATGCATGCCAATGCGATCTGTGGGGCTTGCACCTTGCCCGACGCTGGCGTTGAAGTCACCCATGATCAACACAGAGCCTCTGCTTGACAGGTATGCGAGGTCCTCCTGCAGCGCTGAGTAAGCAGCCCTCCTCACTGGCGCATGCTTGTTCATATCAGGCATATACGCCACTCTAATAAACAGCTTAGGAGCACCATTCTGCCCTGGCATCACTAGCCACAGTGCATCCTCGTATTGCTGATCAGCAAAAACAAACACTTTCACAGCATTGGAAACAGCGGCATGCACAGCAACCGCAACACCACCACTGGCACACCCATTCTCCCCAAGAGGCCTGGCCTTACTGATGTATGTGTAGCTCGGAATGAGATCGGCAGGCCGCAGCTTCCCTGGCGCCTCCTTGGTTTCCACAAAGCCCATGATGTCGCAGCGCAGATCTTTGAGTAATTGGCAAACTTCCACCAGGCTTTGACCTGCCTTGGGCATGTTGTTCACATTGAGGACGCCGCACACCAATCCACTGCTACCTGGCTGCACCGGTGTCCTGTTGGGGCGGTTGCGGCGATGCTGCAGGGTCCTGCGGCTGGGCCTGGTGTTGTTGGAGCGTTGGCTGTGCCTGCAGCCCTGCTGCTGACCTGTGCTGCGCCGAGCAGGTGCTGCCTGCTCAGTGCCTGCCGGCTGCTGTTCCTCGTCCTCGGATGCAGGCACAAGCTCATCTTCCTCATCCTCTGTGTAGCCCTCAGCGGCGTAGTCGTCACCCGGTAATGCGGCCTGAGACAACTCAGCATCAGGCTCGAGCACAGCATACTGGTTAGAGAGCACCAGGCCGGCGCTCAGCTGCTCACGCCGGCCCGCTTGAGTGCGGCCTGCATAAGCCCCGCGTGCTGACAGGATGACTGCGCCATTGAAAGTAAATACAGCGCGCCAGTGCAGTACACGCTGAAGCTGCTGCTTCAGCATGACCACCATGCATGCTGTCAGCTGGCGCACTGCCGATGACGGCATGGTGAACACGATGGCTGCCTGCCCCGCCCAGAAGGCCCTGCCTGTGAGCAAGTCGAATGGCACATCTCCTCCTGACATCTGTGCAACAGCATTCAGGCCTGCGGCCCGCACCTGGGCGACGGTGGTTGCTGTCCTGCGTGGGCCAAACAACTTCACCTGGTAACTTCAACTGTTCTCATCCCTGGTTTGACGTCTCTGGGCGCGGCTAGACCCAGTGATTGTTCCGCTGGACGGTGCAGCCTCAATCTCAGTGGGGCCACCAGGTGCTGCAGTGGCGGCAGGAACTTCGGTATCCGCAGCTCCAAGTGGGTTTGTAGGGTTGGTAATACGCGCAGCAATGCGGGTTGGTCGGTTCGCGGGTTGGGGTGTGCCCACGTAGCCACCTGCAGCAGCGGCGGCATACGTGTCGATGCACACCTTGCGCCATGCACCCTGCAGCCACACGTGTGAGCTAACGTCAGGGCAGGCAGGGGCGCTAGATGGGCCCTTGCCAAAGCGAGGATTGGTGACTGGATGGCAGAAGCCATCAATTACCACATATTGCCTGGGCAGGCGAGTCACAGGACCACAGGGGCCAGGAGCTGGCTGCTGGCCTGCAGGGGCCCCTGTGGCCCTGCCGGTCTGCACTGCCAGGCTGCACTCCTGAGACATCCTGTGGTCCTGTGTCATGTTCATAAGTTGCTTGTGAAGCAGGGGCGGCAGGGTAGGCAGCAGGCACACTTTGTGAAGGCAGCAACAAGCGACAGCGGCACCGACAACTGTTGTTGCAGCAGTAGCAACAGGACACGCCAGGTACAGCATTAGACTCGCCACAGGATCGGCCATAAGGCTGGCGAGACACAGCTCAGAGCTGGCCATGAACTGCTGCCGCATTTGCAACCACTGCTGCATGAGCCTACTGCTGCTGTTGCTGCCTGTGTGTTGTAGCAGGTTGTAGTAAAGTGGGATTTGTAGTTGTGTTGTAACAATTCAGTTGTAGTGTAGTTGTAGTCAATTACCAGCTACAAAAATGGTTGTAGTTATGAGTGCTGTGCCTTGTAGTAGCCCATACATGCTGCCATAACCTTGCACAGTCTGTCAGCAACAACAGCAAGTGCATACAACCACAATGCTGCAGGACTGCAGCACACCATAATGAGCCGCTGCCAAACCAAGATGTCTCAGCCGTGCATGCAGTTATGAAAGGCGTCTGAATAGCCTGATATACTGGGTTAGTCCCAACATGCTGACATGCAACCCAGCCAAGTCACCAAGGACCAACAGCAGCTGCTCCCTCCCAGATTGGCAGCATGCATGCTTACACACAACCATGCCACGCCACACATGACCACTTCACTGGCTCCATCACACATCCCTACACATTTTAATCAGTGTACTTCGGGTTTGGCCGGGTCTCCCTGCTGCTCAGTTGCGCAGCACCTGGCTGCTCTGGCAGCGTTGGAGGGGCCACCACACGTGCCCGCTTGGCAGTTGCCTTCTGCTTCTTCTTCTGCTGCTGCCTCTTCATCGGTCCTCGGCCACCTGCTGCTGCTGCCTGCCCTGCAGCGCGCATGGATGTGAGCGCACCAGCTGCTTCTACCTCGTCATCCTCGTCATCGTCATCGCTGAAGTCATCGTCATCTGTGTCCTCATCAGCCTGGTAGTGCAGGCAGGACAATAGAATATGCTCAAGACATTGTGTGCCTGCACACTGCGTGCTCTGTTGTTCCTCTGAGGTTGCAGATTTTGCTATGGATGATGCCACAGCTGCAGATACTGCATGTGCTGCTGCTGCAGTGCGGCCGCAGGATCTGCCATGGGCATATACAAAGATATGTGGGCACCATGAATGCAAGCTGCAATAGTGGGAATTGCTGCAGCATACTGTATTTGACCCTACGAATGTTGTAGACTGATAGTAAGCAGGTTGTAGGGATCATGCTTTCCCACAGTGCGACCCCTGCATGCAAGGTTGCCGCATGTAAGCAAAGCTGGCTGGGGTGGTGTATGCGGGTAGATCAGTACCATACCTCCAGGGAACAGCTGAAAACACTAGCCCTGCGCAGGAAAACACAGCATGCTGTGTCACACAGGGAAACGGTTTCCCTGCTAGGTAGGGTAGTTTAGTGGTAGAACACCGGCATCGCATGCTGGAGACCCAGGTTCAAATCCTGGTCCAACCGCCCGTGGCTGGGCATAAAAAGCAACTGGAATTGACGGACTTGCGCGGGTGGTTTCGATCGCCCAAACAACGAAGGAAAGACTGGGTACAACTACGATCACCTCATGAGCGGAGTAGCGGCTCGCTGGGCTAGTGCCTGAGGTCAGGTTTCAATCCTGAAGATGTATTGTATTGTATTGTAGTGCTGCTGCTTGTTATCAGCTCCGTCGTTGTGGCGCGCAAGAGGGGGGATCATACTTGGTACCTAGTCTCTCCTCTGATGTCTTGGGCTTTTGAAACCACCCGCGCAAATGGTTAGGTCCGGTTGCTTCAAAATGCTGTGCATACTGGTGCTGTGTCCATGCACAAGGGCTTCCACAAACGCGCGATGGCAGTGCGGGGCGTTACCAAGTCGCTTCAAAGGCGGGCCGCGCTGCAAGATGACTGAAAATGTCTTCTCAGGCGCCATAGCAGAACTGGACGAGAACCTGGTAACCTCGAGGCCAGGTTACCTCTGCTTCAGCGCAATTCAAATCACAGACATTATACTGGGGTGGCACCCCTTGCTTGGACATCAAGCCAAGCCTGGGCCGACATACAGCACATCAAGCAGCAATGCACAAGCAGCCAGCCCCACGGTGCCCAATTACTAAGTTCGACAAAATTGAGGCTTCAAGTAGTAACAACTATGCAGCGCACTGACAGCTGTAAATGACAGCACTTGCCACAAGCTCCGGGCAGTAATTGGGTGCAAGCCATACTGTGCAGCTGAGAAGCGAGCCTGCGGATGCTCGTTCATCCACCAGCAGCAGATGATGCATTATGACATTGGTGATCGTGGTGTTGATCATCGAGGACCACTGTGACACCAGAGGAAGGTGTTTGCTGTTGGCCAACACATGCTGGATGCAGCACAACAAGGGCTTTGCCCACATAAGTATCCACAAAGCGCAACAGTCGCATTCGGTGCCGCATCAGCCAAGCAGACAATGCTAGCAAGAGCAAATCATTGCTGGATGATAGTTCTCTGTGCACATTGAGCAGATTGGGTTGCTAAATGACTGACACACAGGACTCACACAAGACGCATCACACCCACACATGTATACATCAACAATGTGCAAGCAGCAAGCGTGCTCTCCCAACACTTCCAACCAAAACATGGGCCCTGCCTGAACGACGTTGAGTACTCGACAAGTTGCAGCATCATGGAGGTATGCGGCTGCAGCTGTCACAGTGAACAGCCTGAACAACACTGCAACATGAAAACACCCGATGCACGGCACTGCAAGCCTACAGCAGGTGCCAAATCATCACCCACTCACCTGTTCCTGGCAACAGGTGCAACAGTAGGGTTGACGCGCCAACAGTTCTGTTGGTGCTGGGCTGATGCCACCCCTACTGGCAGGCCGACCAACAAGGTAAGCAGCATCCATCTCTATTTCCCTCTGCACACCAGCTGTCCGCTCAGCATCCGCCAGCATCTGACACGCAAGTGATGCACTACACTGTCAGACACAGAGGCATCACAGCTGTGGCTCAGACGCGCTGTGATGCCGCATGCTTGCAACCACCACCCCAGCAAGTAAACATGTGTGGCAACAGTGTATGCAAGGCCTGTCCAACACACAGCATGTTTATTGTTGCAGTGAACTGGTCCCTAACAAACCGCAGCCTACTGCTGCCCCATGCCCAAACCCCAGAAAAGCCAACGCGCTGCTACAGCGCCACCACTTGACATGCTCCGGCAACTTCTAACTAGACCTGATCGGCAGGTATGCACAAGCATGCATTGACATATGCGCAGCACTGTGACCTGTCTGCCAAAGTCTGCCTGTCGCACTTGAGGGAGACGGCTGGGATGCTGCCAGCGTCACACGACGTACATGCAAGTGTGTGCTGCTGTGCCGCGTGCTGTGGCAGCACACACAATCATAGAGTGCGCGCTGAGCAGAGCAAAAAGCGACAAACAACACACATGAATTTGCATGCAGCTGGTGTTTGCATGCCAGCAGCAGCGCAGGTATGGCTGCAGGCTGGGCACGACCAGAGAACGCCTGGGCACACACTTACTACAATGAAACCTGTACCGCTCAAGATACACCTTGCGTGGCCGACCCTCAAGACAAACCAACCAACCAACCAACAAAATCACATGCCAGGGACAACCAGGCTTGCTGTGAGTTGTGGCTGAAGCGGCGGTCCAACTTGAGCGACACAAGCATACAAGCTCCAGACCGCGCCTAGTAATCAAGACTTACGAGCAACAGCACCATGTACTGCCACCAGCTGCTCTGCTGGTGGCATGGCCTCACTCACTCTGGGATGCCAGCAATCCCTAGCCTGGTGAAGAAAGCTCCCAGGTCCAGACAGCATACCGTGTAGCTACAGTGATACGCACCCAAGGCTCCATCAACCAGCAACCGCTGTTGGGGCACCACGTTATTCCCAAACTAATGCCCTAGCAACACAAACTAGCAACACCGTGTGGTGACCTGGCTTTGAACAGACTGTTGTGCCTTGAGTAAAGAAGCTTTTGCATTGACCTGCGGAGGCAGTCGGCAAAGTTCCTAAAACCTTAGAAGTCCCTGCATGAACAGCATGCTATGCAGCATGCAGTGCACATGTTGCCAGGGGACTAACGATGAACACAGCAACATTGCTGCTGCTGGTGTCGCTCCTGTGCGCGATTCATCCGCAGCACATGGCTGGCATATTAAGCTTAAATGCAACTGCTGTCCAATGCAACAACGCGCAAGTAAATTTTTTCCTGAGGATGGCATGTGTCCTGACAAGAGTGTTGACTGCAGTGTGTTCCCATAGACTCTTTCAAAGTGAGTATGCTGCCTTGCTATTATATTTAAGCATAAACATGTAAAGTCTTGAGCAAAACAAGCCACCCCCAGCTTCATCTTTGGATACAGATTCAGCAACAAATGCCTACAATAAGCCTTTCTACCTGCACACCCGCCCCGGCCGATCCATGCCATACTCTAAAGGAAGCCACAACCAAACAGATGTGTGCTAGGCTTGCGCAACTAGGCACAACACGACTTCAGTGGCATACGCCACCACCTGTGACCCGCCCAGTCACAAGCACCCAGGCAAACATCAGCTCCCTCTGCCCCACACACAGACAGAACCCACAAGTTGCAAGCTTACAAGCTCACCAGCTGTGCCACAAGCCAACCATCAGCCCACGCTCGCCGTGGACAGCCCAACCCCACACACTCCCAGTCACTCAAGCTCACACGTTCAAAACCGCCGCGACACTCCCAGTGCACTTAGCCCAAGCCCCAGGCCAACCGCCATGAGCGCCAGCAGCAGCACCACACTGAACACCACGAGCGGGATGATGGGCATGCGGAACGACGGCACCATCCCTTTCGCCACCAGCGCAGCTGCCATCTCACTGATGGTGCTCTCAGGCAAGATGTACGAGTCAGGAGTCATGCCGAGGTCTTCTGCTGCCTTGCTGGCATCGATGATGGGGCAGCGGCCGAGCATGGCAGCACACAGGTCGCGCGGCAAGCCCAGCATGGGGGCAAACAGCATGGCACCAAACCTAGGACCAATCAAGGGTGGCACCCACTGCTTCGGGTGCTCCTTGCGCAGCACGCGCACCGCGTCAACAAGCAGGAAGCCGCTGCGGGCGTTGATGAGGTAGCGCCCGCTGGCGCCTGGGTTCTCCATTGCTGCGATGTGTGCACGCGCGACGTCGCGCACGTCCACCATGCCCATGGCGATCTCGGCCACATACGGCCACATCACCCCAGACATGAGGTCCAGGCACTGGTTGATGGACTCGCCGTCCAGCCGGGACGACAGCGGAGGGCCCCAGATGGCCCCTGGGTTGATGCTGCACAGGGCCCAGCGGCCCCCAGCCTCCTTGCACATCTCATAGGCACGCTGCAGGAACACACACAGGGAGGCAGCAGATCAGCACAGCAACGGCAATCAGCACATGCATGATTGAACTGAGCGTCTCAATGTTGAGAATAACCAACAGGGACGCGGACAGCTGCCATGTGCTGCACATCCCAGGTACGGCACTGGCAGTGCTTGCTGCCATGACACCTTCAGCGAGCTCTGGTCCACTGCAGATGTGTGCAATGCCCCACATGCGCCTCAAGCCTTAATCTCGTATATACAATTGGGAAGCTTGGCATGCACACTCACAGCACACGTTGATCTGTGCACTTGCAGGACTCATGTGCACCTGCCACACCCCAGGTCTGCTGCGCTGTGGAAGCGTGAACCCGCTGCACTGCAAGTGCTGTCCTGCAAGCCTCACCTGCTCAGCTAGCTTCTTGCTGTAAAAGTATGGGAACTTGGTGGGTGTCGCATACACGTTCCAGTCTGCTTCAGTGAACACGTGGCCCTCGCCACGCTCGTACGCATCTGTGAACACAGATGCAGTCGAGGCGGTGATCACCACGCGTTGCACAGTGCCTGCTGCATTGACAGCGTTCAGCACGTTTTCCGTGCCAAACACTGCAGGCTTGATCAGCTCTTCCTCTTCCTGCAGGACGCATGGCGCACGATGAACCAGCAGCAGCAGCAGCAGCAGCAGCAGCAGCAGCAGGCAGGGGCTGTAATTGTGCCAGCTGCTTGCAGCTGAAGTTCAGCCTGTTCTACAACCACAACAGTGCTGCTGTGCACAACTAATCCGTTTTGTAGGAACACCCAGCACTGCTGCATGGCATGCAGGATTCATGCATGAACCACGTATGCAGTGTTGTTATGCATGCATGCAAGCTGCATGCATGCAAGCTGCTCAGGAAGCTCAGCAACACCCTCCACCTGCTTTGCTGCTGAGTACTGTTTAGCACGTAATGCGGCTGCAACAGGTGAAATCACAGCAAGAGGTACACAACTAATGCGTCTCCTCCACATCAGCAACCTGTGCGCACCTGTCCTGGCTGGCTGTCAATCACGTACGGGCTTGCAGTATGGATGACATATGTACAGCCCGCCACTGCCTCATGGAACGCCCCAGGTGTAAGCAGGTCAGCTGGAAACAGTCTCAGCAATTCTGAGGCATTCGGCATGCGCTGCAAGTGACCAACTGCCTTCAGGTTGGACGGATCTCTGCATGTGGCGTGCACTGTGTAGCCCTTCTCCAAAAGCCGATGCACTATGTGGCCAGCCACGTAGCCAGTGGCCCCAGTCACGCAGACTCTAACTCCAGCACCCATTCTACAATGTGGCGTCTACAATGAACGCTCAATCTGCCTGTACTCCCGCTCTCGTGTGCGCTACTGAGCAAGGCCTGCAAACACTGCGTACTGGCTGTACACCCACTGAAATACTACGATTTAGTGAAAAGTCGAACCACGGCGACAGCAGCTCTGTCACGGCTGTGGCTGGGGAGCTAGCGCAAAAGGCAGAAGTACTCCTGTGGGGCTGACAGCCGACGGCTCTTTCAGCTGAACGTGTTGTTTGCTCTAGTTCGTGACAGCGCAAACCTCTGTTACACGCTCGTTGTAGTCGACGGTCATTGATAAAGACCAAAGGACGTCACACCACAGTAAGCCTCTTAAACTTGTTTAACTCCACGCAAAGCAGTCTTTCATGTTTGAGTATGTATGTTGTCGTATGTATGTTGAAGGCGATGCTAAAACATCACCCTAGCACACACGTCACGGCAGTTCTAGCATAACACACGCAACTACATTCCTGTACCAAGTGGACACAACCAAGATAGATTTTACATGTGCATCTCCAACACAAAAATATTTTCGACTATTGAAGGCACTACGACCCGAGGAAGAGTAAGCGGACAATCTACAACGCGGAGCTGTCGCTGGGTGAACAACGCTGCACCAAAATCCCCCTGTACTTTCTTCCACGTTTCATTTGCCACCACACAAGATATCAACTACACAAGTTTCATCTTCCAAAGCCACGGCTGCTGCATGCACGACTATGACACCGAGATATGCCATCAGTACAGGGTGCGGGGCCTAATTGTCGACGCGATCTGCGATGCCAGATGCTGAGCACCGCTGGTCTGTTTTTTTTAAATTACAAATGCAACAATGTATACATCAAAAGATATTTAGGCATTTTCTAGGCTCCCAGACGTTCGAAGACGAGTCTGCTAGGTCTCATGCTAAAAGTGCGGTGGGTCCAATTTCCGACGATCCATGCAACACTGCTTTGGACCGATCTGATAGAGCGCAGCTTTGTAGAAACACACCATAAACCTGCTCTAAATTTTTTGAAGCGTTTGCCAAACACTGCAGGGGCTACCTGACCGCCCAGTACTGCTGGCACCAGCACTGAGCACGCCAGCAGCAGCTGCTGTTGCCTTGGCCATGACAGCGTCCACGCGGTGTTGGTCGTGTTAATAGAGGAACAGAAACATTTCAATTGCTTTGACAGTGCATGTTCCAGCACCAACCATTGATATGTTTGGTATGTCTGTGACTGGTATCACCACTGACTCTGCTGCCAGCACACCTGCTAGGATCAGCTATGGACGTCAGCAAGTGCGGAAGATCAGCAGCAGTATAACATATCAACCTAATGCAGTGCAACATATGAACCTCTGGTGTGAAGCTCTGCTCTGATTTGCACCGCTGTGCAGAAAGCGGTGCAATCGTCGATGAGCTGCCCCACAGACAGAAACACGACGCCCGCCCTGCAGGCATTACACTATGACAATATTAGTATTGTTTACGTTAACTTCAGCAATCACATGAATTTTGAAGGCCTGGTACTGCTGCATTTATGAGAACCGCCCAAACGTCGGAATTGTAACATCATCGAAAATTAGGCCCCGCACCCTGTGCAAGGTTGTTGTAGGTGATTGTCAAAAGCAGCAGCACTGCAAGCTATCAAGGAAGCTTAGCAAGGTGAGCTGAGTCACCCTACTCCCATGCAAGACAGCATATGCACGCATCGCAGGTGCATGTTGTTCGGACCCAGTCACTACCTGTAAACGGCTTCGGGCTTGGAACAGCCCCACACCATAGCATTCTTCTTCACATAGCACGCTGCTGAGTGATACAGCAAATTGGCAACCTCTGGCATAATGCCCTGATCCAGCATGCATGCTTCCTGGCAACCCCAGTGCCATTGCTATGCCCTGCAGCGCACGTGTCTCCCTTCATGACTAACAACCTAAAGCTCACTCCTCCACCTCCACCACCCTGAATGAGCTCCGAATCAGGTCCAGCACTGGCTTGTCCTGCTCGTAGGTGTTGCTGCCTGTCTGCATGCGCAGCTCATACAGCCGCTTGTTTGCAGCGCCCAGGGTCGTCAGAAAGCGCCTGTCCCACTCAAGACCATAATCCCGCATCACTTCACCCTGTGTGGCCACGTACGGGCTGCGCGAGGCATAGGAAGCCATGCGCACCTGCAGGCAAGCAGAACATCGGGTGATGCCTATCATCAGCTTGCTTGCTCACGGACGCCGCAGTCATGCACAGTCAAGTACTTACGTGTATGTGCCCAAGCATAAGCACAGGCAGGCTGCATCAGGCTGCACAGCTTGCAGACTATCTGCTGCAAGGTGGTTGGGCGCACACCTTTAAACCAGCAGACGTTGGCAGCCGACATGTCCGCCGGTAGGCAGCTGAACTCACGGCAGTCATTCAGCCGGCATGTCAGCTAGCATGGCAAGCTACAGTGCAGGTGGAAGGAGCAGTGCGTCTCACACTCAACTTGGTAATGCTTTGTGCAAAGCAACAGCTGCTCACCTCTATGTCGTAGTAGGTCCTGCCATCGCCGCCCTGCCTGCTGGCTGCTGAGATAATCTCTCCCTCGCGCTTGATGCCGATCCGTGTGCTCATAAACTCCTTGTTCAGGTACTTGTCTAGGATGCGCGCAGCAGCGGCATCTGGGCTGCCAAGGTCCTCTACTGATGCATACCTGCGAGATGGATGCCGCAAGTGTCAAGCACAGCAGGCAATCAAGGCTGTGCTGCCCCGCTCTGCTGCCTGTTGCTTGCTGCCAGCTGTGTCTGGAAGAATTGACCCCAGGGGCTACAGAGGTCTGTGCAGACGACTGCTGGAGGTGGTGATGGCTGCTATGCTACTGCAGATGCACATGCGTGAAAGTGGGCGCTGCATAATGAGTCTGCTGTTCAAGCGGTTGCAGCCAAACACAGTCATTGAGGCACCTGCGCCTCTCCACAGATGGCCAAGCCGGCGGCTACTGCTTGCTCCACCGATGCTGCAGTTGCCAAACCACAGCCGGGTTCCAAAGCTGGGTTGCAGCTACTCTGGGCGGTGCAGCACCACACACCTTGACGAACTGGGGGATGTGATGTCGACAAACAAGTTTTGGTCCACATTGAAGGGGTTGCGCAAGAAGATGTCATTGCCGCTGCTGGTGACTGGCGCCCACTGCTCCGGGTAAACAAATGAGTAGCCGTCCAGCCTGAAGTCATCCACATGCGCGAAGATAATTAGGATCGGCTACAAGGGCGAGAAGATGGCACGCTGTACTGTGTGGTATCTTGGCCACCACAGCCATGCATGCCAGTACAGGTTCTTGAGGCGGGTGTTGCAAGCCAGAATAGGATGCACATGGATACCCTATAGAGACTTGCAATACCAAACATATACTTAATCACGCCATGACAGCCAGAGTCAGCCGGCTGCCACGCGTTTACGTCATGCATGCATGCACACTGATCACTCACTTGTCCACCCGCGTTGTGTACCCATCAGGTGTGTTCAGCAAGGCAAGTGCAGGTTGCATGGGCACTGCCAATCCAGCTGCTGCCAGCAGGCCTGCTGCTGTCTGCATCAAATGCCTGCGAGATAAGCCAGCATCTGCTGCAGTGCTGTTCACCAAGGACCTTGCCTGCTGTTCTGCGCCGGGCCCACGAGCGGCATGCAGGCGCGTTTTGCTCACAACAGCAATACGTATGTTCTTGCTGTAGCTGGCTGTGAACGGACGCCTGCAGACATTTCTATGCTGCAAAGTTGAAGCCATCATGTAGATCTGGGAGCAGGTACTTTTGTAAACTAGTAGGGTGACTAAATCACAACACGTACAGCGGCAAACCTACTTAATCGCTGTCTACGCGGTTTGAGCATTGAACTGACAGTGGCACTTTGCGTGGTGAGACGACTGGTGGCGTCGCCCCTAGGAGGCAACATTACAGGCAAGTTTGAACGTTCTTCGTCATTATCTGCCGCCTTGTGCCTCTGTTGAGGGCGCACCGCAACCCACAACTTCACCTCGCTGCAGCTGTGCACTCATTCGCTGGCACCCTGTTACCTGATATCATCACAGACAGTATTTTCTTTGCTTTCATAAGGATAGATAGGCAAGATGATGTTACAACGCTGCACTGGTGCCATTGCGTGTGCTGCTTCACATGCGCCAGAGCAGCAGGGCCTACGCAGCTTCCCCTCCAGCATCAGGACTGAAACCACCAACAGCAGCAAGTTGGGGCCTAGTTCAAGCAGGACATCTGCCTTGTCAGCAGTGGCAGGGTCTGCACCACCATCGCCTCCTGCACCAATTCACACCACAGCCTATCTGCAGCAAACCAAGCAGCTTGTGGTGCGTGCTGGCTGGGAAGTCTCATGATTCGTGTGCTCAGTAGCTATATTGCGCGTGCACTATTTGAAGGTTACCAGCCGGGGGGGGGGGGGGGGGATGCGCCAGGCCTGGTTACATGTCGGTACGGTTCTTTGTACAGCACCTTGCATAAGCAACAGAGCAGCTTGAATTTGCCCAGCGCACCCAGCACATGCTTGCAGGTGCAGACACGCCGTATATGCCGCATAGCAGAGTTTGTGGCCCGGTTGACGAGTGCCATGGCCGTGTTGCACTGCAAGCTGACTCGTTGCAGCCGCCTGCTGTCCTGCAAGCGCAGCATGTGCCAGTCCTGTCGACCAGCAGCTCGGAGGAGGACGGGCGGCCGGACCTCAGCAGCAATGCGCTGGTATGGGCACTGAAGAAGTGAGTGTTTGCCTTCGCAATCTCTGCACGCATGGCAATGGTGTTGGTGCTCCCCTGGGGCCCCGTAGTCAGCCACGGATGGCATCGGTGTGTGTTTTGAGAGTGTGTAGGTTTGCCAGCCAGCCGGTAGTTGCTGCTAGACACTGCCACCATCCTATGGTTCAGCAGCAAAAGATGGTTGGCGTGAGATGCATTTGACTTACTGTGCTGTCACTCTTGGTTCTGTGCAGGGTTGATGACCAGCTGAACCAAGTGGAGCAGGAGCCCTCAGAGCTGCACCAGGCCATCTACCAGTTCACCAACGGCCCAGTTGGGCAGGCAACCACCAAAGGCGTGCAGACTGCTGCGAAGCTGACCATCAGTGCCACCATAGAGACTGCCAAGGCGGCAGCACCCGTTGGCAAATGGGCACTGCAGCAGGTGGGTAAGCACGCTCTGCTTGAATATGGGTGCTGTTATGCAAGGACTGTGGAGACAGCAGTTCTGCAAGCGCACATGTGTAGGGTCAAGTTTCTGTATGGCTTTCTGTTGAGTTGATGGCAGGTGGTCGGCAATCTCCATTACCACAAATGAGTGTTTGCACCCACCATGCTGCAGCTGCTCAAGCCGTCATGCTGCTGCTGCACGCAGGGCTTCAAGGCTGCTGTCGGTCTTGTTGGTGCAGCCATGGAGCAAGAGCGGCAGCAGAAGCAGCGTAAGCAGATCGGCAAGTGAGCAGCAAATGCAGCGCTTGTACAGGAACAGGCTGCATGGCTGTGCCAGCCTACAGCACACACCAGCTCCGTTGCAGCTCCTCATTGTGAAGCTGGGGTGCTTCATCAAGCTCGGCATCACCTGGCACCAACTATGGTTTCCCTGCAGAGAGAATGGGTGCAGCTTGAGTCCGCAGTTGCAAGCTCCGTAGCTGCTGCTGCTGCTGCCATTGCCGTTGCTGAAGTCTGGCGTTGTGTGAGAGGTGGAGGGACATTCATGCCGCTTGCCATTGTCGATGGTATGCAACAGGGGAGGCAGATTGCCTTTGCCTTTGAGAGGAAGCAGCTGGGTTGTTCCTTTTTCGCCTGCATCTGGCTGCCTGGTAGCAGGATGCAAGGTTGAAGGTTGATACAGCTGGGCGGAGAGTTGACAGCTGACGCGGGTTACAGCAACCTGTCAGGCAAAGAAGTAGTGGTTGCTTGCTGTGCTTGCGCTGCTGTTTGCAGGTGCAGTGGTTGCCATGCAGGTGGAACAGGTGGTCCTGCTTTTGGTGCTGCTGATTGTGGCCAGGGCTTGCATTGGTAGCCATGAAGATGTAGCGGTGTTGATGTTTGACAGTTGCATCCAGGGTGGGGTTGCTGTAGAGCTGCTGTTCATGCAAAGGTGAAGACTTGGTGAACATGCATGGTGGGTGGGTGGGTGGGCAATGAGGTGCATCCTGTGGTGGCATCTAGGGTTGCAATGCAGTGTGCGAAGCAAGGTTATGTGCCAGCCATGCTAGGCTGTTTGAAGATGACCTCTTGGGTGCGTAGCCTGGCGTAGCTTGCTTTTTTTGTGTGTGCTGCTATCAATTTGTGGCTGTGCAGCTGCTACCAGCATGGTTGCGCTAAGCATTTGTTTTGTACACTAGACAGTTGTATATGTCACAACTGTATCACCACAAATGTTCATCTGAATGCAGCATAGCAGCAGCAGCACAGCCGCAGCAAGTTGCTGATATTAGGTTGAAATTTGCTGGGATGATGGTATCTGATGCTGTGCGCTGTGCTGCCCTATACTTTCCTATGTGATGTAGCATGTGATGTAGCAGAGCCAGCATTGCTTACAGGTGCCAATGCAGCTTTGCAAGGGGGGGGGGTGGACTCTGCTTTGCTTTGCTACTTCCGCTGGGTTAAGAGTGCTGTTGCTTATTACGTTGGATGGGCGGCAAGCGTCTCTGGCTGTTGCCATTGCTGATACCATTGTGCACTCGCCGCTGTTGAAGATGCACCTTGTCATATAATATCCAGTGCACACTCAGGCAAGCGTGCCATGCCACCATGAGGAATGCTGATGCTGGCTGGGACCCTCGTGTCAACGCTACCTCTTTGCTCATGTGGCAAGGAGTGTGCACGTCTTAGTCCTGATTGATCAACAAGCGGTGATGCGATGGTATTATGGATGTGTTGTGGCTTATGTCAAGTGTGTTGCAGCAGGTGTAGCTGTCAAACCTAATCGTCAGAATTGGTTGGCAAAGCAGCTGGCACTAGTGCAGTACTGCCAGCCTGGCAGCGCTGTTTGTTGGTCGCTGGTGATGTTGCTACGCAGCTGATGTTTTGCGGGCCCAACCTCCGGCTATTGCCTACAGCAGCCCAGGATATGGCCTGTGGTTGCACCACAGTTCAACGGCTGACACAGCTGGCTACCATAGTTACACTGGCTAGGGTTGTGCATGTTTAAATCAACCGCGTACCTGCCCTCCAGTTCTTACACGTATGATGGCTGCGTGAACTGCAGTATTCAAGTTTTGAGAACACGGTTCACCGCCCGGCTTCTGCGTTCAAGCAAGTCCACTGCAGTGTCGAGTTGAATTGCGATCTTACCTCTGCGGTGAACTCCACCCACCCGAATCAAAATCAAACAAATAGTTAGTGGCATAGATATGCATAGCCTTGTATACGGCAGCAACTGGGGCAGAGCTGCTTGGGGGGGTGCCCACCCACTGCAGCGCAGACAGCGCCTGCAGTGCCGTAGGCGGGCGGCCTCAGGAGATGCTCTGTCAAACAAAGGTTCCTACTTTGACAGAGTAAAGGTATGCTGCATTATTTGACGTCAGTACGTACGAACCAAGGCTAGCAGGCCAATTACACGGAGGATTACTGCTGCTGCTGCTGTCTCCCCACCGGCAGGGGTTTCAAGGTCCCTGGAAAGCGGGGCTTACATCAGGCACCATGTCAGCAGCTGGTGACTTACTTGCACAGTTCCTCACTGGGCAGCTGGCGAAGGTAAGCAGCATGCCGCTGCAACAGTCTGTTGCGCGGCGCATTTCTGTGGGGCACAATGCCAGGCAGCAAGTACAGGCGAGGGCAAGCACATGTGCAGCTCTGCGCATTGCCATCGACCCCACAGCATGTTAAGTGCCTGCTTTCTGCCTGTGTTTGTATGGCCGCAGTCCCAAGGCAAGCAGGCAGCCGCATATGACCCTATGCGTACGCTGCGCATGTTTGGCTACGGGCTGATGTGGTATGGCCCCTACCAGTACTACTGGTACAACCTGCTGGACTTCTTCATGCCTTTGAAGAACACTGTGAACTTTCTGTCAAAGGTATGGTGAGGGTTAGCAGAGCCCTACTTGGCCGGAGGACCCAGCTGGTAGGATGTGGACCAACTCCAGCTGCACAAGCCAGCAAATGCTGCCAAGGCGCAACTAGCAGCGGTGCAGGGAACAGCGTGCTACAGGTACAGGTGGTGACACACGCAGCAGGAGGTGGCCTTGCTGGCAGCACAGATGGCAGTAATGCATGGAGTAGCAGAAGCATCTGTGCAGCTGCAGGCGTTGTGGCATGTGGCACCAGCTTTCGAGGGCATCGGGCACCAGGTTTCTTCGCGGGCCCGGCGACAATGATTGTCTGCCTGCTGCGCTGTGCTACACCTGCAGGTGACGCTGAACCAGCTAGCACTGGCACCTGTGACGCTGTGTGCGGTGTTTGCTTGGAACCTTGGCTGGACAGGCCAGTGGCATGCAGTGCCCGACAAGATCCGCAATGACCTGCTGCCCAGCATGATCAACGGTGGGTGGACTCAATAGGGTGCAGTCATACAGTGGCAGCTGCCAGCTCTAGCATAGGTTTCAACTGGAATTCTTGCAGTTTTGTGCCACCAAGCAAGCGTCCAGTGTCACGCATGTCTGCTATCTGCAACCAACTTGGTGTGTGCCGCCTAGAGCAAGGTGCGCTTTCCAGAAGTGGTACAAGTGACTGGGCCCTTGCACTCGCTTGATGATCGCTGCCCCTGCTGTGGCAGAGGTCGTCATGACACGGCCTGGTGATCGCTGCATAACGCAATGGTGCGCACACAACACATCATGCGGCGCCGTTTGTTGGTGCTTGCAGGATGGAAGTTCTGGGTGCCAGCAGCCAGCCTGAACTTCTACGCAGTGCCGCTGAAGCAACAAGTGCTGTACATGTCCTGCTGTGGCATGCTGTGGACAGCCTACCTGTCATATATCTCCACAGTCAGCGTGAAGCAGCAGCAGCAGCAGGCGCAGCCGGCTTTTGCTGCTGCAGGCAAGGGCAGCAACATGAAGTAGAGTGGTCGAGCAGTGACGGTGTTGTAATGTGTAGAAGTGGTCCGATGATGAAAATCTAAAAGTGCTTGGCATTTGGGCAACGCTTCAAACTCAAAGTCCACTAACTCAGTTGACTGCAGCTGTTGCTGGTGTGTAAGCAGTGCTAGCAGAAGCTAGCATAGCCGTTTGGTTGGCGCTGGCAAGGCCTCATTGGCCGCTGCAGCAGCTGTTAGACGCTATGATCAGTTGTCATGACGATTACACCGTGATGGTCATGAGCTGCAGCAGCCTGCTGCCGGAAATCTTGGGCATGTCAAAGCCCACATCATGGTGTTTTAATGCTGGTAAGACCTGTGCAGTCAAATCTGCAGCCTGGCGATGCAGCAAGTCCAACATTTGGTGACTTGTTGTGCTTCAACACCCAGTACTGGTGCTACTAGTGGCACCAGATGGGGGGCCTGGTGGTCCACCAGGCAGGACAGGCTGTACACCACCCCCAACCTCTGATACGCCTCACAGTTGCTGTGCTGTTATAACATAATTATGTAAACTTCAAGCTCTGGCAGCGCAGACTCTGGCATGTGCATGATCCAGCTTCACGTGGTGCTGCAGCATGCCATACGTATGCAACTTTGTCCACTGGTTGGAAACCTTGCCTGCGCTGCATGGTCACCTGACCTGCAACAGCTGTGCACCCTACGCACCGCCAATTAGTGGAGGGCATTGGCTGCAGCAGCAGCTGACTCATGCCAGCTCAATGAAACGAGAGGAACATGCACTGCTGCCTCGACATGCTTTTCACAAAGAAACCATTTGGCAGTCGTCTGCTGAGCGCTCAACGCTCGGCAAGTGTAGCTTGCTGTCTCAACAGCCGCTGCCAGAGGTTGGGCACCTCACTGCTTGGCTGCTGCTGCTCCTGCTGCTGCAGACCGCAAGATCGCGGCAGAGCTGCGGTACATGCCCGCCTCCTCACTGTGCATCGCCCGCTGCTCCTCCAGCACAGCACTGGGTACGTTCTGCGAGAACACACACGTGCATTGCAGCAGCAATCACACAGCGGGTGGGAGTGAGCGCAGTTTATAAGTGGCAGTGTGGAGGATGTCTCAGAAGAGCCTGCAAACAACATGCATGTCAGCTAATCTTGCAATCCCTTGCCGGAGACGCAAGCCGGGCATCAATCAGCAGGGGATGGCAGCGCTACCACGGAGGAACCATCAGATTACACGACGCTGCGCATCCTTGCAGGCATTGTGCCCCATTCTAAGCCTCACCTGCAGCGCCTGATGCTGCTTCATGATGCACCCAAAGCCCTCCAGTGCTGCATTCACGCCCTTGTAGGCAGCAACGATGCGGCGCGCAGCCAACCCCACTCCCTCCGCCACATGGTCGTTGTCGCTGCTGCCAGCTGCCTGCAGCACAGAGCTGAGCAGCATGTGCTGCTGCTGCTGCTGCCCCTCCTTGTTGGCCGCTTCCGCCCACACAGACAGTTCCTGCGTTTTGTGGCATGTGAAATGGTCATGGCACGCATTGGTATGACCAAGTATGGAAAACCTGGTGTGTACAACAGGGCATCAGCTTGTGCTGCTGCAGCCGCAAGGTCAATACTGGCTGCAGCTTGCATGCACTGGACATAAGCACAAACCCGTGCAATCCAGCGCCCCCAACACAGCGCATTGCACAAGACGGTTGTGAAGAGTGAATGTTGAGCATTCTGATGAGTAGCTACATGTTGCGTTTAGCGAATGTCTGTGCTTTCCCGCATCTGCAGCGCTAACAATGCCCGCCCTGCTCACCTGCTGGTATATCTGGTCAAACTGCTGCACCTGCTGCAGCAGCAGCTCCAGGCCCTGCTCCACCTGCTGCACCTGCTGCTGCCAAGGTTCGCTGCACGCCCCTTCACAGCTACTGCCACGGGCCAGCGCCTGCTTCAGCTGCTCCTGCAGCTGGTGTGCCTTGGCCGTTGTTTGCTGGCGCAGCTGCTGTAACTGCTGCAGCGCGCCTTGGTCACTGCAGGAACAGGTTGAAGCGTAAGCAGGTACATACTCCGTCAGTACTCAGAGCACATGCCCCGTGCTGCGCTGTTGCTTGCTGCCGCTCAGATAGTACAAGAACCTCTGGCTCTGCTACAATGTGTGTGAAAGACACACCTGCTACACACCAACCAAGGACATGCAAGCCATTTAAACCCACCGCACCTGTATGTTTGCAACACATCACTCATGTCTGCCGCAAACAGTTGCATACTGTCGCTTGTAAGTTTCGCCAGGTTACTGCAAGCATTTGTCAGCAGTTGCGACACCGCTGCATCTGGCCGTGCAGCAGCCACTGCTTCCTGCTGTTGTGCAGCTTCTGCTGCGCCTCTGCTTGCAATGCCTCGGCGTTGCTCCATTGCTTGCAGGAGCTGTGCTATTTGTAGAACCAGCGCAGTGTCCTTCTCTTGTTGGCCACTGCAGCCCTGCAGGCAGAGGACGAGCAAGCATACAATCTGTGGGAACTACTTGGCATGCGCAATGCGAAGTTGCAGTCAAGCATGCAGGCAGCTGCGACTCAAGGCAGCAGACATTAACGGCGAGTGCCTTGCTTTTTGTTGGCGCTCACCCGTACTTGCTCTGCTGTGGCTTGGATGTTGAGCATCTGCAGCAGCAGACGGCACCCTGCAAACACAAGGCGGACTCATCAGTACGCATCTGTTGAAGTGCATGCCAATTGCCACATGCGGTCTGCCACCACTTTGGTAGCCTGGTTATGCATGGTTAGGAAGGCTTGCAAGTGTGCTGTTAAGTGCCTTTGGCATGAAGTGCTGCGCTCTACTGCTGTGTATGCATAGGCTCTGCTGCTCCTTACGTTCTGCGAAGCGCTCATCTCCAGCAAGGCCCTCAAGTGCAGCTCCGCCAAGCTGCAAGTCATCAAAGCTCTTGCCTCCCAAAATCCTGCATAGCAAGGGAGGGTGAGTAGCGGCAGAGAGCAGATCAAGTTAGCAGCAAGACAGGACAACAGCCCTACCTGCCAACCAGGCTGCGCATCAAGTGTTCCCGCCGGTGCCCAGGGTACAGTATGTGTTGATCGACAACATCTGTTTGGCCAAGCGTGTGCAGCACCTGCTGGAGACGCCTCAGCTGCTGCTCCACGCTCGACTGCATAGCCCTCTCGTGAGATCTCAATAGTCAATATACTGAAACAGGTTCAAGGAAGTAAACTAACAGCGACCCGAGCGCCAGTGAGTTCAGCAGGCGAAATCAAAGCAGACACGTTGGCACATAGACTTGCTACAGCTGACTTGGAAGGACAACACAACGTCTGAAGAATACCAGTATGGTTGACCGGCTAGCTTGTATTGCATATGGTGCGTCAGGCTTGTTCAAACTTTGTTACACCTGTCAGGATGACAACTCAGCCATTCAGTATCATGAGGAAGGCTCAAAACTGAGCCGTACGGCAATAACGCAGTTAAAGTAAGCAGACGATGATGCTACCTCAGCTCGCCATCGGTACCGGGCCCCAGCAAGTGCTGCCAGCATTGCTGCCTGCAACCTGTAGCTAAGGGCCGCCCTCATTGCGGAAGGGGGATTGGGCACTGGCAAGCCAAGGATCGGGATTCGGCATGCTAGCGCACCTCCCTATGACTGCAACCTGCATCTCTCCCACTTGGCGTCTGGCAATTATATTTGTAGGCTGGCAATATAGCCATCTATAGCTGTGCCCTTCTATGAACTGGTCAGAGCCTCTGAGTGGTGTCCAATATGTATTCGGCACAACATATAAAGAACGAGTTTTACACGGCTCCCACATGTTTGGGACCTCCAACAGTGACACTCAACAACTACATTATGGCACTGGGAACCCGCTCAACCAATGGTGGAAGTGATGCAGGTTATTAATCACCTAATGCCGTACTGCTGTCACCAAGTTGCGCCACCTTATGGTGCATGCATGCCTCGTCACTCCCATGATCAGGCATGTTGCGAACATGCACTAGTGCCAGTACTGGCATGATGTCATGGTGCAGAACCAGCTTCATGTAATACACGGCAGCATGCAACAGCGTGTGTGGCTCACAGCCTCTGCATCAGGCTCATGGCAAGTCAACCAATAACTTAGTTGTATGCATGCTGCTGAAGCACAGTGCTGGAGCTGTCTGACGTGCACCAACGTTGTTCATAGCTGCTGCCCTCGGGGCCTGACCATACCACAACTGTCAGCAAGGCAGTACATATGCAGCAGCCCAGTGAGCTGTACCAGAACTAAGCCTCCAAGTCCAGCCCTAACAGGACGACCTGTGGTTGTCACATGTGTGCCAGCCTTACAGCCTGTTAACCACTGACAGAGACACGCTCCTAAAAGATGATACTGATATGCACAGCACAACACAATTCTGCCCTTGGCACTGCTCACATGCAGTCTCTGCATTTGCAGCTTTTGGCCTCTGCAGCAGCCAGCAGCAGTTGCAGGCCAGACACCCTCGCTATTAACGTATATCCTATCTACGGCTGCACACCACAACCTCCTTTCCATGCTGTGGATCGCAACAAGTGCTCACTGACTCAATCAGTTCACAGAGGCGGCTGCAACCCCAGGTCCTTAGCCACTGCAGTTAGAGACAAAACAGCAGCACCCAATGTCATGGATCGCTCCTTTGCAGCCTTCAGCGCAGCAGATGTCGCCGCGTACTGCTCCCTTGCCCACCTAACCTTAGCCAGAGCTGCTGTATAGGTGACGTCCATCTCTCCTGCGGCTGTTTGTGCATCCTGCAGCTGCTGTGCAGCAGCATCTGCAGCCTGCTGAGCACCCTCCCAGACCTGCTCTGCTTCACGCGCAACAGACTGCTGCTGTGTCAGCTGCTCCTGTGCAGTGGCTGCCGCTTGCTGTGCTGCTTTGATCAGAGTTGCCTGCAGCTCTGTAGCATCTACTGCTGTGCTGCCAGCAGCTGCTTGGGCGCTGGTCACAGCCGCTGCTGCTGTTTCATTAGCCAGCAGCAAATGTCCACTGATCCGTGCTTGCAGCTTCTCCAGCTGCGCACTGCTAGCAGCCCACTCTGCCTGCTTCTCAGCTAGCCTTGCCTTGGCCTGGTGAAGTGCCTCCTGTTTCACCTTCACTCCACCTAGCGTTGTGTTGAGCTGCAGCTGTGCGGCAACCAGCTTGCTTACTGCTTCATGCACTGCTGCAGCTGCAGCTGCCAGCTGTGGCTCTTGTCCAAGGAGTTTTATGAGGGTGTCAGCTGCAGGTGTGGCCGCATTGCTGCTGGCCTGCAGCTTAGTCTGGGCCTCTCTGAGTGCTTTCTCTGCTGCTGCCTCCGCATCGCCTGTAGCCTGATTGGCTGCAGTGCTGTAAACGAGGCGCTCCTTAGCTGCAGCAGTGGCCGACGCATAGTTTAAGCCGGCTTTCACATCCTGCAACTGCTGTGTCTTGTGCTTGAGTGCTGTCTTTGCAGCACTCACCTTGGCCTGTGCAGCTGCAAATGTGGCCTGCGCCGCTGCCGCGCGCGTTGCGTTGTTGGCAGAAGAAACCATCTGCTTCTTGGCTGCAGCAGCTGCAGCTAACAGTCCCTGCACAGTGGCATTGGCTGCTGCCTCGCTTTGCAAAGCCTCCTGCACCTTGGTTTCTAGGGTGAGCACTTGCGCGTTCAGCGAGTCCACGTCTGTTGCTGCATTGCGCAGCTCAGCCACCTTCTGCTGCTTCCCTTCCAGTAGCTGCATGCTGCTGTTCACATGGCCCTCTGCGGTGCTCAGTGCTTCCTGCGCAGCATCAAGCGCTGCCTCCCTCTCCTTGTAAGCTGCATGCGCTTGGCTGCTACCGTTGTCAGCGCGAATCAGCTCCATCTGTGCAGCCTCATAGGCCTTGAAAGCAAGGTCTGCTGCTAACTCAGCTGCAACCAGCTCCTCCTTATGCAGCGTCAGCTGCGCTGCTGACTCGAGCAGGTCAGCAGCATCAAACAGGGACTCCTTGGCTGCTGCTGCGGCTGCCTTGTTTGCCCATCTGCGCTGCTGTTTAGGTGTGCTGCCATGTCAGCCAATGTCTTGCTGCTGGCTGTTGGCGCCGCTGGGCTGACTGCTGGTGCGTTGGCAGCACCTATGCTGCTGCTGCTGGAGCTGTTGAAGGCAATGGATGATGCATCTGCATTGCTGTTGGTGGGCTTGCTGCTGCTGCTGCTGTTGCTAGCTGTGGTTGCGTTGGCTGCTGCGCTGGCGTTGCTGTTGCTGCTGGTGTTGCTGCCATTGGCTGGTTGTACATTTGCTGCCACTGCAGCTGCCGACAGCTGCAGGTGCGCTGTCAGCTGTGCAAGGCGCTGCACCTCCTCATTTGCTGCGGCATAGCGCTGCTGCGCTGCCTTGGCTTCTGCGGTAGTAGTCTCCAGGCCTGCTGCAGCTTGGCAAGAACTGCCTGCTTGTCCTCTACATCTTCTTGTGTTGCTGCAACACGTTGCAACAGCTCATCCTCCCGTGCGTCGGCAGCATCTGCTGCTTTACTGGCTGCTGCTGCCTTCTGCTCTGCTGCTGCTACACTTGACTGCGTTGCATTGACTGCATTGGAGCTTGAAGTCACACCAATCTGCGCTTCAGCAGTAGCTGCCTTTGCTGTGTCAAGCTCTGCGGCTAGCAGCTGCAGCCGTACTGCTGCAGCAGAAACTTGACTGGTGAGCTGAACCACTTGTGCCTGCAGCTGCTTGGTGACATTGGGATCCTGTAGCACAGCAAAGCAGGGGCAACAGCAAATGCGGCGGCAGCAGCCGCATGGATGAGTTACCACAGTAAGGTGTAACGCTGTCCTGGGACAGCTGTACTGAAGATTATGACTGCTTTATCAAAACAGATCGTCATCGATCTGCAGCGCTGCTGCACATATCACAGATGCTTTCAAGCCAGCTAGGGTGGCAGCACACCTTCTTGTTACGGCAGCTTGGCGGCAGCGCAGTGCTAGGCAGGCATATGTGTTGGTGACTTAACAATCTGTACAAGCTGACTGTCAGATGCCACAGTCATCACAGAGCAGCTTACCTTGGATGATGATGCAGCAGCGGATGCAGATGCCAGTTGGCCCTCCAGCTTCACCTTCAGCTCTTTGGATGCAAAGTAATCTGTCATTGCATTTGTCTCATTAGCTTTTGCATTCTGCATTGACGCCATGGCAGCTGCCAGCGCCTGCTGGGCATTCAAGCTGGCAGCCACAGCTACAGATACCTCAGCAGTGGCATGTTGGTGTGCGGCACGTGTCGCATTCACTGCTGACGTTGCCTCACGCAGTGCTGCCTGCTCTCCTTTGAGCTCAGCAACTGCTGTTTCCAGAGCTCCCTGCTGCTTTGCAAGGGTGGTAGATGCGTCTGCGTAGCTTGCATTGGCCTTCTGCAGCTGCTCCTGCAAACTCGTGACACTGGCCTTTGCGGCAGCAAGGTTTGCAGCTTCAAGATGGAACTGTGACTCTGCTGCTGCTGCCTTAGCAGCTTCTTGAGCTGCAAGCACCTTCTGCTCTGCCAGTACTGCTGCCACATCCTGTTTCTGCCCCTGGATGTTGAACACCTTGGCATCTGCCTCCACCAAGGCCTTTCCGAGGGCTTCCAGGCTGCTGTTAATCCGTGCTGCCTCATCTGCAGCCGCCTTGGTTGGATCTGCAGCCTGAACTGTGCTGAGCTGGGCATGACCCCTGAAATAATCAGCCATAGCTGATATCTGGTCAGCAAGTTGTTGTGCTGGTCCAGCAGCTCGTCTACCTTGTCTTCTGCAGCTTGCCACGCCTTCTCTGCCTGCGCTGCTTTCTCGTCAGCTAGCACCACCATACGCTCAGCTGCATGTACACCTGCCATTGCCAGCTTTGCTGTGAGCTCAGTCGCTGATGCACTGCGCTTGAGACCAACAAGGGACTGCTGCAGCTGAGGAATGGCTGAGTTTGTTAGGTCTGCAATCTGAGAGTCCAGCTCAAGTAGCAGCAGTGGAGCACTCAGGACAGTTGACTCCGCTTTCTTCACGCTTTGCTTTGCCGCTGCGAGGGTGGTTTGTGCAGACTCCTTGGTCATCCTGGTCTGTTTGAGAACTCCCTTTGCCTCCTGTTGGCGGGGATGCAGCATTGCAGGTATAGCAGGGCAGGCATGCTGGCGGTTCTGGCAAGCGGAAGCAAGCCAGGCAGCTTGTAGCCTATGTCTTGATCCACCAGCAGTAAAATTGCAGTCTCTCATGCTCATTGTGATCATCCCTGCAAGCAGACGTTCCAAACAAATTATCGTGCTCTATTGATCTATCAGAGCAGCATTGGCACCCACCTCCAACTGCTTCTGTGCCGCCAGGAACGAAGCCCTGGCGCCTGCTGACCCAGGCCCGTCTAGTGCAGCCATCAGAGTGGCATTGGCACGCTCCAAAGCTTTGGTGACAAACGCCATCTGCAGATTAGCTGCTGCCCAAGCCGCCTCTGCAGCCACTGCTTTGCCAGTAGAGCTGGCAACCTGTGGTGCAGTAGACAGCACACATGCACCGTCATCTGGCTGTGGTTGAAGCATGTTTCAAACAGCCTTACAGCAGCGGGACCATCAGCAAGCTGCATCTTCTGCTTATTTAAAAGCATGTCTTACAGCAGTCTGTGCACGTCCTGTGCAGCAGTTTGGGCACCTGCTACATCACTGCAATTGCTGCCATTCCACCCACCCTGAACTGCGCAGCACCAAACTGCGCAGGTGCCTTGGCCAGCTTGCCCAGCGCTGCCTGTTTTTTGCCCTGAGCTGCTTCCAGTGCCTGTTTCAACTCAACAAGGTTGGCTTGGGCCTTCAGAAGTGCCTGCTGGGCTGCGCTCCTGGTGGCATTTGCTTGATAGGACGCGTTTGTGGCGCCAGCATACAGCTTGGCCGCAACTGGCTTGGCGGCCTGGTATGGTAATCCCAAGTGCGCAGCAAGACAGAGAAGTTCAGTTGAAACGTGTGCGCTGATGCAAGAGCCCCAAGTGTCAAGGGCCATGACAAACAGCTGTGTATGACAGACTTGTTCAGCCTGGCACTGTCAACGTGGCTCTCCTGGTGTTGTGTATGGCTGCTGTTCGACAAAAGCTGGTGCACCCCGCATGACGGTTGGCACCATGCTGGCTAGTGGTGGCAAAGCTACAGCGCAGCCTCCTCACCAGTATCGAGTTCAGCCGCTGCTCCGCTGCTACCTTGACTGCTACTGCTTCGCTCAGTGCTCCTGATGTCTGCGCTTTCTGCGCCATTGCTCTGCTGAGCTCTCCCTCCAGTGCGCTCACATTCATCTGCACCAGAACAGTGCAACGTGCATAATTGCTTCATCCTCAGCTTGTGTGCCATTCCAGCGGTGCTGGCCGGCACGTGGTTGGTACCGAAGTGTCATCTGGGACCAGATTACGTTCTATGCATTTGCTGCAAATTACAAAGCTGCATGACAGCTACCGTGGAAGGCTGTGAAGCACTGCCGCTGGGCGTACAGCTCCCGAGCGCTGCTGCATCCAAACCCACCTGAGCATACATGATTTGCAGCTTCAGGCTCTGCTGCTTTGCCATCGCCAGAAGCAGCTGGCTCTTCAACAGCCGCAGGTCCCTCTCAGCCTCAATCGCCTGCAGCAGTAGGGTGCGGAGAGCATTACAGGGTGAACAGCACCAACACTGGCATGGGCTTTCTGAAATGGGGTGTCCTGCTGTCTCTGCTGCTGGTGGTGCTGCTTTTGTGCTCAGCTGCTACGGGCCAAGCATGCTTGACACCAGGCAACAGCTGCACTGGGCACCAACAGGCACCAGCCGCAGTGGCACACCAGCTAGACCGTCTTCTGCTGATCACACCACAGTATGCCTACCAGGTTGTGCGCTGCGGAATGCTGTACTGCGCACCTACCTTTTGCGCTGCTTCTGCAGCTGCCAGCTGAGCCCTGTCCATCTTCTGCCCAGCAGACAGTGCCAATTTAGACACATTCAGTAGGTTTGTTGACGCGTTCGAAACCGCCTGTTGCACATTTTGCAGCTCCTTCTGAGCCAGCTCATATGCTGCTTTGGCTGCTGCTTTGGCTACTACTGCCTGATCATAAGTCGCCTGCTTGACTTTAATGGCTGCCGCCGCATTGTCAACAGCCCCTTTTGCTGCATCTGCCGCCTGCTGCGCTTGCTGCAGAGTCTGGTTTGCTGCATCGTATGCTGCCTGTTTGCCTGCAGACACCAGGAAAAGCACCATTCCTCTGGTCAACACAAGGGCCAGAAGACACATCCACTGCACAAGCACATGGCATGCACACACACTGTGCCAGTTTGCGCCTTGTTTGCGGTTCCGACACAACTATTTGTGCAGTGTAGCTGCGTATAGTGAAAACTTACCTGACAGTTCTGCGGTAGCGTTCTGCAAGCCGTTTTGAGCGTCCTCCAGCTGCTGGCCAACTGATGATGCTGTCAGGTTCGTTGCTCCGACATCAACAGCTTCCTGCAAGCATCCAAGCGGGCATTTGGGGTGTGACAACTCTCAGGAGGTGATGGATATGCTCAGCCGAGCTGCGACATCCAAGCACTAGCCAGTGTTGCTCTGGCTAATCAGATTTTCAACATGAGATCAGAGCTGGCTTGCCATGGTGCACCAGCTGCGCTGCTTGACTGTGCCTGAACATGCACACACTGGCACATCAATGCCACCATGGTCATCAAGAGACAAACGCAGTGGCTCTACAGATGCTGTGCAGCCTGCAGCCCCAGCCTCCATACTGCCTTTGCGGTGATGCAGCCCAAACTGCCAAAAGCACTCACGCTAGCAGCAGCTGGTACGCTGCTGAAGTTCGCCGACAATGCTTTAGATGCAACAACAGCTGATACGTTTCTTGAACCCACTGCATATGAATCAGTAGAGAACGCGCCTGCAGGCAATGCAGCAGCAGAAGCAGCAGCAGCACCAGTGACAACTTCAGCAGGCGAGGCAGCAGCTGAACTTGTGCCCTGTTTGCCTGGTCCCCGTATCCAAAATATGTTGCTAAATTCTAGGCCATGAACACCGTGTCCAAGCGCTAATTGCTGCGCCCGCCCACCTTGCGAGGCCAGCCCACTTCCCGCGCAGAGCAGCACCAGCAGCACTGGCGCCACCAGCCTCCTCAAGCATAGCATTTATCCGACTTGATTATTTTTATCGTCTTGCAACCATTCAGATAGAGAGCGTGAGAAGCTGGGCTGCCGGTACTCTTTCAGCAGTACACCTTTTTGAAGGAGCTTCGGACGCACGAAAGAAATAAAGAACAGGGAACAGAGTTGTGTCTAACACTACAAGGCCTGCGCCTGGCATCAGCTCTGGAAAGTGACACAGCTGCGCGCCCTCACACACGGACCTGCATCACACGTGTCCCTTTTGTCCTTTTTCACATGATTCACCCGTCTGCAAAATGCACAATTTGCTGCAAAACTCATGAATCGCTGTTTTCCACGCTGGGCGCCCAACACCTAGATCTGCGTGAGCTTGCGCAGCTCGTTGGCCGCTGCTTCAGCCCCAATCTAGCTGCTGTGAAACCAAACACAGCCGCGAAATTGCTGCGGCATGAGAAAGCCAAAAATCACTCAACTCAATCAAGACTCCCAGCCCACCGTTAACCATCTTGGTCCAGCGCATGTGCACACAGCAACCCTACTGGGCAGTCCCTGCAGTTGAACAGCCGTCATCGCATGCAGATGTGCTGCAATGTTAACATTTGCAGGAAGACACACTTTGCAAAGAAAATGCAGCAAATGCGGCACTCACATTGCTAGAAGAGCAGCCACTGAAGTGTGCAGCCACTCAAGTGCAGCCACTGAAGCAGCCCACAAAGTGCTGACCGCAAACAAAACGCACCATGATTGGTGCACTGGAACAAAAACTGCTACCTGTTGTCTGCAAACAGCTGAGCTGCAGGAGTCCAAGCAACAAGTACGAGCATCTACCCAGGGCTATTTCACACCAAGTCCATGCAGCAGCCTGCAACTGAAGCTACTGCTGTGCTGCCTTTTGTTCCTGCTTGTTGTCTGGCTGCTGCTGCTTGTCCTGTGCTGCAAACATGGCTTTGAGCCGCTCGCCTTCCCTGAAGTCTGTGCGGACCTTCTTGCGCTCAGCAAGCTGCACACAACCGCAACAGCAGCAGAGCAGCAGGGCCAATAGCAAGTTCAAGTCATAAGAGGGGAGGCACAGCTGACAGAGTCAGTCCAAAAGTGTTGCTGTGTGCACCTTGTGACTCCGCCAGCTGATGCAGCAGCAGCTGGAGTGCGACGCGAAGACAGCACAGCAGGATTGTTAAGGGTGCACCAACATGCCACAAAGATGTCGCGGAGCCTGGTGCACTCTGTGCAGCAGTCCTTGCACTCAGCGAGGTGCATTCAACAGAAATCCAGAAGACGCATCCCATACCACCCTAGCTTGTCTGTGGAAATAACTGTGCAAATAAGCTTCCAGGAGAAAGTTTGGCCACCTGCCTTTGCAGCACCTACATCCGGCTGTGTCTGTGACAGCCTTGCACTTCTGCCCTTAGCAGACATGGCTGCTGGCAGAGCTTAAAGCACAAAGAACTGCATATTCGGTGTCTGACGAATTAGCTCGCACATCAGCTCGCACCGTATCCTGCGTGTACACCTTGCGCTTGAACCCTTCGTGGTAGTAGCTGCCCACTGCCTGCCCTGCCTGGCCCTCCTCCTCTGCTGCCACCCGGCGCTCCAGGAAGCCACGCAGACTGCCCGGCAGGACCTGATCCGTCACAGCAGAGAACTCGCCACCTGAACAACAGCAAGGCACCAGACCGCAGAGTGATGGCATGCAGAGGGAGGTTGGGGTAGCAGCAACAAGCGAGATGGCTGAACGAGCATGTTGTAAAACGCCCCTGAAGGCCCTAATCATTTGCATTGCTGCTTGCACACCCGACCGCTCATGCAGTCTGGCGCGAACTCGGAAATTAATAGCACGGAAACACCGACACAGTAACCAGCAGGCCATAGCTTTGCTGCTCAAGTCACCAGACAACACAGGCAACCCCCGCTGCCGTTGCAGCTTGCGAAGGAGATCGACCAGCACAGCACACAGGTCCAAGCACCTGACGTTTCCCGCGCAGCCACTGCGACATGAGCCGACTCTGTCTCCAGCAGCAGCGGCCCGCCAACCACCCACAGCCGTCCCCGACCATCAAATGCTACAGTCGCAGGGTTTGCCACATCCCCAAACGCCAGCTTCTGCAGCAGCTGCAAGCTCGCTGCCCCGCCCTCCACACCCTGCTGCACCTGCAGCAGCTGCACCTCTTGCTGTCCCTCAACCGCTGCTGCGACGACAGATCCGTCAGGCGAGACCGCCACACTGAGCACAGCTGCACAGTCCTGCCGCTGGTATGGCCGGCCCTTGAAGGGCTGTGGGTCTGCTGTGTCACCACCAGCAGCACCGTCGTCGTCCCCGTCGCTGCTGCTGGAGTCGCCGTCATCACCATCACCAGCTTTTGCATCTGCTGCTGCGTCACCTGCTTCGGCTGCATCCCCTTGTTCTGCGTCATTCGCTGCCGCTTCCTGCTTCTGCTCCTGCTTGCTCTCTTCCTGCTGCTCCTGCTCCAGCTGCTTCGGCTGCTCAGATGCCACAAAGCTGGCAAGCTGCTGGCCTGTGTCTGCATCCCATAGCCGGACTGTGCCGTCACCGCCGCCTGTCACCAGCAAGCTGCTGCTGCCAGCAGCGACTGCTGCTGCTGCCGGCACTGCTGCACTGCAGGTGACAAAGTTGGTGTGGCCTAAGCAGTAGCTGTGGATCTCGTAGGAGCCCTGCATCACAGACAGCAGCGGCGCATGGTGCGAGGTGTGACAGCAGGAGGTCGAACTGCACGCCTGCATGCCCCCCTGCTGCACACAGATGCGTCTATCTCCTAACAGTAAATGATTGCCTGCCTGCAGTTGTCTCTGCTGCACACATAATGGTAACTCTTTCAGGGAGCGATCATGTAGCCCAGTTGGCTTACCTTGGTAGGGTGTTGCTGGGGTCTGCTAGCATTGTGCTGGTGGCAGAATTGCAAGTCTGCTTGATTCCCTGCTGCAGACAGGTTGGTTCATCTTTCAAAACCACTCATCCACCCTGTTTGCTCACCTTGGCGGGGTCACCTGGCAGCACGCTGGCCCGTACTTTGCCATCCCTGTCCGTGCTGACCAGCAGCTGCTGTTCGCTGCTGCTGACAAGCCCACTCGTGAGGGACGTGATGATGGCCTGTGCGGCAGCAGCAGCGGCAGCAGGCACGCAGCAGGTGAGTCAGTGTGGAGAGCGACTGCGCGCAGCAGGCTGCGGGTCGTGATTGCAGCTGCTGTGGCCCCTGTCAGCGACAGAAATGCAGGCGGGCGGGCATGTACACCCTCCGAAGCTGGCCACACAGCCGCGTATTCAGTGCTGTGTATGCGCTGCTGCTAGTGGTGGTGGTGGTGGTGGCAGTTTGCGGCAGCGGCAGCGGCAGCAGCAGCAGCAGCTTTGCTGTTGGTGAAAAGTGTGGCCTCTGCTGGAGGCTGTGCCAGCGTTGATCACGTCTCTTCTGCTCTCACCTGCAAATGCCCTAGCAGCAGGTTTGGCTCCTCTGCATCTGCTGCTGCTGCTGCATCTGCCTCTGCTGGTGGTGTGGTGGTTGCTACCAGCACGTCTCCAAAGCGGTCAGCAAAGAAGGCATGGCTGCCATCCTGTGAAAAGGCACATGCACAAGCCTTCTTGGAGGATTTTCTGCAGACATCAACACAGCACAAGGCAGAGCAATCAGCAAACAAATACAGTGTAAGCTGCCAATAATCATAAATAGCATTTTGATGAAATACAGTCATCTGATGTGCTTGTAGGATTGTTGTGGACGCAGTGCGTGCTTGATAATGGAGCGGTAACCAGGCCACAGGGTTGTGTGCACACCCATCTGCTGCCGCAGGTTCCGCAGCTGATGACCCCCTCATGAATACTCATGCAGCAGGTGCATCAACATCGTGCTGCGCCACTCACAGCACACGCAGGCAGCTCCAGTCTGCAGCCTTCCAGCTGCGTGCTGTCTTGTCGTCACCGCAGGTCAGCAGGTACTGCCCGTCACTCGAGAACTGAATGCCGCGCACGGCACCCTCGTGTGTAATGTCTGAGTGCACCTCTGCTTGTGAGCTGCATGGAACAAAGCAGCAGCAGCAGCAGCAGGAGCAGCAGCAGCAACTACAGCTGCTTAAAACCACTCGGCCCGGCTTGAACCGGCGCTCCCAACATCGTTCAACGTCAATGATGTTGATTAACCAACAAGAACCTGGTGAGCGCATTACATAGGCATGGCTGTGCAGGTTCGACTGCTGTTGCCGGAGAGCGGCCCACCTGACATCCACAACGCGCCAGCGGCGTCCAGCTGCGATCGCTACCCTGCCGTCATGAATTGCTATGCTTCTGGTTACAGGATCGGCATCTGTAGATACGATTGGGGCGGAAAGGCCCTTGGTTTTCCACCTGCGCCTGCGGCCCATTGCTTATGCTTAATCTTGAGCTTCAGGCAGTCGTCAAAGTGGGAATGCGATAAACGCCAATCGGTATCATGAAACATATCCTTCTGCTCTCTGGCAACAAACATCGACGCCAAGGCTGTTCACTGATTTGCAACTGCCTGTCACTGTCACTTGTCACACTGCTGGTTACGTCATGAAAAAACCTTAAAATGACAGCCTCGGCTGGTGACCCACTGCCTGAGAGTCACGAGACGCGACTACCTCTGCTGCTGCTTGACCGCATCAGCACTGCTTTGTGTGGCAGCATCCGCAGCAGCGCCTGCTGGACGCTGTGGCCGCTCGAACTCTGCTTGCTGCTCTGTGACAGAATCTGGCAGCACCTCGTTCAACACCTCCATCTGCTTGTCAATGTCCTGCAACATAGTCCCAGCAGGGCAACATGAAGTGATAGCATCAAACAACAGCCTTGATTGCACACACCCTAGGGTGCAGGCCTGGCACGCTGCGGACCCCCGCGGCAGCGGCACTGCCACCACTGGTACATTGCATATGCTTGGCAAGCGCCTTGCATCTTTTGCCAGTAGTGCTACGCTCTGGAACACCTACGACATTCATGCCAACTGCTGGCCGCTGTCCCGCCATAGAGAAATAGAGAGATCCGTTCCGATGCACGATGCATGATGCAACACATTCACCTGGAGCCCAGGAGCCGTTTGAAATTCGTTCTTTCACATATGCATAGCAGTGGGCAAAAGCAGCTTTGCTTGCATGGCGGGGGAATGCAGTACAATGTAGTACCCTTAACGCAACCATGCTTACAAGGCGCATTGTGTTTCCTTTCCCTGACATTACGCTACGTTACCAGCACAGCTGACAAATTGCAGAACTAAATGTGCAGCCTGCCGCAATCCAGCAAGCAGCTGCAACGCAGTGCCGCAGTCATCCTGGGCCCGGCTAACAGACTGCAGCAGGCGCACTTGACCTACCTGCTGGATCTGCTCAACAGTAATGCCAGGGTTCTCATGCCCAGCGTCCTCTTCCTCCATGCTCTCCAATGCTGCCTGCCCTCCCAGCAAGCAGTTGAGGGTGAAGCAGCGGGCAGCGCATACTGTAAGCAGTTGAATGCAGCACCGGGCTCTGATGTCACGAGCGGCAGTGCATGCAGACTAGGCAATATACCTATAGGCCCTCAAGCAATTCAGGCTAGACAGTAGCACCGCCATCATGGGTGGAGTGGCTTCTGCGCACGAATTGTGCAGCAACAAGCATTGCCTGCAGTTCAGCTGTTGTGCTGCCACAGCAATGCCAATGTTCAGTCTCAGGCTGCTGGTGGGTCCAGTGGCTGCTTTGCTGATGCGAAAGCTTACACCATGCTTCGTTGGGTGGGTGGCCACTACCTGCCACTGGCAAGCAAGCCAGGCAAATGCAGCACCCTGCGCAGGCGTGTTCCGGCTCACCTTCTTATCAGGATTGAGATCCATTGTTGGCTGTGATTAGCAGGAGGGAGGACACGCGAGGGTTGGCTGCTGCTTGGCAATTTACGATTGAGCTGCTCAGCCGGGCAACGCACAGAGGCCCGCGTGAGTGAGTGGCTCTTCATGATGACGCCGGGATTGTTCACTCACTAGGGTTGTGCATCAACTGCCTTGATTACCCGTATCAAATTAAAACTGGTCGCAACACATTAAAACTTTATTATCACCAGACGCTTGCTTAGAGATGTGTGCAGCACACGTGTAGAGATGTGTACCAGCTGCCAGTCTGTTTAAAAAGCACGTCTGTAGACCAGACATAACTCGGCGTAGAGGTTACACGAACCCTCGGACAGCTTTTTACACCAAACTGTGCACGCTTACACCTGGGCTTATACTGCAGTCAGACAAACAGCGTTTGACTGGCAGTGGACAGAGGACGGTGCAGCTAGCAGCACCTGTTCAAGCCCCCCCTCAGAGCTCCTGCGTCATGAGTCAGAGCACTCACAAGCATCGCCCGGCAGCTGCAGGCCAGCTGGGCACTACGCATGGCAGGCCAGGCGCTGCCTCGCCAACAGCAGGCAGCAGTGGCAGCAGACAGCGCACCTTCAGGGACAAGTTCCACAGCATGCTGCAGGAAGCGCAGGAAGCAAACATCCAAGCAGTACATAAGCAAGAGCTGCAGGACAGGCGCTCACTGTCTGTAGCTATGCTGATGCAAGGCAGGCCGCATGCCTTTGTAGACTTCTTCATGCTCAGCCAGCAACAGTACGGCAGTGCACCCGGAGCGGGCGACTCAGCTGCTGCAGCAGCTGGCAATGAAGCAGTCGCGGGAAGCATGGGCAGCAGCAATGACCTGTCGCTGCAGAGCCTGATCTTGCTGCAGCAGCAGCTGGTAGTGGCAGATGCAGCCAGCAAAGCGGGACAGCATGAGCAGGCGTTTGCAGCGCATGCGCACATGGCACGGCACTTCACACAGCTGGGCATGCTGGACAAGTCAGTGTTCTTTTGGAAGAAATGCTTGCAGGTGAGGCAGCATGGATGCACTGCAGCATCACTCAGTAGCAGGTCAGTACCCCGGCAGCTGCGCGTGCCGTTTCAGCTGGCAGCTTGGTCTGCTGTGAGCGCGCCTGCTGAGCAGCATGCATTGACAATGCTCTTGCAGTGTACTTTATTCTTGAACCCCTACATGGCAGTTGCTGAGCATTCTCTGTTTTGGTGCACACAGCCCAAAGTCCTGTGCCTCAGGGACACCTGGTCTACACATCTGACATGCGCATCCAGCAAGCAAGCAGCCAGCTGCTCTGGGTTGCTGCCGCACAACTCGCAGCTCCTGCTTCCCACTCTGCTGCCATGCCTGCTGCGCGTCGCCGCCACCTGCCAGGTGTCTGTGTCAGCAGCATGGGGCCCTGGTGAGCTAGAGTCCAGCTGTGCGCTGGGCCTTCTGTACGAGTCCCTGCACCAGCCGCACCTGGCCATGGCCTGCCACGAGCGCTGCCTGCAGCTGGCGCTGCAGCTGCAGCGGCAGGATGACGCAGCCACAGCGCATGCGCAGCTCGTGCAGGTGTACGCGCAGCAGGCAGAGCAGTGCAGCAGGGAGGGTGACCCGCAGGGCGCGGCCGCGTACTACAGCAAGTGCGCGGACGCGGCGCTGCAGTGCGGGGACGCTGCATCAGCGGGCGCGGCGTGTCACCACCTAGGGCTGATCGACCAGCAGCAGGGCTCGTGGCAGACGGCAATGGACCACCAAAGGTGAGGCTGCACTTCGCTGTTTGGCAACACTCGCAACGGCAGCACTTACATTGCACTTGTGCAACAGGATGAGAAGTGCCAGTCTGCAGGCTACACACAGTCACACCATGCTCTGCTAGGCAGTCAACACATCTACGCCCTGCGTATCCTGCATGACAAGGCGGTTCCAGACAGCTGAGACTTTGCTGCATGCCTGACATGCGCTGCAGGGCCTACATGCAGCTCAGCAGGCAGGCTGGCGACCAGAAGGCCGAGGGCCGCGCGTGTGTGGCATATGCAGAGTGCCAGCAGCAGCTGGGGCAGCTTGCGGGTGCAGTAGAGTCGTTGGAAACGTACCTGGAACTGTCACGATCGCAGGTGGGTGCCACAGGGTGGGTTTCTGGTTTCTTCGTCAGTGTTGCAACTGCCTTCTTGTCTGGTGACTGAACACATGCTGCAGCCATGTCACGGCAACTTGCCCATTGCTGGTCGTCCTGGCAGCTGCAGGATTGCCTGCAGCAAAGGAGCATGAGGAGCCTGCAGCCCGAGGCAGCAACAACTGCGATGTGCTACATGCACTGCAACTGATGTGCTGCAACGACTGCTGCTCCAGCTACAGCTGCATTTGGTGGTGTTGTAGTGGCTTGTGTTGTCACCCTTCCCCTGCCGCTGTGCCTGCAGGACCCTCGCGGCCAGGCTACGGCCTGCTGCAAGCTGGGCGTGCTGTACCAGCAGCAGGGCGAGCTGGAGCAGGCGGTGGACTACTTTGAGCGCTTCTTCGAGCTGGCTCGCTCGCTGGGTGAGCAGCTGCTGAGCAGATTGGTGTGCCGCGCACGTGTGGCGTGTGACCAGCAGTTGTTGTAGCTGTATACTGGCAAGTGGCTTGCAGAAGGGGCACACCGGGTTCATGCTCTAGCAACGTGGTGGCTGTTCGCAATGTGTTGTGCAAGTCATGCCGACTGCCATTTGCTCGTGCTGCTTGCAGGCGAGCGGCGCCTGCTGGATGTAGCGCGCATAAACCTGGGTGCAGCGCGATCAGCGCGGCGGCTGCCGGAGTACAAGCAGCTGTGCTGGGACAACCTGGACAGCTTACTGGCCTGGAAATGCACCCGGCAGGCCTTCTGATGTTCAACGTGCAGGTGTCATACCACTGGCAGGTGGCATGCAGCCAGCGTCAGGCCCAGCAAAGACTGCTGGGGGTCATGAATCACGCCATGACCGCTGCATGGCGACTGCTGCAGCAACAGCCTAAGCAGTGCAGCGGTTGCAGCAGGCCTGGCACTGCGCATGCAGCCAGCAGGCCAAGGCATCCACCAGAGGCGATGCAGTCTGCTCAGGCTGGCAGCACCCATCAACAGCAGCACGCAACGCGCAATGGATGGGATGGTTATGAGGCCCAGGAGTGCACCTGGCAGCAGCTGCTGAATGTGAGACTGCAGGAGCAGCAGGAGGCGCTGGCACAACAGCAGGTTCAGCTGCGAGCGAGTCGAGGGGTTGACGGGCCGCGGCCTTGCCTGTGCACCAGTGGGCCGGAGCAGCTGGGAGGGTGCGGGCTCAAGGCAGCAGTCAACCCTAAACCCTGGCCAAACCAAGGCTGTTGTACACTTCCAGGCTAGCTTGCACCGTCAGCAGCAGGGCATTGCACAGCATGGTCACTCGGCCCCAGTGAACGTTTTCCTGCTGCTGGTGCAACAGTGGTGAAGCTTCTTGTAACAATCCTCGAGACTGCACGCACTTTGATTGAGAGCCCATTGCCCACCAGCCACCCGCATGCAAGCTCTGCTGCTCATCTTGATGCCGACTTTGCAAACCGCTGGATGTACAGTGGACATGTAGTCAGGAACTTTACTTTTCTTTACATGCTCCACCCATCGAGGAGTGGAACCCCATCAGGAGCCAACGAGAGGCTCATGTATAGGGGGTAGAAACACTTCCAGCAAATCCGAAGACGGTGTGAGAGGACACGGCATTAGCATGCAGTACACTGGCAGCCCACCCAGACGGTGTGTACAGTGTTGCTATCACCCTAACAACAGTGTTACACCAGAAGTTGCACAGTAGACAGTGCTCCAACACCCATCAAGGGTCACAGGGCGGTGCTGTGCACAGCACGTTGCTGTGCACAGCACAGAAACGCAGTCGCGTGAGCCTTGGTGTACCGAGGCGCTGAGCTCTTGCCGTAACACCATCGTCACCATCAAACGCATTTTGGGGCAGCACAGCCACTGCCCTCATCCCATGTGCGCTAGTGGCAAGGCAAGCAGTGCATAACACTGTCAGCCGCATCCGCTGAATCCTGCACACCCTTCACACAAAGACATATTCTGGCGATGGTTGAAAAGCTAGCATGCATTAAACAATAATACAATATCCAGATGACGTATAGTGGGAAACGTTGCCAAAACCCCTATTATATCAAGTGTGGCGGCGTAGTGAAGACCACTTCTGCTGCAGCAGCAAGCTGCTTGGCAAAACTTGCTCTTGCCGGTTGACAGAGCATGACCCCCCAGATGCTTGTACTTTGCACAGGCAAGGTAGCAACAGTGGCTCTTTTATTCAGAAGATCACGTCTGCCACTCGCCTTCTGGTTCAATCCTCTGAAAGGAGGAGACGCATGCCTCCCTAGTGATGCTGCTGGTGGGGAGGCGTGCTGGCGTCAGCCGCCCTGGGGCTGCTGCTGGCGCCGCTGCCGCTCGCATTCTGCATCCGCTTCAACACCTCGTTGGGAAGTGCAGGCAGCCGCGCCACACGAGCTGCGGCATGCGGGCTAACCGGCGACCCAGGGGCCTGCGACAGCACTGCTGACGACCTGGGCAGGGCTGCGCCTGTGGCCAGGCTGGTCAGGGTGGCACTTGCGCGCTGCTGCAGCTGCTGCATCTGCTGATGTTGCCTGGGCGATGGGCAGGATCCGATGCCCGAGGAGGAGCCGGGTGCATTGCCGGGTGGCGCGAGCAGCACCTCGACCACAGGCGCTGGTGCTCCTGAGGGCCGCTGCATCTTGGGCTCGCTGGCGGTGCGAGTGCCAATCATGCCGCCGCTGCCAGCCGAGTTGGAGGGCTCCAGCTCGTCCAGCCTCCAGTTGCCCTTGCTTTCAGGCCTCAGTGGGGTGCCGCTGTGGTGGCGGGCAGCGCCCTGAGGGACAGCCGGTGGGAACCCTGGCCCTGCTGCTGTGACGACGTTAGCGTCAAAGGCTTGGGATGCGGCCTGCCTGCCGCGCCTGCGGACCCACCAGACAACTGCAATCACAGCTGTGATGGCAACTGCCACAGCTACTGCGCTGATGATGATGGCACCTGCGACCAGCAGCAGCGGCAGGAAGGCCCGAATTGTCAGCCAAATGACGCATGCGCAGCTCACGGGCGATACTCATGCTGCTTAGTCGTTGGACTGCGCTTGACCAGCAGAACTGCAGTTGCTGCGGCTGGGCACATGCACGCAACACAATGCTGTCAATGATTGCTGTCAATGATTGCTCAGGCCCGTCAACATGGCTGATGATGCTAGGTCGGCAATCACCAGTCAGCTGCCACTTGCCTGTCGATATCGTGACGAGCTTTGCCAGCTGTGCAGTCACAGCGGCCAGGCCAGGATCGGCTACCACTGCACCGACAGGCTCCTCCCACACAGCAGCTGTGATAGCCTGCTGAATGTTGTACTTGGTCTTCACATCTGCCAGCGCAGCATCGGGTGCTGCCACCAGCTGGTTCACTGCAGCCTGCAGTCCCACCACCTGACTGCTGGTGTATGATGCTGGCACACGTACAATGACGTCACACTTGACAGACCCTTCCCTGATGTTGACCACCTCAACCAGTGTCGCATTGATGCCAAGGGTCTTGGCAATGTTTGCAGCGACATCTTCCCCGAAGGTGTTCAGCAGGGCCTGTGAGCTGGACAGCTCCGAGAAGTTCATAGGGAAAGTGAGGTTGAGTGCTACTATGGTGTCGCGCGCGCCGGCAGTGCCGCTGCCCAGATGCTGCTGTGGTGTTGGAGACGGTGAAGGTGATGGGGAGGGCTGCGGTGCAGGAGACGGTGAGGGGCTTGCTGCTGCTGCTGGTTGTTCAGGTGGCGTGGCAGGTGACGTCAGGTTAGTGTGGCCGGTTGTGTTAGTGGTGGCATTGCCACCAGGGGAGGTGCCGTTGTTGCCAGGGGTTGATGTGTTGGAGGTAGTGTTGGTGCCAGGCACCGTGGTGCTGGAGGTTGTGTCGCTACCTGCAGTGATGTTTGTGACTGACTGTGTGTTGTTGGAGAGGGTGTTGTTCACACCTGGCGGTGATGTGTCAGGGTTGGTGGTGTTGGAAGTCATGGTAGTGTCGGCGTCCGTGGTGTTGGATGAGATGGTAGAGTTCACATCCGTGGTATCGCAGCCAGTGACATTGGCATCCAGAGTTGCGCTGTCACAAGCAGTGGTATTGTCTGGCATGGTCTCATTGCTGCCGGCAGTGTCATTTGCCGTGTGGACGGGTTCTCCGCTGGCCCTTGTGACTTGGCCCAGCATGAATGTGCCAGACTTGGATGTCCACACTTGAGCTGTTGTAGTGGCATCCGCCATCAGTCGCCGACGCTGTGAGGCTGATGTGGTGCTGCCGTTGTTCACCCCAAGAAGCACACCATCAGGCAAAGGCACGCCCGAGGTGTCAACACGAAGCACAACCAGCTCCTTGCTGGAGGAAAGTTCACCGGTGATGGGCAGCGATAGCACTGCACCGCAGCCCTCCAGCAGAGCAGCTCTGGCACCACTACTGTTGCTGGTGGTGTTCAGGCAGGGAAGGTGCTCATCTGCATTGGCACCAGTGACTGCCAGCACTACAGCCCCAGACACCAGCTCTAAATCTGGCAGAGGGTCTGCAGCTGTGTTTGTGCTGATGTCGGTGCTATCAGTGGTGTTAGTGCTGCTGCTGCCTGCTTCCAATGCTGCAACCACCTCCGTGTTAAGTAGCAGTGTCGCATCCTGATAGTACTGCAGCACAACTGCCACTGTACTATCTGTGCAGCCAGCACTTGTATCTGCAGCTGTGCTCCCCAAGCCGCCATCCTCATCGCTGGCCTGACACACGCCAAGCAGCGGTGAGCTGAACTGCACAACCACGTTGTCAGGAGACGCAGTGCTAGCTGCTTTGTTGCTGCTTGAGCCACCTGCCGACTCAAGTGCCTCGCCAACAGCCAAAGGCGTCTCTGCATAGGTGCTACCCAGCAAGTTGGCCACAGACACACTCAGCCCCTGGCTGCCAGTTGACAGGAGGCCGCTCGCTGGCGTGCTTTGCGACAACAGCAGACCAGCAGCCTGATCCATGACAGAGATCATAGCTGCTCCTGTGATTGTCGTGGCAGCGCTGCTGCCGACGGTTTCAGCAGGTTCGGTGGCTGCTGACTCTTCCTGTAGCTGCCTGCTACGACCGCTGAATGGAAGCATAGACAGGACCTGCCGCATCCCACCAAGCCACGCAGCAGGCGTCTTGGCCGTGACTGCAGGGCCTGCCACGGACAACAGTTGCCTGCCTGTCTTCCCTTGGCCTGCGCCCTTGGTGCTGCTGGAGTCGGACTTCTTAGTCGTGCCAGTGCCCACTGCTGCGATTGAGAGGATTTGACTGACTTGGTCGCTACTGACGCCCTTGTTGGACATCTGAGCAGACTGCAGGCCTGCCTGCGCAATCGACAGCAGGTTGGACTGTGTCTCCTGGCTGCTGGCGCTGCTGGTCTGGCTGAGAGCAGCTGCAGCAGAGATGACCTGTGGCAGCAGTAGCAGCAGGTGGTGTGCGCGGTCAGCATACGCCGGACAACTGGGTTTGCTGCGGCAGTTGCTTGCACCAGGATGCAGCGCTGCAGATGCGTGCGGCCCGGAATGCACGCATGGCGAATTCTACTGCTCTGCAGCATGTGATGGCAGCAGGGTGCAAGCACTCCCAATGACCACTGTGTGGTACACATGCCATGAAATCCCAGGGACTTGCCCCAAAACATTCCAAAACATTGTCCGCTGCTGCTGCCGGAGCAAGCAGTTAGCTGCCCGCGCACCTGTTGCATGCTCTGTGGGTCAGAGACCAAGTTGTCTGCATTGCCTGCCAGGCTGCTGATCAAAGCTCCAGCCTTTGTATCAATCTCTTCCTGCAGCTTCTTTTTCTGCGCTGTGTCAGCAGCAGTGCTGCTGGTGTCACTGCCGTCCAGTGCCGCATCACCTGTGGCCTGCTGTTGCACATATGCATTCATGCTCTGCAGCGCAGCCGCACCAGCTGCCAGCACACCCACATCATTGGCGCCCGCCAGCTGCCCGACATCGAACTTGCTGACAGCATCGCTCAGGCGGAAATTTTCCTCCTTCTTCACGGTGACGACTGTCGTTTCGCAAGCCTGAGCCCCATCATTGTCTGCCACGCACACGTACAGTGTGTTGTTGCCCTCGGGCAGCATGAGGCTGCTGCCAAACTCAGCAATGGACGTGCCCGTGTACAGGCTGTGGCGCACGCCGGCTGCATCAACGGTGCCAAACTTGTAACTGCACAGGTAAGTGACATCAGCAGCAAAGATGCAGCTTAACATGGTGTTTCAGTAGTACTTGTACTTCTCTGTGGTTGGTGGTACAGCAAGTAGTGGTGCCAGCAGCTGCTTGCAAATTCACAACAGCCAAGCAGCATGCAGCCGTCCTGCAAGCCAGAAAGAACACAAAGCACAGGTAACTCACTTGAGCTTGCCATCATCTTGATACGCCTGCGCGTTGACAGTGAACGCGGCACTGCCGTACGTGTCGCTGATGGTCTCAACCTCGAGGCACCTTGCCGCCAGAGTGCCACTGCTGATCAGCGCTTGCGCGGACATGCGGCACGTGGGCTTGTCATTGAGCCGCACGGTCTCTTCAGTGCTGCCGCTCCGCCCACTCAAAGTCATCATCGCCTTGACGGTGATGGAGGAGAGACCCTTGAGTTCCTGTGGCTGCAGAGTGAGTTGCAGGGAGGTTCCTGCAGTGCTGGTCAGGTTGGCCAGCTGCGGCGACTGCCAGGTCACAGCAGCAGCCTCAAAGCCTGCGTTCAGCTTGAGCTGCAGGCTCAGGGGGCCATCGCTGTTGTGTTTGTCAGGGCAGGTGCCAGATGCAGAAGTCGCTGCATTGCTTGCCGAGTTGCCGCGGCTGCACAGCTGGATAATCCTGCCAGTGGGGATCGGCAACTGCGCAGGGCGGGGGGTCAGGCTGATCTCATCTGTGTCTGATCTTGAGTCCACGCCCGAAACCTTGGAAATCGTCACCCTGAAGGTGTGCAGCTTGTCTACAGCGAGCAGGGAGGCTGGCAGCTCCCAGCGGGCCCCGTTGATGTCACCCCAACTGCTGCCACTGAAGCAAGGCGCGGGGAAGTCCTCGCGGGTGCAAGTCCATGTGTACTGCAGTGGAACGTTGCCGGCTGGATCGTCAGGATCAGAAGATGCTGATGCATCAAGCCTAATGAGCCTGTCATTCTTGATGTCACCAGATACACCCTTGAGGTCAGCGACCAATGGAGAGCCGACTGCCCGCAGGACCAGATCAGCTGATGACGAGGTGTCCTTGGAGCCGGAGAACCACACTGTGAGCTTCACAGGGTAGCTCTGGCCAGGTGTGGCTGGTACAGGCCCAGGAATCACCTGCAGCACCACAGACAATAGTGTTATGATGTGTGAAGTGCGTTGTAGGAGAGCCTTGGCATGTTACAGGGGCTTCAGTAGTGTTGTCGTCATACTGCCAACATGTGGTGCAGCTGCCCATGCTTGCAAATGGCGGACAGCAAGCACATGCTAGGTACCTGCAGCTGCAGCATGCACCACACGCTGTCGCAGTGTTCTCACCAGATCCTTGAGCTTGGCGGCCCTGTCTGGGATAGGCAGATCAGCGGATGACCACTGGAACTCCACCTGCAGGTTGCAGCGCACAGGAGGCAGCACAAGATTAAGGCATTGACCGAGTGGCTCATGCACAGCATTGGCACGCTCAAGCAATGAAGGTGCTAGCAACAGTACGCAGCATTGGATGGCATCGCATGCCGCTGTACACAACAAGTGCAGCAAGCAACAAGGTAGAAGTTCATCATCATCATCATCATCATCATCATCATCATCATCATCATCATCATCATCATCATCATCATCATCATCATCATCATCATCATCATCATCATCATCATCATCATCATCATCATCATCATCATCATCATCATCATCATCATCATCATCATCATCATCATCATCATCATCATCATCATCATCATCATCATCATCATCATCATCATCATCATCATCATCATCATCATCATCATCATCATCATCATCATCATCATCATCATCATCATCATCATCATCATCATCATCATCATCATCATCATCATCATCATCATCGTCATCGTCATCATCATCATTATCATCATCATCATCATCATCATCATCATCATCAATATCATCATCATCATCATCATCATCATCATCATCATCATCTGCGGGCCCTCACCTGCTTGCCGGCGCATACAGACTTGGCCAGCAGCTGACTGGACACTCTGATGCCGTCAGCGATCCGGAACTCTTGCTGCTGGCCACCAACAATGCTCACAGTCGGCGCCTCGCCTGCGCCCTTCTTGCTGAACGTGATGCTGCCCATGCTGGCGGCCCCAAGGAAGTTGGTCGCTGTCACTTGCAGAGTGTAGTCTGCGTTAGGCAGCATCAGGATGCTGGCAGCAGTGATGGGTAGGCGGCTGGCCTTGGCTGTGTTGGCTTTGTCGATGAGGTCTTGCAGCAGCGGGTTGATGCCTGACTGGGACCAAGTGAAGGCGAGGCCCCTGCCGGAGAGGTCTCTGGAGTAGCTGGCATCAAAGGCCACATCCAGGGCACTAGCAAGATCACAGGCCTCAGATACAACCTGCAGCAGCATCCAAAGTGTGCGGGGTGTGCCTTGATGAGTGCGTGAGATGGACTTGCAAGCTGCTTGCAAATTTGCTTGGAATGAGTTGACGCCAGGCATCTTCCTCAACGATGATGCACTGGCAAACGCACCCTCTCTGGTCTTTTGTACCACGACAGAGAGGCTGCATCTGTTGCTTACCGTGGGCCCGTCAAGCTTTGCCTGTGGAGGGGTGCAGTTGCTGCCGCAACTTGACACTGTGACGTTGCCGCTGAAGGTTGCGCCGTCTAACATCTTGTCAACAAGCCGCTTTTGGCCCTGCTTCAGCACCAGTGCATCCCCTGGCACCAGGCGCGTGGCCTGGCCCAATGTCATCGTCAACTGCAAGCAACAACAGACAGCAGCAACAGCAGTGAGACAGGTAGCAACTTGGACCCCATTTTGTACCGGCCTGAGCACCTGCACAGTGACTGCTCAAACTGCTTGCCCCATCACTGACAAGCAAGTGCTGCATGTTGCTGCGCATGCACATCCAGATGTCCGCAGCCTGCACAGCTATCCAACAGCAACACTGCGGCAGCACACAATGCACCTTTTGGCCCGCAACTCACCGTCTGCTCTGACACCTCACACGTCGCACCGCCACCCAGGGTAGATACGTCAAAGGCAGATGAGCAAGGGAAACTCCCAGACTTTGCTGGTGCGTTCAAGATCACGACCACTTTGTTGCCAGCATCTGACAACCTGGCTGACGTCAGCAGCCGCACTGCTGGCAGGCACAGACCCCGGCACTGCACAGGTTTGATGCCGGCTCCAGGCTCGCACGTGAGCTCGAGGCACGCACTGCTGGGCTGGCAAACCAAGCCACCTGTGCAGCTGTTTGGCAGGAAGGGGTCACAGATCACCAACTGCCGGTTTGCATCCGCCAGCTGCTTGATGACCGCCTTGGTCTGGCAGTACTCCACGCAAGTGCCGAGCAGCTCGCATCTGTCTTGCCCATCAGCGCCGGAGCACGAGCAGCTCTGGCTGAAGCTGTCCATGCTGCATTTTGAGGTGCCCGCGCAGTCACTGTCCCTTGTGCATAGGCCTGGTTGCAAGGCACCTGCAAGTGCAAGCAGCGTTCCCAATCACTTGATGAGCGGGGCAAGTGATAGTCTGTACAGTATTGTAATGCAATGCAAGATGAATCATCGCATGCATCAAAGGGCTGCAGGGTTGTGCATGCAGATGCGGCGGTTCCACACTGTCCAGCCCAGGCTGCAAGCTGCGATGTGCTGATCTGTTGGAGAGCCACTGCTGTGCAGGTGCTAGCAGCTGAAGAATCATAGTAGCACACCCAAAAACCTGAGCATCCATTCACCTGCTGATTCTGGGGTGAACATTGTGCCACCCACCACTCCCTCAACTGCACACATGCTGAGTGTGCTGTTCAGCAGAGTGCCATTGCCGCCCCTTGCTGCGGTCAAGTTGCAGCTGTCGGCAGCAGCGCAGCTGCCCAGCCGAGTGCACAGGCCACCAGCACGTTTGGCTGTGCTTCCATTCAAAGAAAGCCGGATTGCTTTCTGGATGTCGTTACACAGCACCACGTTGTTGGTGGTGTAGTTCTGCAGGCAATCCCTTGCAAAACGTGCTGCCAAAGCATCCGCATTGTCGCTGCTGGCAGCGGCTGCCGCAACAAACGGCTGCACTGATGTGAGGCAGTCCTGGCAAATCTGGCAAGGAGTGCGCCTCGGTGGAGGTGGGGGAGGTGGCGGGGCGATGACCACAGCTTTGCAAGTGCCGATGTTGTTGCAGCTGCAGCAGAAGGCCCGCACGCAGAGAATACGTCAGAAGACCAGCAGCCACTAGTCACATCAGAAACCACACAGCATGCTCAGTCACCTGCATGTGCACAGCTGGCATGAAATGCAGCTCCCATGGCTAAACCTTGCGCCCGAGTTGCGTCATATGCCTAATCGTGCAGCTACGCCACAGTGCAAAACAGTTCGCATCATCTGAAAGGGTGGGTTATCACCTGTCGCTGCCGCCAATGCACTTGCAGACTTGCACGGTCGTCGACAGGCTGCACATCTGGCTTTGGCCACAGTTGGAGTCTGTGATGCAAGCCCCAGGTGGACCCAGCTCTGCAGGGAGCAGCAGAACGGTTGACAGCGGCATGAGCATGAGGTCCGCCAGCGGCATGCACATGTACTGGAGTTGGTGCGTACTATTTCTGGATGTAACATGTTATTCTGCTTGCAAGGTAGCGGGGACAGCTGTTTGTGAAAGCATTCCCCAGCCACATCAGCAACAAGCACTGCACACAGCTGTGCTTGCGCTGCAACACGGCTAACATCAGCAGTGCAGTTGTCCCACCTGTATCTCCAAAGATACCAGACACCCGGCTTCCACCCACAAGGCCATTCACAGTGCAAACATCTAATGGCGCTCCTGCGGTGCCGTTCACAAGCACGATGCTGCAAGCTGTGCTGCCGACAAGCGTCGCGGCACACTCGCCGAGCCTTGCGCACACTGCGCCGGCTCGCAAGCCCAGGTTGCCTTTGAAGCTGGCAGCTGCCACAGTTGACAGTGTCTGACAAGCAGTCAAGCTGTAGCCTGCAGTGCTACACCAGCTGTAGAGGCCGTCTGTGATGGCCTTCGTGCTTGCGTTAGCAGCCACAAGGTCGCTGATGGTTGGATGCACGCCAACAACGCAGGTGTGGCAGCGCTCGCAGGGGGTGGCTTCACGAGGCGGCGGCAGGGGCTTGCACTGGCCTACTGCCTGGCACTGGTCCATGCCTCTGCTGCAGCGGCAGACTTGGCTGGTGCTGCTGAGGTCGCACTCCGAGGTGGCATTGCAGTCAGCGATCCTCTGGCACTTGCCCTCTGGCAGCCCTGCGAAGGCAATCACCAGATGTCAACACATCACTGCCAGCTTTGCTTTGTGGGTCATAAACATATCCTCATCAATCGCAAACGCAGCATAGTCAAGATGCAAGCAGGCAGACTCGGCCAATACACACATATTGGCTCACCAGAAGCTAGCGTGATGTCTGCCAGCTGCCTGCCCCCCGCAACTCCCTCGATCGTGCACAGATCCAGGACGCCATCCGCGGCAACACCCGATGGCTGCAGGCGACACAATGCATTCAGGGCTGCGGAGCAGCGCCCAAGCATGCTGCAGATGCTGCCGGCACGACGGCCAGGGTAACCCCTGAACGCCGACTTGACGTAGTCTGACACCTTGAGGCAGACGGCGCTGCTGCTGCCATCGGAGCTGCTGTCGTTGCAGAACTTCTCCAAACGGAATGCAACTTCTGAAGCTGCTGCTGTGTCGGCCATTGCAGGCAGGGTATCCACCTGCCGCAGGTACGGCTGCATGGTGTTGAGGCACGTGTTGCACGATGCGCAGGGTGTCATCTTGCACACGCCGTACGACACGCACGTGTCACGGCCGCTGCTGCACGTGCACTGTGTGGACGGCGCATCCATGCTGCAGAAGAGATTGGGGGAGCCACAATCTGCGTTGGCTGCTGAGCAGCTGCCTGCAGGCGCTGGTGTGCCCTCGGCCACAAAGCCAGCCAACAGAGGTCCGCCAGTCACGCCGCTCCTTGTGCACAGGTCCACGCCGCCAGATGCAGCGCTGCTGCTGTTGCTGGACGCCACAGACACCCTGAAAGCGCACACACACACAGCAGGTGACGAGATCACCTCGAGGAACCAAGACATCTGCATGCGGTTTCAGATGCTGCTGCCAGCATGCTACGGCAGGCGTGGTGCAGTACGCATCAGGCTCTGCGTTTACGCTGCTGCAGGCGCTGTGTACGGATCAATATGCTGTCATGGTGCCAGCCACCTCTGAGCTCACCTGCAGCTGAAGCCCAAGCTGGCAACATCACACTCCTTCAACGCTGCGCACAGCCCTGCTGCACGGTGGGCCAGGCTCATGCTGTTGCCGATCGCCACTTGCACAGCAAAGCACACAGACGCTGGGCGACCAGTTGCTGTGCAGAACTCCTGGAACCGTGCAGCCAGAGCATTTGTGCTGGTTTGTGCTGGTGCAATGTCAACCACAAAGCCATTCATGGCGTTGATGCAGCGGTTGCAGCTGAAGCAGGGGCTTTCCTTGCAGCCGCCTATGCTCCTGCAGAAGTCAACGCCGCCAATGCAGCTGCACAGTGGCCGTTCGTCTGCTCGGCTGCACTCGAATCCTTCCCTCTTGCAGTCTGCGTTTGTGTCGCAGGTGCCCTCTGGTAGCCAGGACGAGTTGGGTGCAATGCCAGGCAGTACATGCACTGGCACAGCAGCAGGTGACACGCCCTCCGGAGCACAGAAGTCCAGCATTGAACTCGACAAAACAACAGCAGGTGTTGCAGTGGTTGTTGCTGCTCTAGCCAGGCTTGGTGTAGTCAAGGTGCAACCAGCGCTGCCACTGGTGGCAGCAATGGCGTCCGTGTCACAGAGCCCAAGAGAGGTGCACAGCCCAGCTGCGCGCTTGCCTGCACATCAGAATTGGCAGCACAGCAGACCATACATCAGCACCCTTGCGCAGTGACCACTCATGTGCTGCCCCAGGGTGCTGTTTGATCTGGATGCTGATAGCTGCTTATTTCACCGCGCTGTCGCAAAGATGCTGCAGGTGATCACTCAGCCCCTTACCTCTGTTGCCGGTCGGCGTGCTGGTGTTGATGGCAGCCGCCAGGCCTGTGCATGCCCCAGCAGCTCCCAGGCCGTTGGTGGTGCAGTAGCTGTGGAAGCTGGCGGCTATCTTGGCGGCATCTGTTTGATAGAGTTGCCTGCTGACGAAATCCCTCCCAGTCATAGCGAGGCAGTCCGAGCAGACCTTGCAAGGTGTACGCACGCACGTGCCGTATGTGGTGCATTC